>JAMPIV010021082.1:0-176141 GCA_024509875.1 Oreohelix idahoensis
GGGATTGCTTGCACATAGCACTTGGGCGTGTTTATAGGAGTTTCATCATTTCTAGCATTATAATCTCCCGACTGGATAGGCGAGCATCATATTGGGTAGCAGTGGTTGCCGTGGGTGTGGTAGGCGACACTGCATTTGCTGATTGCTGGGGCTCTGAAGACATCGACGAATGTGGTGATGGCTTAACATCTTTTGATTGCGGTGATGGTTTCACTGTGTATTGGGGTTTGCATGGCTGGGACATCTGTTAGTTTTGAAGCAGATGTATGTTTCGCCTTGATTTTTCGTCTGCCCTGGGTCTGCGATATATATTAACACTGTTTACGGTGGGCACAGTAATCTGCACACTGTTGTTTTTGACAGGTTGAGCTGAGGGTATTACTCCTCGGCTTGGCTTTGGAACATTTCTGCGTTTCTTCAAAAATTTTTCTTCTGATCTCGTTTTGTGGAAATTTTATGCATTTACCGAGAGGAGGTGAGTAACAAGATTCTGTTGTATAGGCGCGTTTGACACTGGACCTGACTGGTATAAATAATGTGCTATCCGCATCACTGGTTTCAATAGAACTGGCGGTATCAATGTCTGTTTCTTGGTCATATAGTTCTACCATTTCTCTGTTATTTTGTTGGTTGGGGTCTGACAAAGCTGTACCGGGGCCGACACTGTCTTCTCTCATGTCTTGTTCCGTCTCGTCCCCATAAAGATTGCTGGTATATGGTTCAACAATCTGCTTGGGTATAGTTTCTTCATGATCTGATTGCTCGGGGCTCTTAAGTTTGTTCTTGTGGTATAGCAGTGTTTGTCCCTCGCTGGTATTCCAACTGGAACTGCCTGAAGTGGGAGTGTGGTACGTATCGACTGAAGAATGGTCACTGCGGGAGTAAGTTTGAGTGTGGATAAACGTTGACTTGGTATTATCATCTCTTGACGTTTGAGGCATTATTTCTTCATTTCTAATACGCAGGTCTCTGTCTTGGAGTCGAGAGTTGTTTTACGTGAGCTTTTGTTTGGTGTTGTTTCTCTTCATTCCAGATAATGAAGTTTACAGGCGTAGTTTGTTTCATGATTTTGTAGCCATCCAACCATCGGTCATCGAATTTTGAACTGCGTACATGTTTCTTGTAGTATACTCTGTCTCCTATTTTGTACGTTGGTAGCTTGGCTGATTTATCATGTTGTTTCTGTTTCTTGTGAAATGCCTTCTGCGTGTTTCGTTGTGCAATCTGGTGAGCTTTATACTTTTCTTGAAGAATAATTTCCATGGGGTCTTCTCCCATATATTTCCGCCGTGGACGAAGGAGGTTGTCTAAAGGAAAATTTGGCTCTCTTCCATACAGCATGTAAAATGGTGACATCCCTGTGGTATCATTCACATTTACTCGGATGGCTTCAAGAGCTTGGTTAATATATAGGTCCCAGTATTGATGGTTCCCTTTGATATATTTGCTAATAATATCATGTAGGGTGGCATGCATGCGTTCATTTCTGCCATTTGCATTTGGGGAATAATAGCTGGTTGTCGTATGTTCAATATTCAGCTGGTGTAAGGTGGCTTTAAATGGGTTACCGATAAACTGTTTACCGTTGTCTGAAATGATTCGTTTTGGACAACCATGCCTGGGAATGAATTCTTGTAAAAAAATTTGCGTGATGGACTGCGATGTGGCATCACTGAGTGGGTAGCTTTCTGGCCATACGGAGTATTGGTCAACTATGTGCAGGAGGTATTTGTTGCCTGATTGGGTGAGTGGGTAAGGATCTGATATGTCAATGCTTACTGTTTGCATGGGATAATGGGAAGGTTGCATTTCTTGAAGGGGAATTAAATGCGGCTTCATGTTTCTCAATTTACATGTTTTGCAGGTGGCCACATACTCTGTAATGTCTTTGTAGAAGGTTTGCCAATAATACCTTTTCTTTATAACATCAATTGTTTTGTCCCTTCCCATGTGCCCGTTGTTATCATGAAACTGTAGCAGTACTTCTGGGATTAGATGTGCTGGAATGACTTTTCTTAGTGTCCCTTCTTGTTTATGATCAATATGGTATAGAGCTCCATCCGTTGGGTGTACTGTAAAATCTTTACTTTTTGTTGGGTTTTCCTTCACGTATGTGAGCAGCTTAACTATTTCTGCATCTTTCGCTTGTTCTACTCTCATGTCAAACATATCTTGACTTTCTTCTTCTACTTGAGTGGCGGAATCTGAAGTACTTCTTCGACCTGGTGAAGTAACTTCGTTAATTTCTTTAGCATTATCGTCAATCTCTGAGGATGTGCCATCATTTTTGACTCTATTTGTTTTCACTTCAGTTTCCTCATCATCATGTTTTATTCTAGATAGGAGGTCTGCACAGGTGTTCGTTTCGCCTGGGATATGTTCGATAGTGGTGTCGTAGGACTGCAAATTCATTGCCCATGTCTGTAACTTCTTAGGCTGTTCCTGTGTTTTGGTGAGCCAGTTAACCAAAGGTTGATGATCAGTTCTTATAATGAGTTTAGTTCCCCTGACATAAAAGTCAAACTTTTGTACTGCATAGTGTATGGCGTATGCTTCTTTCTCAATGGTGGTCCAGTTTTTCTGTGTCTTCGATAGTGCGTGTGATAGGAATGCAATGGGTTTCTCATTGGGGATGTTTGGTAGGATGGGTGTTTCATCTTCTAGTACCGGTTGGACCAAACAAGCACCAATTGCTTTATTCAAGGCATCGGCGTATAGTATCATGGGCTGAGAAATGTCTGGATGTCCGAGCAGTGGGATGGTAGTTAGGGCATTTTTAAGATACTCAAAAGATCTCTGGCAGTCTTCTGTCCATTTGAAACGTGCATACTTGCGGGTAAGGGCTATCAAAGGCTCAGCTGCTCTGGAGAAATTGATGATGTAGCGTCTATAGTAACCCACTGTACCGATAAATGAGCGTGTTTGTCTGACTGTCTTGGGGCTAGGCATTTCTCTTATGGCTTTGACTTTATCTTCATCAGGTCTGATGCCATGTCTATTTATGACAAAGCCTAAATATTTTTAGAAACTCACACTTTGACAGTTTTAACTTTATTTGGTGATGCCTGAGTCTGTCGAGGACTATTTCTACCTTGCGAAGGTGGTCTTCTATCGTGCCTGCTGTATGTATCAGTATATCGTCTATATATGCTAGGGCGAATGGTTGTAAGCCTTTTAACACTTCGTCCATGAGTGACATTTATGTTGCTGGCGATCCTTTTAGACCAAATGGCATCACATTCCAAAAAAAGCTTCCGATATGTGAACAGAATGTGGATTTCTGTTTTGCCTCAGGTGTCATGGGGATGCACCAAAAGCCTGACCTTGCATCAAGTGTGGTAAATATAGGTAGACTTTCCCAACGTCTCAAGTAGATCGTCTATTCTGGGCAGGGGGTAGGAAATGACTTTCGTGATTTTGTTAAGGGCACGGTAGTCGCAGCAAAAGCGACTGGACCCATCTTTTTTTGTTACGATAACGATGGGGGAGGACCATTGTGATCTGGATCTTTCAATGATTCCTGCCTGTAGCATTTCATTTATAGACCTTTCCACGAGTTCTCTGTTTTTCAAGGGCGTGATAGGGTTTCATATGTATTGGCTCCTCTGTAGTTGTTTGAATATCCATTGTGACAGTGTTAGTTCTGCCTAATTCCATGTCATTAAGTGCGAATACATCCTGGTGCTTTTCTACAAACATTTTCAAACGTGGCTCATTATCTTCTGTGGCGTTCAGGGTTGCGAGTAACTGAGCTATTCTCTCTCTGTATTTCTGATCTGCCACGATATTTCTGGTCTGTCTTGATGCCTCCGTTTCCTTCCCATAGTATTGGGGCATTTTTCTTGCATCTTGTGAAAATCTCTGCTCTTGGTATGTGACCTTCTTTTGTATATTTCTTTGCCGTTCGCTGGGTTGTGCTTGGTATTGTCTCCTCTGCCATGTGCTGTGTGCATTTCCCTTTGTCACTGCATTTACTGTATATACGTTTCTTGTATTATTTCTGGGGTATTCGTTATTGTGCCATTTTTTCTGATTATTTCTGCCGTAACTGCGCTTATCCGCGTACGTTACTGTATTTCTTCCGTTTGTGATATAGGGCTGTCTTCTTTCCCTGGGCGAAAATTTTTCATTCTTTCTGTTTCCAACTTTGCTGCTATAGTATCCTCCTGTGGTGAAGTCGTAGAAGAATTCTTCCTTTTCCTAGGGACATTCAATTTGTTTTGGGACTTTATCATATCCACCTGTTTTTGAGTTATATTGATACTCCATGGGGCATGTATCTCTGTCCTGTCGCTTCGGATATCCTCCCGGCAAGACAATTTCTGTTTCTCTGTTACTCTGTGATATACAGCACTTCATCTTTTCTCTTGGTGTGCTGGGGCGCAAAAATGAGTAATTATAGTCATTTTCATACCGTGGCTGCATTTTTTCTTTCCTTCTTATCCACGGACTGGTTTGTTTCTGCGGTCTGGGTGGGGTATGCTGTGGTATAACATAACTGTGACTGGTATTTCTGCCTTTTCCTGCATATGAGTTATAACTGTTTACTTTTCGTGTACCATGGTTATTTGTACTGCGATTTCGTGCATTATTTCCAGTGGGAGTGGTTGAGGTTTGTCTTATCGTTGACGTATCCACTTGTGCTACAATTGTGCCTCTATTTATAGTGGTAGTTTTTCCTGACATATTCAATATCATAATGGGGAAATCTCTGGACTTCGAGACTTCAGCAATTCCCTCTGTAATTTGCAACAATGGGTCATCGATAATGCCTTCTTCTGCTAGGGGCTGTATTTGGACTGATTGCCCTGGTGTTATGTACTCAGAATTTTTTACTCTGCCTTTTGCTATAACTAGGGAATTTGGGGCCACCGTTATGGGAGCTGTGAGCCTTACAAGGACGCTATGTGGATATCGTCCTGGAGATCGATATAAATATTGTTGACTTTGATTTTCTGTTGGTCATAATATATTCGAACCTTGTGTTTGTTAAAGAAGTCTCTCCCTAGGATAAAATTTCTAGACATGTCCTTTGTAATAACAAATGGGTGTTCAAAATTTGTTTCACTTAAGGAAAATTTTACCCATGCTATCCCAACTGAATTTAGTCTTTGTCCAGTAACTGAAGCTAGGTGTGTTTTGGACGGTTGAAATCTTACTAAATGTTGGATCTTCTTGAACAGCTGGAACCTAATAAGGCTGATGGACGCTCCTGTATCTACCAGCGCTCTATATTGTTGGCCCTGTATAGACATGATGCAGGAACTGGGGTCCGGATGTATTTTAGTTCCATCATTCAGCATTTCTTCATAATGTATTTTTCTGGATGGGCCCATTTGACAATTTCTGTTCTGTGTTGTTTCTTTTGTTTTGGACCATTTTCTATAATTGTTGCCCTCACGAACGGTCCTGTTTAGTGAGTGGCGCGGCCGTTTCCCTGACGCATGAGGGGTTGAGGTGTGCCTCTGGTATACTGATTTCTGGTGTAATCACGTCGGGGTGGTGCGGGTTGTTGTGGTTGATAACCTCTTTCTCTTCTGAACGGTGCATTATTGTGATTTGCTCTGCAGGACTTGTACCCATGTCCGAATCTACCACATGTGAAGCATCCGTTGGGATTGACATTATTGACGTCGTTTTGCCTCTGTGTGGGGGGTCTATAATTGCGGGGCCTATCATCTTGTTGTCGTGGGCGAGTCCATTGCCTCCTGGCATGGTCAACTTCCATAGGCTCATGTTCATTATAGTCCCTATATTCTGGTCGGGGTTCCCTACCTACTCTTTGTTGGAACCTTCGGTGAAGATTTTCTTCTTGTATTGCTGCTTGGATTGTTTCAACAATGGTCTTGGTGTCTTTTCTAATGATATGCCTTCTGATATTTTCTGCCCTAAGGCCATCGGCAAATATCCCCACTAACTGTATTTCTACCTCAGGTGTGGTAGGGATTTCTCCACAAAACGCCTCTTCTGCCATATTGAGGAATCTATCTCCAAAGAGTTGTACTGATTCGTCCCTTTCCTGTTTCATGCTTCTAAGGACTGACCAAGCATGCATTTTGTCTATTATTTCCCCATATCTCTGGGTGAGCTCTTTTTTTAGGGACTCGTAGGTCTCTGTGGGGTACTGCTGGGACCTCCTTCTTAAAAAATCATTTACGAACGAATCAGAGCTCAACAGAGCGATTTTCTTTTTCTCTTCATCATTTGTTGTTTCTGCTATTGCCGCAAATTTTTCTATGTAGGCCAACCATCTCCTGAATTTCTTCTTATCTCCCTCGAATGGTTGTACTATGGACCTAACTTGGGATAATTTTGCATAATTGCTATTCTTTTCTAAGTTCTCAGTAAAGCGCTGTAGCGCTATCAATGTGGTTTCCTCCATATTTGGATTGACTGGGGGCTGCAACGGTTGTGCATTTACAGGTTGGTTCTGTGGTTGTTGTTGTTGTTGGTCCACACCAAGCTGTTGAAAATTATGTAGTAAATTTTCCATGGTCTATGATCTTTAGTTATTCGCTTTATCAAAGAGAAGTGGTCACGGGCACCAATTAGCGATGTGTGGCCGGGGCAGGGAAATGGGGGTTGCTGTCTAAGTCGAGAGTATTAGATATTGAGACTAGCTTGTCCGCTAGAGTTGAGGATTGCTCTCTACAGACTTACAGGTTGTTTTCCCAGGTTCGGGGATATCTTCTCTAAGTTGTTTCTTTTATATTTTATGAGCAGTTGTTTGATCATGTTATACTTGTAGCTATTGTAAAATGATGGAATGATTCATTCATCTGATAGTCAACTGCAAAGATACGATTCTTGAACAGCATAGGGTTTTGACTGAAATAACTTTTAATTGTCTGTTCTGGTACGAATGAACTTGTCAAATAACACAAATTCTTTGATACAGGCATATATACATCAGTTAACAATCAATAGTGCATATTTGGTACCATTTCATGAGTGCAAAATTCCCTTTGCACCTTTTCTAAATCTATCTGCATTTTCTCTTAGGGCTATCTCCTTGTTTGTACTGTTTCCTTAAGTTGTGCATTTAGATTTTGTCCTTGCTAATATACTGCAGATTCTTCAGTGAAATTCGTTATGCAAGAGTTTTCCTTTTGAATCATGTAGGGATCCAAAATGTTTAATATTCTCCACTTCATTTAGCATTTTTCCTCAACAGGAGACCAGGTTTCATTATCACATAAAATCTTCGAACCCAAATCTGCGGTAATCATAGCTGTGTGCACTATGAACCACGGGAAAGTTTACATGGTTGTAAATACTTACAGTATTTCAGAAAAACACATTATCACTACACATCCTAGAATGATCTTTTTCAACAAAGCTTCCCAACACTAGACTAACGTCTGTTAACTTTGGATTCTTGGTTCCAACTCTGCCGCGTCTATTCTACTTTTCTGCCGGCTGAATAATACTGAGCCTAACCATTGGTTGGAAATCACATGACCAATGCTTGGCGTAAGCGAAGCTAACCTGATTAATGCTTGGCGTTTCGAAGCTAAGCTGGCCTAATTAGACATCTGTTGTCCCGATTTATTAATATCTTCTGTTTCTAATAAGAATTTATTTTATGTTAATTTGTGCCTCTTTCTGTTACTGGTATAGTCTATTTCTGAAGAAGAAAACCACGGTATACGCGGCTACAGGATTCCAAGTATGTTGTTGATGATATCATTACCAGTTTGCTAGTAAGAAAAGAAATGGAGACAAGAAGCATCCCTGTCGCACTCCTGTTCCCATCCCAAACGGTACGCAAGCTGTCCCTAGCGAAGAACTCCGCATGTCATGTCTTCATATGTTTTCTTTATTAAAACATATTAAGACATGACATGCAGAGTTCTTCGCTAGGGACGGCTTGCGAACCGTTAGAGATGGGAACAGGAGTGTGACAGGAATGCCTCGTCATTGTTTACTGGTTCTCCCCGGGCGCTAAAAATCCTCGGTACACCACTTTCCCAAACATGTAAAATTTGCTGCAAGGATTTTCTGTCTGGAATATAGGTAGCCGAAAAAGAATTGAAAAAAAAACCACACACACATGCGTGCATATAGAGTACAAACACAAACAAATTACAATGTTTGTGGTGGATGTGTATAAATAACACTTATTATGTTACATATTTGTTGAAAGTGGTAACATATTGAGCACATGTTACATTTATGTTAAAAAGTTATAAAGCATTACTGAGTAAATTATCCCCAGCAGGATATACAGATGTGGAACTGGTCCTCATACTCTCTCTCCCTGCAGGAACATGACCATCTTCCTCACCTTCACTTTCTATCTTCACTATGTGTCCCTGAAAACAAAATATTGAACATATTCAAGTTTGAAACAAACCACAAGTCTTAAACATTGCCCAGTTTGATAACTAAATGATACATTTTTATGTATTTAAATTACTTTCTTTTCTCAGCCGTTTATGCCTCTGTCCCTGATGAAGACGTTATATATTACATTTACATATACTACACTGTTACAAATTTAAAAAAAAAACAAAGTACCTAGCAATAAGAAATAAAATGTTTAAATGAACAATACTTTAACAGATTTCTCAGTTTAACTCACTTTGGCTGTATAAACATTTGTTATCAAGAATTTAAAAGAATATTCACTTTAAAATGTGTACTGATGTCCTGTTTTATTTTTCAATCCAGAAATGTGAACTTCTGTTCCATATTTTATTGCAATCTGAAAAGAGAAATGAATTATAGGTAATAAAATCTTAGACAATTTGTTACATGCTGGTTATTTGAGATTGATATCACAAGAAATTTCACACAATTTTTTTTTTTTAAATATAAGGAAGAGTGATACATGTTAAATATTAGTATGTCCAATGTCGCATTCAACAGTCTTTGCTATACTGATTTTCTTCTGAATGATTGTTATTGTTAATCAGAATCAGCGTCATTGCACTCCGGGCAAACCCATAGGTGCTCAGTCTCCCACAGTAAATGTTGAAGGGGATGAATGCTAATTGTTCCTGTTGCACACTGGTTGTATACACGGCGGATGTGTCCTCTCATATGTCCATCCCTGCTGGTCTTACATTTGATGCCAAATTCCAGCAGTCTTAGCCTTGATGATTCATCAATTGCAGTGTCCTATCTAATAGATGAACATGAATTGCCCTCAGTATTTCTTCCTTATCCATGGCCAATGCACCTTTTATGGGTGCTCTTGAAGCTAGTCTGTCAGCTCTTTCATTGCCACGTACCCCGACATGACCAGGACAGTATATCAATTTCAGTTCTTGAAGATTTGATGCTTCTATGGTTGTTTTCCATTCATGTTAAAAACAACCATTTTGGACCTTTCGAATCATGGATTGTGAGTCTGATACAATAACTGCCTTTGTTAATAAAGTCTCAGACAGCCATCTTAAGGCAGCAGTAACTGCCTCTACCTCCATTCTCATGCTGGAGGTTGTTATCATGTAAGCCCTGCTATGTTCAGCGACGGTTCTGCCCTTAACTGTAGCAGAGAAGCCCCACCCTAATTTATTACCACAGATTACAGACCCATCAGTGTACACAATGGCATCAACATCCCCAGCATTATCATTTATCAGCTGATCAACTTCCAGCTCCGCTCTCCCATTGGCCCAAGTTCTGCATTCTCTACCAAGGCTGATGATGACTTGCTGGTAGTTCATCCAGCTCTCATCTGACCTACTCCACTCTTCTCCCTTGAATATGCTTTAAACTTGGGTCACCTGTCTTACAGTCTCCTCCACCTGCACCATCCATGACATCCCCCTCTTTATTCTAGCTCATTTGATGTCAGCTATGTTCCCATGGGGGGATGTCTTCTGTCTGTGGTTACACATATATATATATAATATATATATATATGCTTTTGCCTGGGCCATGGTATATCTGGATCTAATTGACAGCAATCCAAGCATGTGCCGCATCATTACAATAGGGGTATCTTGCATGCAGCCCAAGACAATCCGCATCCCTTCATTTTGAATACATTCCAGTTTTCACATTGTGATATTGACACAGTGAGTATTTCCAGGCCATACTTGATTACAGATAAGACCAGCTGATGATACAAGAGAAACAGTAGTCTCTGCTCTGGGAGCACTGCAGCCATTGTTTTTAGGGCTGCCAGACCTCACTTGCACTTCTGTATGATGTCAAATCTTTAATAATTATAAAGTGCATGCAAAATGGTTTGCTCAGAATCCACACTGGACCTCATCCAAATGTAGCTCAGCTAGGTGTCTGAGTCTCTGCTCTAGTATTCTAGAGTAGATTTTACCAGGGACACTGACTGTAGACCCTTACGAGTAATAGGTCGCCTGCTGCTCCAATATAGTTGACCATTTCTGGTGTTATACCATCATGCCCTGCTGCTTTGTCCCTCTTGATTTTCTCCAGTGCTGCCTTCAGTTCTTCCATCTTTATGTCATCTTCATCACCATTGGTTTCCCCTTCTGTGCTAGTGGTTATCATTTCTGATGCTTGACCTTGCTTACCATCAAGGAGGTTTGAGAAATATTCTTTCCATTATTTCCTTCGCGGCAGTAAGCAATTTGCCTGGTTTGTCCTTTATAAATTTCAGATGGCTTTTTTTTTCCTTCCTCGTAATTTTTAGGGTCTTACAGAACAATTTCTGGTTTTCTTGTGCGTCATTTTCTAGCTTTTCTCCAAATTCTTCCCAGGACTTCTGTTTTACTGCTAGCACCTTGTTCTTCGCTTCTGTTCTGAGTATCACATATTCTCTATTTGTCCTGCTGTGTTTTTAGCTCCTAAATATTGTTTCCATGCCACTTTCTTCTCTCTTATTTTCTCTTTGACTTCCTCTGTCCCCCAAGGTGTCCTCTTTCTCTTGTTCCTAAGTCGGGCACCACATGCTTCTGCAGCAGCTGTCTTTATGATGTCCTTGAATTTAAGAAAGAGAGTTTCCTAATCATCTGGTTGTTCTTCTGTGTTTCTCAGCGCTGCAGCAATAATATTTATTTATAATGACATAAATGAAAGTAATTTGATATAAATGTTCCCATTGAGCCACTTTATTTTATTGTGTCAGCAATAGATCTTTTCTGTTCTTTACCTTTTAGTTCCCTGTGAGGTACAGTGTAGTCACATTTTATGTTAGAGAAGCCCTAATGAGGACCTCACATAATTGAAAACTAATGTTCTCACAGGAATAAATGTAAAGTAGAGGGTGTCTTCTCACATAAATAAATATAAAGTAGAGGGTGTCTTCTCACATAAATAAATGTAAAGTAGGTGGTTTCTTCTCACATGCATAAATTTACAACAACTGCAGCATTTTTTTTGGCCATTAAGCCTTTAAACATGACAATTTTACTAATAAATGTCATCTTTCCTTCTTATTACAGTATCATATAATAAGTATAGAACAAATATAGGCCATCTTACAAGTACCATGATGAGCTGATCATACAGAAGTGCTAGTGAGGTCTGGCAGCTTTACAAACAATGACTGCTACACACCTGGAGCAGGGACTATTGTTTCTCCTATATCATCAGCTGGTCATGTCAGTAATTGAATATGAGCTGGGAATACTCATGCTGTCAATATTACAATGTAAATGGCTGCAAACACAATCAAAATGAAGGGTTGCTTATCATCATGGGCTGTGTATGAGATAAAACCACTGTGACTATGAAGTACATGCTTGGAACGGTCTTGATTAGATCCAGATATGCGATGGTCATGACAAAAAGCCTATATGCTGATAACCACAGACAGAAGACACCTCCTACATGGGATCATAGTTGGCATATACGCAGTATGAATAAAGAGGGATATCATGAATGGCAGAGGGAACAATAGGGCAGGTGATCACAGTTAAAAATATGTTCAAAGAGGAGGAGTGAAGTAAGTAAGGTGAGAACTTATTAAAATATGAGCAAGTCATCAACAGCTTTGGTAGGGAGTGCAGAGCTTGAGGTCATGGAGCTGGAAATTAATCAACTAATAAATGATTATAGCAAGAACAAAAACAAATATATAATGATTAGTGAGGTATGGCAGGGGAAAATGAAGATCTTGTGAGGTACAAGTGCTACATATTGTTGATGAAAAAATAAAATCACATACAAAAATCTGTTCAAACACTTCAAGCCTTCACATTTCTCTACTTCCTTACTTTCCCTTTTTATTGTTTTGGGTTGTTAACACTGTGACAGGTACGAGCAGACAACTTTTAAGAAATGGAAAAACACAAACATGCAAACACTCACAAAATTTAGAAATTTAAATTGACATTATTTACAGCTATTGGACAGGAAAAGTGAAGCCACATCTGGTTTTGGCTACTGAAGAAATTATCTGGACTTAGAGGCACCATATGGCCTATATCATAATTTTAACTGAGGTTAAACTGAACATATTAATTCATACATTTAAAAATAAAATTAGAAATCTGGATAAGGAGACTGCATCTCTTATGTTGCACAGACTGGCTGTTGGTACATACTTTATAGTTAGTCTTAACCTTACTACAAGTCAGTTTCAAGTTTCGTCAAACAGCATTAACTTACTCTAACTTACAAGTAGTAATACACACAACTTTACACTTTACATTTAACTGCAAGATAAATTTGCACCAGCGTGATAAATGTCTGAATTTTAACTGAAAATGTAAAAATACCTGGCAATGAGCTGGTTTAAATTGTTTCAATACATTGGCACAAGTGTGTGAACATTTTGGAATGGGGAATACAATTTTATGAAGCTGAAATTTTATACTTCTTTATATCTGTTACTAGCACTGCTAATCATCTGTTTATGAGCAATAACAAGAGATTCCTCGTCTTCACACTGGCTATAAGCTGATCAAGAATGGCTGCTTATTTCTCAGTGAACAGAAGAGAATTATAGTGACAGTAGTTTTTCTGTTAGTCTTAGTGATTCAGATGAGGACTTTGCTAAGACTTCATGTTAGAATATTCATGAATGTGATTAATCTGATGGGGATACTGAGCAGCTGAAGGAACAGGTATATGAAGTACCATAACAACTGCTAAACTTTCAGCCAGTAAATGGAAAGGAAAGCATAAAAACTCAATTCAAACAACCAGTAAAGTTAACAGTACAGCTACAAGTTGAGAGGCAAGTAGAGTCTCACAAGATATCCTAGAGTGGATAGAAATTGCTGAAGGCATGAAACAGAATACATTTCATTTTCGTCAAAAGGTGTGACTTAGGGGCTTGACCTGTCAACCTTAGTGAAATGATACAGTGTTTTATTTACTGATGAAATTAAAGATTACATGTGTCATAATAATAATAATAATAGCCCCTTCAGTCATAACTGACTATGGGAATGCGCCCCTGAGGTGACAGCCCTCAGCTGCTTATTTTCCTGGTGCTCTTTTCGACGTTATCTCCTCTCCTCTGCTTGTTGTGTGAGCGTCTCTTCGCCCAATCTGAGTTGGTGCCGTAAATAGCATCGCCACTTAGTCCGATCGGCAGCTTCATCCTCCCATGTTGCTGGATCCATGTCCAGTGCCCTCATATCTTTCTTGCACACATCTTTGAACCTCAGCTGTGGTCGCCCAACTGTTCTCTTGCCATCTGCTAATTGTCCGTAGAAGATATCTTTTGGGATGCGACCATCTTCCATGCGGCGAATATGACCAAGCCATCAAAGTCTGCGCTGTCTTAGCAGTGTAAACATACTTTGAAGGCCAGCACGTGACAACACCTCGACATTAGTCACTTTATCTTTCCACGAGATGCCGAGGGTGTGGCGTAGACACCGCAAATGGAAGGTATTGAGCCTTCTTTCTTGCTTAGCATAGGTTGTCCAGGTCTCGCTGCCATATAGGAGTGTGCTGGTGACGCAGTCATTATATATCGCAGCTTTGGTCTTCATTGTGAGTTTAGAGTTTCCCCAAACACGCGATGTGAGGCGGGCAAAGGTAGCTGCAGCTTTGCCAATGCGGCTGTCGATTTCTGTATCCAGTGAGAGTTTGTCAATGATGGTAGACCCTAGGTATGTGAAGTGGTGCACCACTGCCAATTCATAGTTATCGATAGTGATAACTGGTGCAGCACCCACATCCTGACTCAGCACATTCGTTTTCTTTAGACTTATTGTGAGGCCAAAGTCCTTGCATGCTTTACTGAAGCGATTCATCAAGCTCTGAAGCTCCTGTTGGCTTTGAGTGACGACTGCAGCATCATCAGCGAACAAGTCTCTTATAGTGACCCTTCTGATTTTTGTTTTTGCCTTCAGCCTTGAAAGATTAAACAGACTGCCATCTGACCTAGTGTGAAGGCATATTCCTTCAGTTGCATCTCTGAATGCATGTTTCAAGAGTAAAGCAAAGAAGATTCCGAAGAGGGTCGGAGCCAGAACACAGCCTTGTTTAACGCCACTTTGTATATCAAAGGGCTGTGACGTGCTTCCAGCATATTGAACTGTTCCCTTCATGTCATCATGGAATGACTTTATCATTTCCAGCATTTTAGAAGGGCAGCCTATTTTCAGGAGGATTTTAAAGAGTCCATTCCTACTAACCAGGTCAAATGCTTTTTTGAGGTCTATAAAGGCGATATATAATGGTCTTTTCTGGTCTCTTGATTTTTCCTGAAGCTGGCGGAGAGAGAAGATCATGTCTGTTGTTGATCTGCCAGCTCGGAATCCACATTGTGCCTCTGGATATATGCGCTCAGCTAACTTGTGTAGTCGCATTAAGATGACTTTGGCAAAAACCTTACCAACAATACTAAGAAGAGACATGCCTCTGTAGTTATTGCAATCACTTCTGTCTCCTTTATTTTTATACAGTGTTACAATCTTGGCATCTCGCATGTCTTGAGGAATAGTTGTCTCTTCCCAGCACTGGCAGAGCATCCTATGCAGGGGATGTAATAGCGTGCTCTTACATCATTTGATTAAGTCAGGAGGAATCCCATCACTGCCTGGTGCTTTGCCAGAGGCCAAGCTATCAATGGCCTTGCTGAGTTCCTCTACATGTGTCAGTGCATCAGTTATTATGCCAAACTCAAATGTATTCAGAATAATCCTTTGAAGCAATATTTAATGTATGCTCAATGAACCAAAGTCACATGCCCTGAACTGGATAAATTTACTGCTGTCCTAATAAATATTGGGATTCAGAAGAAACCACTCATCCGTGACTACTGGTCTACATCTGCAGAATTGTAATGACCTTGGTTTAGTCACATGTTTTTAAGAAATAGAAATGAAGTATTATATCTTATTAAGCTTCATGTCTCTGATGACATTCACAAGAAATAGAAATGAAGTGTTATATATTATTATGTTTCATGTCTCTGATGGCATTCACAAGAAACAGAAATGAAGTATTATATCTTATTATGTTTCATGTCTCTGATGGCATTCACAAGAAACAGAAATGAAGTATTATATCTTATTATGCTTCATGTCTCTGATGACATTCACAAGAAACTGAAATGAAGTATTATCTTATTAAGCTTCATGTCTCTGATGACATTCACAAGAAATAGAAATGAAGTATTATATCTTATTAAGCTTCATGTCTCTGATGACATTCACAAGAAATAGAAATGAAGTATTATATCTTATTATGCTTCATGTCTCTGATGACATTCACAAGAAATAGAAATGAAGTATTATATCTTATTATGCTTCATGTCTCTGATGACATTCACAAGAAATAGAAATGAAGTATTATATCTTATTAAGCTTCATGTCTCTGATGACATTCACAAGAAATAGAAATGAAGTATTATATCTTATTATGTTTCATGTCTCTGATGACATTCACAAGAAATAGAAATGAAGTATTATATCTTATTATGCTTCATTTCTCTGATGACATTCACAAGAAATAGAAATGAAGTATTATATCTTATTATGTTTCATGTCTCTGATGACATTCACAAGAAATAGAAATGAAGTATTATATCTTATTATGCTTCATGTCTCTGATGACATTCACAAGAAATAGAAATGAAGTATTATATCTTATTATTATGCTTCATGTCTCTGATGACATTCACAAGAAATAGAAATGAAGTATTATATCTTATTATGTTTCATGTCTCTAATGACATTCACGAGAAATAGAAATGAAGTATTATATCTTATTAAGCTTCATGTCTCTGATGACATTTACAAGAAATAGAAATGAAGTATTATATCTTATTATGTTTCATGTCAACTCCGCCTATGCCGGTCCCAAGCCCGGATGAAAAAGGAGGAGGGCGGCCTGCATGGAGGCCGTAAGGAGGCAGCCCCTCCACCATGCAAAGGCACAACAGGCCAATCACCTGTTTGTCTTAAACCATGATTACAAGTAAAATAAGAGAGAAAACCGGACGGATTCTAAAGGCGACGAACTGGAACGGACTACGGACTACGACTTATGGAACTTGGAACACAAGAGGTATAAATGGGAAAGAAGAGGAGCTGATGGAAGAGATGAGGAAAGCAAAACTAGAAATCCTGGCAATTACCGAAACAAAGAAAAAAGGGACAAGGAGTCATGGATCTCGATGGCAACACTCTGCTATACAGTGGTGTACCCACATCTGAAAGAGCTAAAGGGGGCGTGGGTTGCATTGTGACCAAAAACCAGAAAGATAGTATCAAGGGATGGAACTTTGTCTCGGAGCGCATTATGGTTGTAAAACTAAAAGAAGGAGAAACCATAGTCAACCTGGTCATAGTGTATGGGCCAAATGAGGATGAGAGAGCAGAGGTCAAGGAAGAATTCTTCGAGCTGCTTCAAAGGACAGTGGATGACTGCCTAGATGAAATTATCATGCTCGGAGATTTCAATGCCAGAGTTGGAAATGACCATGCTAGATGGGGTGGAGTTATCGGAAGATATGGAGAAGATACTCTCAATGACAATGGAAAGCGACTCCTCAGATTCTGCAGTGAGCAGAATCTGATCATTACCAACACAAAGTTCCCCCATAAGCGCATACATGCATACACTAGGTGTGAACCAACAAAGAATGAGAAGTCAGTGATTGACTATGCCATTGTTAGGAGGAGCTCATTCAAATATGTCCGGGATGCTAGAGTCTGGAGGGGGCCAGAGATTGGAAGTGATCACTACCTGCTTACAATCAAAAGAACAACTGAAAGAGTTGCTCAGCCTAGGAACTGCCCAGCACCACGCAAGAAACCAAGTAAACGAACGGAAGAAATAAGCATTAAGACCTACAAGCTGAAAGAGCCAGAAATTAAGACCAGCTATCAGGGGCTTATTGCTACAGCGGTGAGAAACACAGAAGAACAACCTGATGACTTGGAAACCCTGTGGCTTAAATTCAAGGACATCATAAAGACAGCTGCTGCAGAAGCATGTGGTGAAGTCCGACTTGGGAACAAGAGAAAGAGGACACCTTGGTGGACAGAAGAAGTCAAAGAGAAAATAAGAGAGAAGAAAATGGCATGGAAACAATACTTAGGAGCTAAAAACACAGCAGGACAAATAGAGAAATATAGAGAATATGTGACACTCAGAACAGAAGCAAAGAACAAGGTGCTAGCAGCAAAACAGAAGTCCTGGGAAGAATTTGGAGAAAAGCTAGAAAAAGATGCACAAGAAAACCAGAAATTGTTCTATAAGACCCTAAAGAACATGAGGAAGGAAAAACAATGCCCTCTTAAATTTATAAAGGACAAGCAAGGCAAATTGCTTACTGCTCCGAAGGAAGTAATGGAAAGATGGAAAGAATATTTCTCAGAACTCCTTGATGGTGAGCAAGGTCAAGCATCAGAAATGATAACCACTAGCACAGACGAGAAAACCAATGGTGGTGAAGATGACATAATGATGGAAGAACTGAAGGCAGCACTGGAGAAAATCAAGATGGGCAAAGCAGCAGGGCACGATGGTATAACACCAGAAATGGTTAAGTACATGAGAGCATCAGGCGACCTATTACTCCTAAGGGTCCTACAGGCAGCGTGGTGCAACAAGGCCATACCAAAGGATTGGGAGATTGCCATCATAACACCGATTTTCAAAAAGGGTGACAATCGACAATGAGGAAACCATAGAGGCATATCCCTTCTCAGTGTCCCTGGTAAAGTCTACTCTAGAATCCTAGAGCAGAGACTCCGATGCCTAGCTGAGCCACAATTGGATGAAGCCCAGTGCGGATTCCGAGCAAACCGAAGTACTCAAGACCTAATCTTCACACTCAGGCAGCTGAGTGAAAAGGCCCTTGAGTACAAGAGTGAGATCCATCTTTGTTTCATAGATCTGGAAAAGGCGTTTGACAGGGTCCCCTGGAGCAAACTTTGGGACTGTTTGGCAAGGAAGAACATTCCAGCACCTCTGATTCATGCTATACAGAGCTTCTACAAGTCTTGCAGAAATTATGTGAGGACAGCAAACTATAAGTCAGAAGAGTTCAGGACCACCACTGGTGTAAGACAAGGCGATATCCTGTCACCTTTTATTTTCATACTCCTCATGGACGATGTCATCAAGGCATGTAAGGAGAGAACAAGAAAGTATTCAGTGGGGTACTGGAAGATGAGACAGGTCTGTATTTCAGAGCTAGCATTTGCTGATGATGTTGTCATGATTGCTAAATCAGAGACACATCTCCAATCCAACCTGCAAGTCTGGAAGGAAGAGCTGGAGAAGAGAGGGATGGTCATAAGCAGCTCTAAAACAAAATCCATGGTGATATCACGAGAAAAAAGAAAACATCAGATTAAGTTGGGAGAACAGGTCCTGGAGCAGGTCGACCACTTTAAATATCTCGGAGTTATTATAGACCGAAAGGGAGGCATCAAAGAAGAGTTGGCCACTCGAAAAGCAGCGGCTGGGAGACTTTTTCAGGCCATAAATCGAGGATTCCTCAGCAAGAAAGAGGTTGGTAAGAAAACGAAGATGGCTGTATACCGCTCCACCTATGTCCCAGTCTTGACATATGGATGCGAGTCATGGGCAATGACTACAACCCACAAAAGCCAGATCCAAACCTCAGAAATGAGGTATCTGAGGAAGGTGGTTGAAGTAACAAGAAGAGACATGGTACGCAACCAGACGATACGTCAAGGCCTAAAATCCCACCCGCTGCAGACCCAAATAGAACAGTCCCAACTAAGATGGTTTGGCCATGTCTGTAGAATGGGAACGAACGAACGAACGAACGAACGAACTTTATTTTCGAAGGGTTGAGAATTGGGCGCGCAGGCCCGTCTAACATTCTGCCCTTTCACTCTCATTTATCTTGCATACTATATCCTTTTATTCCCACATACTTACTTACTTAGTCGTTCCCCTTCTACCGTGAGGTGTAGAGGTTTGGAAGAGAGAGCGCTAGACTATTCTATCAGCTGTCTTCTTCCTGGCCTGGTTCCATTCTAGTCCTCGGTCCTTCAAAGATTGTCTAATGTTGTCCTCCCAGCGGAGGAAGGTGGCTACCACGACAAGCATGGGAAACAAAGAGCCAGGGATCCAGACCCCCAGGACGACCCAGAGTCCGCTGGGAGGACAACATTAGACAATCTTTGAAGGACCGAGGACTAGAATGGAACCAGGCCAGGAAGAAGACAGCTGATAGAATAGTCTGGCGCTCTCTCTTCCAAACCTATACACCTCACGGTAGAAGGGGAACGACTAAGTAAGTAAGTATGTTTCATGTCTCTGATGACTTTCACAAGAAATATAAATGAAGTATTATATCTTATTAAGCTTCATGTCTCTGATGACATTCACAAGAAATAGAAATGAAGTATATCTTATTATGCTTCATGTCTCTGATGACATTCACAAGAAATAGAAATGAAGTATTATATCTTATTATATTTCATGTCTCTGATGACTTTCACAAGAAATAGAAATGAAGTATTATATCTTATTATGCTTCATGTCTCTGATGACATTCACAAGAAATAGAAATGAAGTATTATATCTTATTATATTTCATGTCTCTGATGACTTTCACAAGAAATAGAAATGAAGTATTATATCTTATTAAGCTTCATGTCTCTGATGACATTCACAAGAAATAGAAATGAAGTATTATATCTTATTATGTTTCATGTCTCTGATGACTTTCACAAGAAATAGAAATGAAGTATTATATCTTATTATGCTTCATGTCTCTGATGACATTCACAAGAAATAGAAATGAAGTATTATATCTTATTATGTTTCATGTCTCTGATGACATTCACAAGAAATAGAAATGAAGTATTATATCTTATTATGTTTCATGTCTCTGATGACATTCACAAGAAATAGAAATGAAGTATTATATCTTATTATGTTTCATGTCTCTGATGACATTCACAAGAAATAGAAATAAAGTATTATATCTTATTATGCTTCATGTCTCTGATGACATTCACAAGAAATAGAAATGAAGTATTATATCTTATTATATTTCATGTCTCTGATGACTTTCACAAGAAATAGAAATGAAGTATTATATCTTATTATGCTTCATGTCTCTGATGACATTCACAAGAAATAGAAATGAAGTATTATATCTTATTATATTTCATGTCTCTGATGACTTTCACAAGAAATAGAAATGAAGTATTATATCTTATTAAGCTTCATGTCTCTGATGACATTCACAAGAAATAGAAATGAAGTATTATATCTTATTATGCTTCATGTCTCTGATGACATTCACAAGAAATAGAAATGAAGTATTATATCTTATTATGTTTCATGTCTCTGATGACATCAGAGACATGAAACATAATAAGATATATCTTATTATGTTTCATGTCTCTGATGACATTCACAAGAAATAGAAATGAAGTATTATATCTTATTATGTTTCATGTCTCTGATGACATTCACAAGAAATAGAAATAAAGTATTATATCTTATTATGTTTCATGTCTCTGATGACATTCACAAGAAATAGAAATGAAGTATTATATCTTATTATGTTTCATGTCTCTGATGACATTCACAAGAAATAGAAATGAAGTATTATATCTTATTATGTTTCATGTCTCTGATGACTTTCACAAGAAATAGAAATGAAGTATTATATCTTATTATGTTTCATGTCTCTGATGACATTCACAAGAAATAGAAATGAAGTATTATATCTTATTATGTTTCATGTCTCTGATGACTTTCACAAGAAATAGAAATGAAGTATTATATCTTATTATGTTTCATGTCTCTGATGACATTCACAAGAAATAGAAATGAAGTATTATATCTTATTATGCTTCATGTCTCTGATGACATTCACAAGAAATAGAAATGAAGTATTATATCTTATTATGTTTCATGTCTCTGATGACATTCACAAGAAATAGAAATAAAGTATTATATCTTATTATGTTTCATGTCTCTGATGACTTTCACAAGAAATAGAAATGAAGTATTATATCTTATTATGTTTCATGTCTCTGATGACATTCACAAGAAATAGAAATGAAGTATTATATCTTATTATGTTTCATGTCTCTGATGACATTCACAAGAAATAGAAATGAAGTATTATATCTTATTATGCTTCATGTCTCTGATGACATTCACAAGAAATAGAAATGAAGTATTATATCTTATTATGTTTCATGTCTCTGATGACATTCACAAGAAATAGAAATGAAGTATTATATCTTATTATGTTTCATGTCTCTGATGACATTCATTCACAAGAAAAGACAAATGAAGTATTATATCTTATTATGCTTCATGTCTCTGATGACATTCACAAGAAATAGAAATGAAGTATTATATCTTATTATGCTTCATGTCTCTGATGACATTCACAAGAAATAGAAATGAAGTATTATATCTTATTATGTTTCATGTCTCTGATGACATTCACAAGAAATAGAAATGAAGTATTATATCTTATTATGTTTCATGTCTCTGATGACATTCACGAGGAAAAGAAAAGACTGAACCATTGATGAACATTTTGTTACAAAAATTTCTGAATGCCTTTCACTCATTCCACAAACAAGCAAGATGTTGTGTACAGCCTTTAGAGATAAAAAGGCACAGAAATCTGTTTTTGTTGTGTTTTCTCAGGCCTAAGTAGAGACCATAACCACATGGAAGAGCATTCTTCTTTTCCTTAGCAGCTGACCATCAAAGCAGTCAGTTGCCATCATGCCTGGTGGTGTCTTGTAGGGCAACAAAAAATTGATTCCACTTTGCTCTGTCGGGGGCCATCCTTCTTACAGTGAACCAACTCTTTTTCATTCTTTGCATCATAGCCTCCACAGTCCTTCGACAAATTGTTTTTGGTCAGCCTCTCTTTCGTTTTCCTTCAGGGGTCCATAGCATAGCTGTTCTTGTGATGGCATCGGGGTCTCTTCTGAGGACATGGCCAACCCAGTTCCAGCGTCTGCCAGTTATGATGGTGTGCATATCCTCTTGCTTGCTCCGAGTAAGCAGATCTTGGTTGGTGATGCTTGATATTCAGCCAAAAGATTCAGAGAATTTTTCTTTAGCATGTTGTGTGAAACGAGGACAATTTTGACATTTCTTTCTCTGTAACTCTCCAGCTTTCCACACCATAGAGAAGCACAGAAAGCACACAGCCCTGATATAATCTTAATTTTGTGCTTGTGCTGACATGAAAGGACTATCAGATGTTGTTTAGACTAAAAAAGGCTGTTCTTGCTTTGTTCATTCCGTTGTTACTGTCTTTGCTTACTTTGCCGTCTGGTGTTACTATGCATCCTAGGAATGTGAAAGTGTCTGTTCCAGTTGCTGATTCCTTACTGATATGGGCTCAGGGTTGCTCACATTGAGCGTCATGACCTCTGACTTCTTTAGGTTGATGTTCAAGCCCACCTGCTGGCTATACTTTTAAGTCTATCCGTTTGTTCCTGGATGTGTTGATGGAATGTGCTAGCAGTGCAATGTCATCTGCATAATCCGGATCTTCCAATGTAGAAAATGTAGTCCATCTTATTCCTCTTGGACTGCCCTCTGTTGTCTGGCGCATCATCCAGTCTATGACTGTTAAAAATAGAGTGGTTGATAAGGGGCATCCCTGTTGTACTCCTGTCTTCACCTCAAAGGTTAGGTTGCTCTGTCCAACGCTACATGTAAAGTTGGCATAGAGGCTTTTTATGATTGACACTATGCAGTTTGGAATTCCATAAGCCCTCAGCATTTTCCATAAACTGTCCCTATGTATACGATCAAAAGCCTTTTCAAAATCAATGAAATTAATGTACAGCTGTCTTTGCCATTCTGAGCACTGCTCTATAATGTTCCTGAGGGTAAATATATGATCTACACATCTTCTATTCTTTCTAAATCCTGCTTGTTCTTTCCTCAGTTTGTGGTCTACTGCTTTTGAAATTCTCTGTATAATTATCCTGCCAAGTATTTTGCTGGGAACTGAGAGAAGAGTTATTCCTCTCCAATTATTGCAGTCTGTTAGATCTTCCTTTTTGGGGAATTTGACAATTATTCATTTGTTCCACTCCGTAGGTGTTGTCCCTGTTTTCCAGACTTGTGCAAATAGTGGTTCTAATAGTTCTGCTGCTAGCTCAGGGTCTGTTTTAAATAGCTCTGCATTTAAGTTTTCATGACCAGGAGCTTTTCCATTCTTTAACCCTTTGATTGCTGTGATGACTTCTTCTTTTCATGGAATGTCTGTATTAACATCTAGATCATTTTCAGCCTCAGGAACATTCAATTGTGTCTCTGGTGGTTCCTTGTTCAGAGTGTCTCTGAAATGCTCTGCCCATCTTGTTTCCTGTGACTCTGCTGTCGTGATGAGATTTCCTTGCTTATCTCTTACTAATGTAATATTGTTTGCACCTTGTTTTCCGCTGATAATATTTTGTATACTGTGCTTTGTTCATTTCTCAGTTCTGCCTCCTCTGCCTGTCTTGCAAGATCGTCTAGGAAATTCCTTTTGTTGGCTCGGGTTTGGCATTTAACTTCCTTGTCCAGCTGACTGTTCTGTTTGCTATATAGTTGCTTTAACGTGGGGGACTTTGCTTCTGTTTTCTTTCTTTTCATTTCCTTTCTCATTGTTATGGTTATTTGAGATATTGATATCACAAGAAATTTTATTGAATTTTTTTTTTTTTAAATAATGGTGAAAAACAAATTGGATGGATGTGAAAAAAAAAATTGAAAAAAGGTGATTCGTCTTACGAGGACAAAAGACAAAGAAAATAGCCACCATTACGGCCACAAGGCCTTCGTCAGGGAAAGGAAAGAAAGTGAAGGCTAGATAGGAACAATGAGAACCTAAATAAATATTTAAAAATATAAAAATAGGTACTTCCCTTAAGGCATCGAAGTCCTAACACTTTTGCTGCCCGCGAACGGACAAGTGTGCCCGGAAAAGGGAATGACTGCCACCACTGGATGTACACAATACATACTAAGGAACTAAACAACGAAACTGAACAATAAACTACCAAAATGTAATATTAGTGGGGACTGGAAATAGAAGAGGACAGAATGAGTTGGAGATTAATAAATATAAAATAAAAAAATCAAGACATATTAAACACAGTGTATTACATATTCATACATATTATTGAAGGGCGGCAGAAAAATAGAATAAGAGTCGAAAGAGTCAAAATATAACACGAGAGGAAAGGGTGACCTCAGACAAAGGTATGTAGAGTGTTCAGACCAGCTGGTTTTAGACACACCATGCGGTGATAAGACGGTTCACAAGCTGTTCTCGGCTAGCAGTGTCAGAGGAGCAGGATCTGATTGCCGTGACCTGGATGTCAATGGGACCACTGTAATCAGGACCGACAATTAAAGTGTATGGCAACTGGTGTGGATTTTTGCTGAGAGATGTCATTCAAGTGCTGGCTGAATCTGTCCCCAAGTCATTTGCCTGTTTGGCCAATATAGGTTTTGCAGCAACGTTTACATATAATCGTATAAATGACATTGCGCGACTCACACGTGAAGCTACTAGTGATGGTGTATGTAGCCTCAGGAAAAGACACCTTGTGGGTTGAGATGACATACTTGCACATGTTGCATCGTGTCCGACCACAGGGTAAGGTGCCAAAGTTGAATTTAATTCTAACATGTAAATGTAAGGTAGAGTGATACATGTTATATAGTAGTATGTCCAATGTCACATTCAACAGTCTTCGCTATTCTGATTTTTTTCTGAATGATTCAGAGCTGTCAAGTGCAAGCAAAATGTGTATTTGATCTTTTTTTTTTAAATTGTAATTTCTACCTATAATCTATCTTTACTTGTGCTTTATACACCACTGTAAGGCATTTGAGACATTAAAACATGAGAAAATTATAAAAAAGCTAGAAAGCATCAACATCGATGGTAAGGACCTGAGAATTATAAACAACATGTACTGGCAACAAACATCAGCTTTGAAAATTATAAGCCACACAGGAACATTTTAGCAGATTAAAAATGGGTGTTATACATGTTTTTGATAGTATGTCTGTGATGGCATTTTGGACAGTTTGTGCCATACTGATCTCGAGTGTTGGCTACTGTTGAACCACTACTGCAAAGCAGGGGAGGCAATACTGTATAATTGAGGATCTCGTCTGGGATTAGTGAACTTGGGCACCCATTAGTGATAAATCACAATTGGGCGACTCGCGCCGAGATAGATTATAGAACCTGTCTAGTAATTCCCTTGACGTTTGACATAAATTTTAGATTTACTGAAAGAATATTGTCAAGTATGTGTTTGTATTAAGACTGAGCATACATTGTATGCATAAATAACAGTAAAAGTAACTGTGTAGAGAATAATTGAAAGAAACAAAATCTTTTGTAACTAAAGTTACAGTTAAATAAGTTCACTTGGTGTGGTAAATTAAGTGTTGTAACTAAAGTTAAAGTTACAGTTAAATAAGTTCACTTGGTGTGGTAAATTAAGTGTTGTAACTAAAGTTAAAGTTACAGTTAAATAAGTTCACTTGGTGTGGTAAATTAAGTGTTGTAACTAAAGTTAAAGTTACAGTTAAATAAGTTCACTTGGTGTGGTAAATTAAGTGTTGTAACTAAAGTTAAAGTTACAGTTAAATAAGTTCACTTGGTGTGGCAAATTAAGTGTAGTAACTAAATTTAAAGTTACAGTTAAATAAGTTCACTTGGTGTGGCAAATTAAGTGTTGTAACTAAAGTTAAAGTTACAGTTAAATAAGTTCACTTGGTGTGGTAAATTAAGTGTTGTAACTTTGTAGTTTTACTACTTAGTAACTGTTGTCAATTTTATGTAGCTTTGTAAAAAGACTTTTTGCCCAGAATGGCAGAATGCCAAAACCTCTATGCTTTTTACATTAATCTAGGCCACGAACTTGGGTTTTCAGCCAGAGAACTTTCTGACTTCGTTTTTACTTTGGTGAGAGAACAGAAACAAAAAGATAAAGAAGAAAAGGACAGGCTGGAGGCAGAGAAAGCCACACTCAGCAAGGAGAAGGCCTCTGAATGGGAGGAAAGGAGACTGGCCAGACAGCACAAAAAGGCCCAGACCAAAGAGAAAGAAAAGCAAAGAGCTTTTGAGGAGCAGAAAGCTGAAAAGCAAAGAGCTCACGAAGCCATGGAAAGAGAAAAGGAGAGATGGAAAGAAAAAAGGAGAGGGCATTCGCTAAGGAGAAGGGACAGGCCGAAAGAGCAGAAAAGGAACAGGAGAGGGCATTCCAAGAACAGAAGGAACAGGCCGAAAGAGCCATTAGATTGAAGGAATTGGAAATTGAAGGAAAAAAAATTGAATCTAATTCTAACAATGGCGGGTCTGGTAGCTCTCAAAGTAGCTCTAGGGGAACCTCAGTCCTTTTATGACAATTAGAATTGAGTTTTTCTTTCATATAAATGCCTGACCTTACTAGGTCTATTGTAGCAGACAGCTCATGTAGTAGTACATGCCTGACCTTTACCAGGTCTATTGTAGCAGACAGCTCATGTAGTAGTACATGCCTGACCTTACCAGGTCTATTGTAGCAGACAGCTCATGTTGTAGTACACTGTTGTGATGTCATGTGTATCACTCTTGCCCTAATGATGCCTTGCAAGCTGAGAGAACATCTTTCAGTGTTGTTGTTTAACTAGTACTGCTGAGTTTCTTGCTCTTTTGCAGCCAATACCAAGTTGAAGATTCCTTGGTTCTATCTACACTGTAGATCTAGAATTTTCCTGAGGCTTTTCTGCCTATCCAAAATGTGCTGAGCTGAAGTTAAAAGCTCCAGTTTATCCAGCTTGGCTTGCATTTAAAGGATCATTACATATGGTTCCAAGCTGGGAGGAAGAACCACATGGCATACTGTGCATTCCCTCCACCAAACAAGGCAGCTATTCAACCATACAGTGCTAAAATACTATGCTCTGGTTCTAAGCTCTCCCAAAAAATTGTCACATCCTGCACAGAGCCACTTCTCCTCAGCTCCCCCTGCCTATCACTGGGACCATAGTATATGGGTTTGAAAAAAATCGAAAAAAGGTGATTCGTCTTACGAGGACAAAAGACAAAGAAAGTAGTCTACGTTACGGCCACAAGGCCTTCGTCTGGAAAAGTAAGAAAGTGAAGGCTAGATAGGAGACATAAGAACTTAAATGAATATAAAAAAAATATATATATATATAAATAAATTAATAAATAAAACCTACGTAGCCTTCTTCCCTGAAGGCAAAGCATCTAAATCCTATCACGCTTGGTGGTTGAAAAGGAAGTGACTCTTGACCCCGGATGTACACAATACATACTAAGAAACTAAAAAGTAAAAAACGAAAAAATACGAAAAAATACCCAAACGTAATAAAAGTGGGGACTGGAAATAGAAGAGGAAAAATAGAAGAATAGGATAAGAGTGGAAAGAGTCAAAATAGAGCAAGAGCGGAAAGGGTGACCTCAGACAAAGGTGTGGAAAGTGTTGAGACCGGCTGGTTTTAGACACCCCTTGCGGTGGATAAGTCGGTTCTCAAGCTGTTCTCGGCTGGCAGTGTCAGAGGAGCAGGATCGGATCGCAGTGACCTGGATGTTGATGGGACCATGGTGGTCAGGACCATTGAAGTGTGTGCCAACTGGTGTGGACTTTTGCTGAGAGATGTCATTCAAGTGCTGGCTGAATCTGTCCCAAGTCGTTTGCCTGTTTGGCCAATATAGGTTTTGCAGCAACGTTTACATATGATCGTATAAATGACATTACGCGATTCACACGTGAAGCTACTAGTGATGGTGTACGTAGCCTTAGGAAAGGACACCTTCTGGGTTGAGATGACATACTTGCACGTGTTGCATCGTGTCCGACCACAGGGTAGTGTGCCAAAGTGAGTGGCATTCTCCTTTGGGAGACGGCTGTGAACAAGAAGATCCTTCAAGTTCTTGTCGCGTCTATATGCCACCAAAGGTGCTTCACCGAATACTTCTTGGGTCGCAGGCTCTGCTTGGAGGATAGGGAGGTGGCGGAAAAGGATCTGTTTGACAGCAGTACTGTGAGGGTGATGGGTCAAGATTAATTTGACTCTATCTGAAGATGATTTATAGTGAGGTATGAGGGCCTCCTGACGAGAGATGGGGAGCACACGTTGGAGAGCAGAGGTAAGAACATGTTCCGGATAAAGTCTGCTACGGAAGAATTCCAACATCTCATTTGCTCAGAAGTGGAAGTCATCGTCGTCTTGGCACAAACGGCGGAGGCGAAGAAGTTGTGAAAAAGGAAGGGAGTCACGACAGGCCCGAGGATGAGAAGAGGTATACAGGAGGTAGCTGTGGGCATCTGTCGGCTTGTAGTATACTGAGGTATTAAGGCCAGAGGGCGTGATAGAAATAGTAATGTCAAGGAAGCTGACAGATACTGTGGAAACGAGGGAGGGGAACTTGATGGTGGGGTGAAAATGGTTGACAAAGTCGATGAAGCGATATAAATCAGTCTCAGACATATCTGTGAGACCTATGCCATCATCGATATATCTGCGGTAAAACCCGGGGAAAGGACCGGAGTATTGTTGCGATATCTGATGCTCCAAGTGGCCCATAAACAGGCAGGCATAGCTAGGACCCATCTTCGTTCTTATGGCAACACCACTAATTTGGTCAAAAAACTGACCATTGAATTCAAAGGAATTCAGTTAAAGGACCAGTTCAGCAAGACGGAGAAGAGTGACAGTGGATATAGAAGGGCAAGTGCGTTGGTCAAGAAAAAACCGAACAGCTCGGAGACCATCAGAGTGGGGAATAGAGGTGTACAGAGAACAGCCGTCTAACAAGAAAAGACGGTAGGAGCGGTCTGCTGAGAGTCGGATAGAGGAGAAAGTTGTAAGAGCATGATTGGTGTCTTTAACAAAGGAGGGAAGATTCTCAACGATAGGCTGGAAATTGCTATCGAGGAAGTCAGAAATGTGTTCAGTAGGACAGGAACAGGCTGAGACAATAGGTCTGCCAGGGTTGTCGATCTTGTGAATTTTGGGGAGCATGTAGAATACAGGCTTGCCCAAAGAGCTGTCATGAATCCTAAGACGAGAAGCTTCGGGAGGAAGAGCATTACTAGTGATGAGCTGTTTAATAGTGTTGTGTACAATGCGATTTTTAGAGACAGTCGCATCGCTGGTCCTAGGCCTGTAAAAAGAGCCATTGGTCAACTGGTTTTTACCTTCACTTAGGTATAAGTCCTTCTGCCAGATGACAATGGCTCCTCCCTTGTCAGCCGGTTTGATGACAATGTCGTCTCTACGGCGAAGAAGGGAGAGAGCGTGGGACTCTGCCAAAGTGAGATTGGAATAATGCAATCTACGAGGGCGGAGCTGCTGAATGTCATGGATGGTGTTCTTGATATACAGGTCCAGTGCATGAGAAGCCCCAGGTTTAGGTGTAAAGGGGGGTTTAGTAGAGTCAGAAAAGCGTGCGAAGATGTCGGATTCAGCCTGAGACTGCAGAGTGCTGTCTTCCTCTCTAAAATGGAACTTCAGCCTCATGCGACGGTGAAACCGATGAACATCCTGCAGGAGATTGTATTGGTCTAGGGTCGGACGAAGAGGAACACATTTTAGGCCCTTACTAAGAACAGAGCGCTCTCCCTCAGAGAGGGGTAGATCTGGGGGGATGCAGACTACCTGAGTGCATGATGGAGTGGAGGATGGAGGGGTCGCTTTGGGGGTAGGGATGAGACGGGATAGTTTATGGTGTTTGGACGTGGAAAGGAATTCATGAAGCTGCCGGTTCAGTGTGTGGATAGTGGTGCGTATCATAGAGTAGAAAGGGAAGTTGTTGGAGGTGAGACAACGTAAGTGAAGCAGAAGCTGGGTCTGTTGGGCACTGAGGTCTGATAAAAGGCGGGAGTGAATTGGCGGGGTACATCCGGGGTCAAGAGTCACTTCCTTTTCAACCACCAAGCGTGATAGGATTTAGAGGCTTCGCATTCAGGGAAGTACCTAGGTTTTATTTATTAATTTATTCTTTTATATTTATTTTTATTTTTTTTATTTTTTTAAAAAAATATTCATTTAAGTTCTTATGTCTCCTATCTAGCCTTCACTTTCTTTCTTTTCCTGACAAAGGCCTTGTGGCCGTAACGTAGACTACTTTCTTTGTCTTTTGTCCTCGTAAGACGAATCACCTTTTTTTCGATTTTTTTTCAAACCCATCCACTTTGGTCTCAGTGATAGGCAGGGGGAGCTGAGGAGAAGTGGCTCTGTGCAGGATGTGACAATTTTTTTGAAAAGAGCTTAGAACCAGAGCATAGAATTTCAATTGTGCCTCTGGTGGTTCCTTGTTCAGAGTGTCTCTGAAATGCTCTGCCCATTTTGTTTCCTGTCCCTCTGCTGTCGTGATGAGATTTCCTTGCTTATCTCTTACTAATGTAATATTGTTTGCACCTTGTTTTCCGCTGATGATATTTTGTATACTGTGCTTTGTTCATTTCTCAGTGCTGCCTCCTCTGCCTGTCTTGCAAGATCGTCTAGGAAATTCCTTTTGTTGGCTTGGATTTGGCATTTAACTTCCTTGTCCAGCTGACTGTTCTGTTTGCTATATAGTTGCTTTAACGTGGGGGACTTCGCTTCTGTTTCTTTCTTTTCATTTCCTTTCTCATTGTTATGGTTATTTGAGATATTGATATCACAAGAAATTTTATTCAATTTTTTTTTTTTTAAATGATGGTGACAAACAAATTGGATGGATATGAAAAAAAAAAATTGAAAAAAGGTGATTTATCTTACGAGGACAAAAGACAAAGAAAGTAGTCTACGTTACGGCCACAAGGCCTTCGTCAGGAAAAGAAAGAAAGTGAAGGCTAGATAGGAGACATAAGAACTTAAATGAATATAAAAAAATAAATAAATAAATAAATATAAAAAAAATAAATTAATAAATAAAACCTAGGTACTTCCCTGAAGGCGAAGCATCTAAATTCTATCACGCTTGGTGGTTGAAAAGGAAGTGACTCTTGACCCCGGATGTACACAATACATACTAAGAAACTAATAAGTAAAAAAACGAAAAAATACCCAAACGTAATAAAAGTGGGGACTGGAAATAGAAGAGGAAAAATAGAAGAATAGGATAAGAGTAAAAAGAGTCAAAATAGAGCAAGAGAGGAAAGGGTGACCTCAGACAAAGGTGTGGAAAGTGTTGAGACCGGCTGGTTTTAGACACCCCTTGCGGTGGATAAGTCGGTTCTCAAGCTGTTCTCGGCTGGCAGTGTCAGAGTAGCAGGATCGGATCGCAGTGACCTGGATGTCGATGGGGCCATGGTGGTCAGGACCATTGAAGTGTGTGGCAACTGGTGTGGACTTTTGCTGAGAGATGTCATTCAAGTGCTGGCTGAATCTGTCCCAAGTCGTTTGCCTGTTTGGCCAATATAGGTTTTGCAGCAACGTTTACATATGATCGTATAAATGACATTGCACGACTCATACGTGAAGCTACTGGTGATGGTGTATGTAGCCTCAGGAAAAGACACCTTGTGGGTTGAGATGACATACTTGCACATGTTGCATCGTGTCAGACCACAGGGTAGTGTGCCAAAGTTGAATCTAATTCTAACATGTAAATGTAAGGTAGAGTGATACATGTTATATAGTAGTATGTCCAATGTCACTTTCAACAGTCTTCGCTATTCTGATTTTTTTCTGAATGATTCAGAGCTGTCAAGTGTAAGCAAAATGTGTATTTGATCATTTTTCTTTAAATTGTAACTTCTACCTATAATCTATCTATACTTGTGCTTTATACACCACTGTAAGGCATTTGAGACATTAAAACATGAAAAAATTATAAAAAAGCTAGAAAGCATCAACATCGATGGTAAGGACCTGAGAATTATAAACAACATGTACTGGCAACAAACATCAGCTTTGACAATTAGCAGCCACATGGGAACATTTTAGCAGATTAAAAATGGGTGTTATATATGTTTTTGATAGTATGTCTGTGATGGCATTTTGGACAGTTTGTGCCATACTGATCTCGAGTATTTGCTACTGTTGGAACACTACTGCAAAGCAGGGGAGACAATACTGTATAATTGAGGATCTCGTCTGGGATTAGTGAACTTGGGCACCCATTAGTGATAAATCACAATTGGGCGACTCGCGCCTGGATAGATTATAGAACCTGTCTAGTAATTCACTTGAAGTTTGACATAAATGTCAGATTGACAGAAAGAATATTGTCAAGTGTGTGTGTGTGTTTGTATTAAGACTGATCATATATTGTCAAGTGTGTGTGTGAGTGTTTGTATTAAGACTGAGCATTCATTGTATGTATAAATAACAGTAAAAGTAACTGTGTAGAGAATAATTGAAAGAAACAAAATCTTTTGTAACTAAAGTTACTGTTACAGTTAAATAAGTTCACTTGGTGTGGCAAATTAAGTGTTGTAAATAAAGTTAAAGTTACAGTTTAAAAAGTTGTTCACTTGGTGTGGCAAATTAAGTGTTGTAACTAAAGTTAAAGTTACAGTTAAATAAGTTGTTCACTTGGTGTGGCAAATTAAGTGTTGTAACTAAAGTTAAAGTTACAGTTAAATAAGTTGTTCACTTGGTGTGGCAAATTAAGTGTTGTAACTAAAGTTAAAGTTACAGTTAAATAAGTTGTTCACTTGGTGTGGCAAATTAGGTGTTGTAACTAAAGTTAAAGTTACAGTTAAATAAGTTCACTTGGTGTGGCAAATTCAGTGTTGTAACTAAAGTTAAAGTTACAGTTAAATAAGTTCACTTGGTGTGGCAAATTAAGTGTTGTAGCTAAAGTTAAAGTTACAGTTAAATAAGTTCACTTGGTGTGGTAAATTAAGTGTTGTAACTAAAGTTAAAGTTACAAATAAATAAGTTCACTTGGTATGGTAAATTAAGTGTTGTAACTAAAGTTAAAGTTATAGTTAAATAAATTCACTTGGTGTGGCAAATTAAGTGTTGTAACTAAAGTTAAAGGTACAGTTAAATAAGTTCATTAGGTGTGGCAAATTAAGTGTTGTAACTAAAGTTAAAGTTACAGTTAAATAAGTTCACTTGGTGTGGTAAATTAAGTGGTGTAACTAAAGTTAAAGTTACAGTTAAATAAGTTCACCTGGTGTTGCAAATTAAGTGTTGTAACTAAAGTTAAAGTTGCAGTTAAATAAGATCACTTGGTGTGGCAAATTAAGTGTTGTAACTAAAGTTAAAGTTACAGTTAAATAAGATCACTTGGTAAGGCAAATTAAGTGTTGTAACTAAAGTTAAAGTTACAGTTAAATAAGTTCACTTGGTGTGGTAAATTAAGTGTTGTAACTAAAGTTAAAGTTACAGTTAAATAAGTTTACTTGGTGTGGCAAATTAAGTGTTGTAGCTGAAGTTAAAGTTACAGTTAAATAAGTTCACTTGGTGTGGAAAATTAAGTGTTGTAACTAAAGTTAAAGTTACAGTTAAATAAGTTCCCTTGGTGTGGCAAATTAAGTGTTGTAACTAAAGTTAAAGTTACAGTTAAATAAGTTCCCTTGATGTGGCAAATTAAGTGTTGTAACTAAAGTTAAAGTAACAGTTAAATAAGTTCACTTGGTGTGGTAAATTAAGTGTTGTAACTAAAGTTAAAGTTACAGTTAAATAAGTTCACTTGGTGTGGTAAATTAAGTGTTGTAACTAAAGTTAAAGTTACAGTTAAATAAGTTCACTTGGTGTGGCAAATTAAGTGTTGTAACTAAATTTAAAGTTAAACTTAAATAAGTTCACTTGGTGTGGTAAATAAAGTGTTGTAACGAAAGTTAAAGTTACAGTTAAATAAGTTCACCTGGTGTTGCAAATTAAGTGTTGTAACTAAAGTTACAGTTGCAGTTGAATAAGATCACTTGGTGTGGCAAATTAAGTGTTGTAACTAAAGTTACAGTTACAGTTAAATAACTTGTTCAGTGTTTGGTGTGGCAAATTAATTAAGTGTTGTAACTAAAGTTAAAGTTACAGTTAAATAAGTTCACTTGGTGTGGTAAATTAAGTGTTGTAACTAAAGTTAAAGTTACAGTTAAATAAGTTCACTTGGTGTGGTAAATTAAGTGTTGTAACTAAAGTTAAAGTTACAGTTAAATAAGTTCACTTGGTGTGGTAAATTAAGTGTTGTAACTAAAGTTAAAGTTACAGTTAAATAAGTTCACTTGGTGTGGTAAATTAAGTGTTGTAACTAAAGTTAAAGTTACAGTTAAATAAGTTCACTTGGTGTGGCAAATTAAGTGTTGTAACTAAAGTTAAAGTTACAGTTAAATAAGTTCACTTGGTGTGGTAAATTAAGTGTTGTAACTAAAGTTAAAGTTACAGTTAAATAAGTTCACTTGGTGTGGCAAATTAAGTGTTGTAACTAAAGTTAAAGTTACAGTTAAATAAGTTCACTTGGTGTGGCAAATTAAGTGTTGTAACTAAAGTTACAGTTACAGTTAAATAAGTTCACTTGGTGTGGCAAATTAAGTGTTGTAACTAAAGTTAAAGTTACAGTTAAATAAGTTCACTTGGTGTGGCAAATTAAGTGTTGTAACTAAAGTTAAAGTTACAGTTAAATAAGTTCACTTGGTGTGGCAAATTAAGTGTTGTAACTAAAGTTAAAGTTACAGTTAAATAAGTTCACTTGGTGTGGCAAATTAAGTGTTGTAACTAAAGTTAAAGTTACAGTTAAATATTTAGTGTTGTAACTAAAGTTAAAGTTACAGTTAAATAAGGTCACTTGGTGTGGTAAATTAAGTTTTGTAACTAAAGTTACAGATACAGATAAATAAGTTCACTTGGTGTTTTAAATTAAGTGTTGTAACTAAAGTTAAATTTACATTTAAATAAGTTCACTTGGTGTGGCAAATTAAGTGTTGTAACTAAATTTAAAGTTACAGTTAAATAAGTTGTTCACTTGGTGTGGCAAATTAAGTATTGTAACTAAAGTTAAAGTTACAGTTAAATAAGTTCACTTGGTATGGCAAATTAAGTGTTGTACCTAAAGTTAAAGTTACATAAGTTTACTTGGTGTGGCAAAGTAAGTGTTGCAACTAAAGTTAAAGTTACAGTTAAATAAGTTCACTTGGTGTGGCAAATAAAGTGTTGCAACTAAAGTTAAAGTTACAGTTAAATAAGTTCACTTCGTGTGGCAAATTAAGTGTTGTAGTTAAAGTTACAGTTAAATAAGTTCACTTGATGAGGCAAATTAAGTGTTGTAACTAAAGTTAAAGTAACAGTTAAATAAGTTCACTTGGTGTGGTAAATTAAGTGTTGTAACTAAAGTTAAAGTTACAGTTAAATAAGTTCACTTGGTGTGGTAAATTAAGTGTTGTAACTAAAGTTAAAGTTACAGTTAAATAAGTTCACTTGGTGTGGCAAATTAAGTGTTGTAACTAAATTTAAAGTTACACTTAAATAAGTTCACTTGGTGTGGTAAATAAAGTGTTGTAACTAAAGTTAAAGTTACAGTTAAATAAGTTCCCTTGGTGTGGCAAATTAAGTGTTGTAACTAAAGTTAAAGGTTCAGTTACATAAGTTCACTTGGTGTGGCAAATTAAGTGTTGTAACTAAAGTTACAGTTACAGTTAAATAAGTTGTTCACTTGGTGTGGCAAATTAAGTGTTGTTACTAAAGTTAACGTTGCAGTTAAATAAGTTCACTTGGTGTGGCAAATTAAGTGTTGTAACTAAAGTTAAAGTTACAGTTAAATAAGTTCACTTGGTGTGGCAAATTAAGTGTTGTAACTAAAGTTAAAGTTACAGGTAAATAAGTTGACTTGGTGTGGCAAATTAAGTGTTGTAACTAAAGTTAAAGTTACAGTTAAATAAGTTCACTTGGTGTGGCAAATTAAGTGTTGTAACTAAAGTTAAAGTTACAGTTAAATAAGGTCACTTGGTGTGGTAAATTAAGTTTTGTAACTAAAGTTACAGATACAGATAAATAAGTTCACTTGGTGTTTTAAATTAAGTGTTGTAACTAAAGTTAAATTTACATTTAAATAAGTTCACTTGGTGTGGCAAATTAAGTGTTGTAACTAAAGTTAAAGTTACAGTTAAATAAGTTGTTCACTTGGTGTGGCAAATTAAGTATTGTAACTAAAGTTAAAGTTACAGTTAAATAAGTTCACTTGGTATGGCAAATTAAGTGTTGTACCTAAAGTTAAAGTTACATAAGTTTACTTGGTGTGGCAAGTTAAGTGTTGCAACTTAAGTTAAAGTTACAGTTAAATAAGCTCACTTGGTGTGGCAAATAAAGTGTTGTAACTAAAGTTAAAGTTACAGTTAAATAAGTTCACTTCGTGTGGCAAATTACGTGTTGTAGCTGAAGTTAAAGTTACAGTTAAATAAGTTCACTTGGTGTGGTAAATTAAGTGTTGTAACTAAAGTTAAAGTTACAGTTAAATAAGTTCACTTGGTGTGGCAAATTAAGTGTTGTAACTAAATTTAAAGTTACACTTAAATAAGTTCACTTGGTGTGGTAAATAAAGTGTTGTAACTAAAGTTAAAGTTACAGTTAAATAAGTTCACTTGGTGTGGCAAATTAAGTGTTGTAACTAAAGTTAAGGGTTCAGTTACATAAGTTCACTTGGTGTGGCAAATTAAGTGTTGTAACTAAAGTTACAGTTACAGTTAAATAAGTTGTTCACTTGGTGTGGCAAATTAAGTGTTGTAACTAAAGTTAACGTTACAGTTAAATAAGTTCACTTGGTGTGGCAAATTAGGTGTTGTAACTAAAGTTAAAGTTACAGTTAAATAAGTTCACTTGGTGTGGCAAATTAAGTGTTGTAACTAAAGTTAAAGTTACAGGTAAATAAGTTGACTTGGTGTGGCAAATTAAGTGTTGTAACTAAATTTAAATTTACAGTTAAATAAGTTCACTTGGTGTGGCAAATAAAGTGTTGTAACTAAAGTTAAAGTTACAGTTAAATAAGTTCACTTGGTGTGGTAAATTAAGTGTTGTAACTAAAGTTACAGATACAGTTAAATAAGTTCACTTGGTGTTTTAAATTAAGTGTTGTAACTAAAGTTAAAGTTACAGTTAAATAAGTTCACTTGGTGTGGTAAATTAAGTGTTGTAACTAAAGTTAAAGTTACAGTTAAATAAGTTGTTCACTTGGTGTGGCAAATTAGGTGTTGTAACTAAAGTTAAAGTTACAGTTAAATAAGCTGATTTGGTGTGGCAAATTAAGTGTTGTAACTAAAGTTAAAGTTACAGTTAAATAAGTTCACTTGGTGTGGCAAATTAAGTGTTGTAACTAAAGTTAAAGTTACAGTTAAATAAGTTCACTTGGTGTGGTAAATTAAGTGTTGTAACTAAAGTTACAGATACAGTTAAATAAGTTCACTTGGTGTTTTAAATTAAGTGTTGTAACTAAAGTTAAAGTTACAGTTAAATAAGTTCACTTGGTGTGGAAAATTAAGTGTTGTAACTAAAGTTAAAGTTACAGTTAAATAAGTTGTTCACTTGGTGTGGCAAATTAGGTGTTGTAACTAAAGTTAAAGTTACAGTTAAATAAGTTCACTTGGTGTGGCAAATTAAGTGTTGTAACTAAAGTTAAAGTTACAGTTAAATAAGTTCACTTGGAGTGGCAAATTAAGTGTTGTAACTAAAGTTAAAGTTACAGTTAAATAAGTTCACTTGGTGTGGTAAATTAAGTATTGTAACTAAAGTTAAAGTTACAGTTAAATAAGTTGTTCACTTGGTGTGGCAAATTAAGTGTTGTAACTAAAGTTAAAGTTACAGTTAAATAAGTTCACTTGGTGTGATAAATTAAGTGTTGTAACTAAAGTTAAAGTTACAGTTAAATAAGTTCACTTGGTGTGGTAAATTAAGTGTTGTAACTAAAGTTAAAGTTACAGTTAAATAAGTTCACTTGGTGTGGTAAATTAAGTGTTGTAAGTAAAGTTAAAGTTACAATTAAATAAGATCACCTGGTGTTGCAAATTAAGTGTTGTAACTAAAGCTACAGTTGCAGGTAAATAAGATCACTTGGTGTGGCAAATTAAGTGTTGTAACTAAAGTTAAAGTTACAGTTAAATAAGATCACTTGGTAAGGCAAATTAAGTGTTGTAACTAAAGTTAAAGTTACAGTTAAATAAGTTCACTTGGTGTGGTAAATTAAGTGTTGTAACTAAAGTTAAAGTTACAGTTAAATAAGTTCACTTGGTGTGGCAAATTAAGTGTTGTAACTAAAGTTAAACTTACAGTTAAATAAGTTCACTTGGTGTGGTAAATTAAGTGTTGTAACTAAAGTTAAAGTTACAGTTAAATAAGTTCACTTGGTGTGGTAAATTAAGTGTTGTAACTAAAGTTAAAGTTACAGTTAAATATGTTCACTTGGTGTGGCAAATTAAGTGTTGTAACTAAATTTAAAGTTACACTTAAATAAGTTCACTTGGTGTGGTAAATAAAGTGTTGTAACTAAAGTTAATGTTACAGTTAAATAAGTTCACTAGGTGTGGCAAATTAAGTGTTGTAACTAAAGTTAAGGGTTCAGTTACATAAGTTCAATTGGTGTGGCAAATTAAGTGTTGTAACTAAAGTTACAGTTACAGTTAAATAAGTTGTTCACTTGGTGTGGCAAATTAAGTGTTGTAACTAAAGTTAACGTTACAGTTAAATAAGTTCACTTGGTGTGGCAAATTAAGTGTTGTAACTAAAGTTAAAGTTACAGTTAAATAAGTTCACTTGGTGTGGCATATTAAGTGTTGTAACTAAAGTTAAAGTTACAGGTAAATAAGTTGACTTGGTGTGGCAAATTAAGTGTTGTAACTAAAGTTAAAGTTACACTTAAATAAGTTCACTTGGTGTGGCAAATTAAGTGTTGTAACTAAAGTTAAAGTTACAGTTAAATAAGTTCACTTGGTGTGGTAAATTAAGTGTTGTAACTATAGTTACAGATACAGTTAAATAAGTTCACTTGGTGTTTTAAATTAAGTGTTGTAACTAAAGATAAAGTTACAGTTAAATAAGTTCATTTGGTGTGGCAAATTAAGTGTTGTAACTAAAGTTAAAGTTACAGTTAAATAAGTTGTTCACTTGGTGTGGCAAATTAAGTGTTGTAACTAAAGTTAAAGTTACAGTTAAATAATTTCACTTGGTATGGCAAATTAAGTGTTGTCCCTAAAGTTAAAGTTACATAAGTTCACTTATTGTGGCAAATTAAGTGTTGTAACTAAAGTTAAAGTTACAGTTAAATAAGTTCACTTGGTGTGGCAAATTAAGTGTTGTAACTAAAGTTAAAGTTACAGTTAAATAAGTTCACTTACGTGGTAAATTAAGTGTTGTAACTAAAGTTACAGATACAATTAAATAAGTTCACTTGGTGTTTTAAATTAAGTGTTGTAACTAAAGTTAAAGTTACAGTTAAATAAGTTCACTTGGTGTGTCAAATTAAGTGTTGTAACTAAAGTTAAAGTTACAGTTAAATAAGTTGTTCACTTGGTGTGGCAAATTACGTGTTGTAACTAAAGTTAAAGTTACAGTTAAATAAGTTCACTTGGTATGACAAATTAAGTGTTGTACCTAAAGCTAAAGTTACATAAGTTCACTTATTGTGGCAAATTAAGTGTTGTAACTAAAGTTAAAGTTACAGTTAAAAAAGTTCACTTGGTGTGGTAAATTAAGTGTAGTAACTAACGTTAAAGTTACAGTTACATAAGTTCACTTGGTGGGGTAAATTAAGTGTTGTAAGTAAAGTTAAAGTTACAATTAAATAAGATCACCTGGTGTTGCAAATTAAGTGTTGTAACTAAAGTTAAAGTTACAGTTAAATAAGTTCACTTGGTGTGGTATATTAAGTGTTGTAACTAAAGTTACAGATACAGTTAAATAAGTTCACTTGGTGTTTTAAATTAAGTGTTGTAACTAAAGTTAAAGTTATATTTAAATAAGTTCACTTGGTGTGGCAAATTAAGTGTTGTAACTAAAGTTAAAGTTACAGTTAAATAAGTTGTTCACTTGGTGTGGCAAATTAAGTGTTGTAACTAAAGTTAAAGTTACAGTTAAATAAGTTCACTTGGTATGGCAAATTAAGTGTTGTACCTAAAGTTAGAGTTACATAAGTTCACTTATTGTGGCAAATTAAGTGTTGTCACTAAAGTTAAAGTTACAGTTAAATAAGTTCACTTGGTGTGGTAAATTAAGTGTTGTAACTAAAGTTACAGATACAGTTAAATAAGTTCGCTTAGTGTTTTAAATTAAGTGTTGTAACTAAAGATAAAGTTACAGTAAAATAAGTTCACTTGGTGTGGCAAATAAGGTGTTGTAACTAAAGCTAAAGTTACAGTTAAATAAGTTCACTTGGTGTGGCAAATTAAGTGTTGTAACTAAAGATAAAGTTACAGGTAAATAAGTTGACTTGGTGTGGCAAATTAAGTGTTGTAACTAAAGTTAAACTTACAGTTAAATAAGTTCACTTGGTGTGGCAAATTAAGTGTTGTAACTAAAGTTAAAGTTACAGTTAAATAAGTTCACTTGGTGTGGTAAATTAAGTGTTGTAACTAAAGTTACAGATACAGTTAAATAAGTTCACTTGGTGTTTTAAATTAAGTGTTGTAACTAAAGTTAAAGTTACAGTTAAATAAGTTCACTTGGTGTGGTAAATTAAGTGTTGTAACTATAGTTACAGATACAGTTAAATAAGTTCACTTGGTGTTTTAAATTAAGTGTTGTAACTAAAGATAAAGTTACAGTTAAATAAGTTCATTTGGTGTGGCAAATTAAGTGTTGTAACTAAAGTTAAAGTTACAGTTAAATAAGTTGTTCACTTGGTGTGGCAAATTAAGTGTTGTAACTAAAGTTAAAGTTACAGTTAAATAAGTTCACTTGGTATGGCAAATTAAGTGTTGAAAATAAAGTTAAAGTTACATAAGTTCACTTGGTGTGGCAAATTAAGTGTTGTAACTAAAGTTAAAGTTACAGTTAAATAAGTTCACTTGGTGTGGCAAATTAAGTGTTGTAACTAAAGTTAAAGTTACAGTTAAATAAGTTCACTTACGTGGTAAATTAAGTGTTGTAACTAAAGTTACAGATACAATTAAATAAGTTCACTTGGTGTTTTAAATTAAGTGTTGTAACTAAAGTTAAAGTTACAGTTAAATAAGTTCACTTGGTGTGGCAAATTAAGTGTTGTAACTAAAGTTAAAGTTATAGTTAAATAAGTTGTTCACTTGGTGTGGCAAATTACGTGTTGTACCTAAAGTTAAAGTTACATAAGTTCACTTATTGTGGCAAATTAAGTGTTGTAACTAAAGTTAAAGTTACAGTTAAAAAAGTTCACTTGGTGTGGTAATTTAAGTGTAGTAACTAACGTTAAAGTTACAGTTACATAAGTTCACTTGGTGGGGTAAATTAAGTGTTGTAACTAAAGTGAAAGTTACAGTTAAATAAGTTCACTTGGTGTGGCAAATTAAGTGTTGTAACTAAAGTTAAAGTTACAGTTAAATAAGTTCACTTGGTATGGTAAATTAAGTGTTGTAATTAAAGTTAAAGTTACAGTTAAATAAGTTCACTTAGTGTGGCAAATTAAGTGTTGTAACTAAAGTTAAAGTTACAGTTACATAAGTTCACTTGGTGTGGCAAATTAAGTGTTGTAACTAAAGTAACAGTTACAGTTAATTAAGTTGTTCACTTGGTATGGTAAATTAAGTGTTGTAACTAAAATTTAAGTTACAGTTAAATAAGTTCACTTGGTGTGGCAAATTAAGTGTTGTAACTAAAGTTAAAGTTACAGTTAAATAAGTTCACTTGGTGTTGCAAATTAAGTGTTGTAACTAAAGTTAAATTTACAGTTAAATAAGTTCACTTGGTGTGGTATATTAAGTGTTGTAACTAAAGTTACAGATACAGTTAAATAAGTTCACTTGGTGTTTTAAATTAAGTGTTGTAACTAAAGTTAAAGTTATATTTAAATAAGTTCACTTGGTGTGGCAAATTAAGTGTTGTAACTAAAGTGAAAGTTACAGTTAAATAAGTTCACTTGGTGTGGCAAATTAAGTGTTGTAACTAAAGTTAAAGTTACAGTTAAATAAGTTCACTTGGTGTGGTAAATTAAGTGTTGTAATTAAAGTTAAAGTTACAGTTAAATAAGTTCACTTGGTGTGGCAAATTAAGTGTTGTAACTAAAGTTAAAGTTACAGTTACATAAGTTCACTTGGTGTGGCAAATTAAGTGTTGTAACTAAAGTAACAGTTACAGTTAATTAAGTTGTTCACTTGGTATGGTAAATTAAGTGTTGTAACTAAAGTTTAAGTTACAGTTAAATAAGTTCACTTGGTGTGGCAAATTAAGTGTTGTAACTAAAGTTAAAGTTACAGTTAAATAAGTTCACTTGGTGTTGCAAATTAAGTGTTGTAACTAAAGTTAAAGTTACAGTTAAATAAGTTCACTTGGTGTGGTATATTAAGTGTTGTAACTAAAGTTACAGATACAGTTAAATAAGTTCACTTGGTGTTTTAAATTAAGTGTTGTAACTAAAGTTAAAGTTATATTTAAATAAGTTCACTTGGTGTGGCAAATTAAGTGTTGTAACTAAAGTTAAAGTTACAGTTAAATAAGTTGTTCACTTGGTGTGGCAAATTAAGTGTTGTAACTAAAGTTAAAGTTACAGTTAAATAAGTTCACTTGGTATGGCAAATTAAGTGTTGTACCTAAAGTTAAAGTTACATAAGTTCACTTATTGTGGCAAATTAAGTGTTGTAACTAAAGTTAAAGTTACAAATAAATAAGTTCACTTGGTGTGGTAAATTAAGTGTTCTAACTAAAGTTACAGATACAGTTAAATAAGTTCACTTAGTGTTTTAAATTAAGTGTTGTAACGAAAGATAAAGTTACAGTTAAATAAGTTCACTTGGTGTGGCAAATTAAGTGTTGTAACTAAAGTTAAAGTTACAGTTAAATAAGTTCACTTGGTGTGGTATATTAAGTGTTGTAACTAAAGTTACAGATACAGTTAAATAAGTTCACTTGGTGTTTTAAATTAAGTGTTGTAACTAAAGTTAAAGTTATATTTAAATAAGTTCACTTGGTGTGGCAAATTAAGTGTTGTAACTAAAGTTAAAGTTACAGTTAAATCAGTTGTTCACTTGGTGTGGCAAATTAAGTGTTGTAACTAAAGTTAAAGTTACAGTTAAATAAGTTCACTTGGTATGGCAAATTAAGTGTTGTACCTAAAGTTAAAGTTACATAAGTTCACTTATTGTGGCAAATTAAGTGTTGTAACTAAAGTTAAAGTTACAGTTAAATAAGTTCACTTGGTGTGGTAAATTAAGTGTTGTAACTAAAGTTACAGATACAGTTAAATAAGTTCACTTAGTGTTTTAAATTAAGTGTTGTAACGAAAGATAAAGTTACAGTTAAATAAGTTCACTTGGTGTGGCAAATTAAGTGTTGTAACTAAAGTTAAAGTTACAGTTAAATAAGTTCACTTGGTGTGGCAAATTAAGTGTTGTAACTAAAGATAAAGTTACAGGTAAATAAGGTGGCTTGGTGTGGTAAATTAAGTGTTGTAACTAAAGTTAAACTTACAGTTAAATAAGTTCACTTGGTGTGGCAAATTAAGTGTTGTAACTAAAGTTAAAGTTACAGTTAAATAAGTTCACTTGGTGTGGTAAATTAAGTGTTGTAACTAAAGTTACAGATACAGTTAAATAAGTTCACTTGGTGTTTTAAATTAAGTGTTGTAACTAAAGTTAAAGTTACAGTTAAATAAGTTCACTTGGTGTGGTAAATTAAGTGTTGTAACTATAGTTACAGATACAGTTAAATAAGTTCACTTGGTGTTTTAAATTAAGTGTTGTAACTAAAGATAAAGTTACAGTTAAATAAGTTCATTTGGTGTGACAAATTAAGTGTTGTAACTAAAGTTAAAGTTACAGTTAAATAAGTTGTTCACTTGGTGTTGCAAATTAAGTGTTGTAACTAAAGTTAAAGTTACAGTTAAATAAGTTCACTTGGTATGGCAAAGTAAGTGTTGTACCTAAAGTTAAAGTTACATAACTTCACTTGGTGTGGCAAATTAAGTGTTGTAACTAAAGTTAAAGTTACAGTTAAATAAGTTCACTTGGTGTGGCAAATTAAGTGTTGTAACTAAAGTTAAAGTTACAGTTAAATAAGTTCACTTACGTGGTAAATTAAGTGTTGTAACTAAAGTTACAGATACAATTAAATAAGTTCACTTGGTGTTTTAAATTAAGTGTTGTAACTAAAGTTAAAGTTACAGTTAAATAAGTTCACTTGGTGTGGCAAATTAAGTGTTGTAACTAAAGTTAAAGTTACAGTTAAACAAGCTGTTCACTTGGTGTGGCAAATTACGTGTTGTAACTAAAGTTAAAGTTACAGTTAAATAAGTTCACTTGGTATGACAAATTAAGTGTTGTACCTAAAGTTAAAGTTACATAAGTTCACTTATTGTGGCAAATTAAGTGTTGTAACTAAAGTTAAAGTTACAGTTTAAAAAGTTCACTTGGTGTGGTAAATTAAGTGTAGTAACTAACGTTAAAGTTACAGTTACATAAGTTCACTTGGTGGGGTAAATTAAGTGTTGTAACTAAAGTGAAAGTTACAGTTAAATAAGTTCACTTGGTGTGGCAAATTAAGTGTTGTAACTAAAGTTAAAGTTACAGTTAAATAAGTTCACTTGGTGTGGTAAATTAAGTGTTGTAATTAAAGTTAAAGTTACAGTTAAATAAGTTCACTTGGTGTGGCAAATTAAGTGTTGTAACTAAAGTTAAAGTTACAGTTACATAAGTTCACTTGGTGTGGCAAATTAAGTGTTGTAACTAAAGTAACAGTTACAGTTAATTAAGTTGTTCACTTGGTATGGTAAATTAAGTGTTGTAACTAAAGTTTAAGTTACAGTTAAATAAGTTCACTTGGTGTGGCAAATTAAGTGTTGTAACTAAAGTTAAAGTTACAGTTAAATAAGTTCACTTGGTGTTGCAAATTAAGTGTTGTAACTAAAGTTAAAGTTACAGTTAAATAAGTTCACTTGGTGTGGTATATTAAGTGTTGTAACTAAAGTTACAGATACAGTTAAATAAGTTCACTTGGTGTTTTAAATTAAGTGTTGTAACTAAAGTTAAAGTTATATTTAAATAAGTTCACTTGGTGTGGCAAATTAAGTGTTGTAACTAAAGTTAAAGTTACAGTTAAATAAGTTGTTCACTTTGTGTGGCAAATTAAGTGTTGTAACTAAAGTTAAAGTTACAGTTAAATAAGTTCACTTGGTATGGCAAATTAAGTGTTGTACCTAAAGTTAAAGTTACATAAGTTCACTTATTGTGGCAAATTAAGTGTTGTAACTAAAGTTAAAGTTACAGTTAAATAAGTTCACTTGGTGTGGTAAATTAAGTGTTGTAACTAAAGTTACAGATACAGTTAAATAAGTTCACTTAGTGTTTTAAATTAAGTGTTGTAACTAAAGATAAAGTTACAGTTAAATAAGTTCACTTGGTGTGGCAAATTAAGTGTTGTAACTAAAGTTAAAGTTACAGTTAAATAAGTTCACTTGGTGTGGCAAATTAAGTGTTGTAACTAAAGATAAAGTTACAGGTAAATAAGTTGACTTGGTGTGGCAAATTAAGAGTTGTAACTAAAGTTAAACTTACAGTTAAATAAGTTCACTTGGTGTGGCAAATTAAGTGTTGTAACTAAAGTTAAAGTTACAGTTAAATAAGTTCACTTAGTGTGGTAAATTAAGTGTTGTAACTACAGTTACAGATACAGTTAAATAAGTTCACTTGGTGTTTTAAATTAAGTGTTGTAACTAAAGTTAAAGTTACAGTTAAATAAGTTCACTTGGTGTGGCAAATTAAGTGTTGTAAATAAAGTTAAAGTTACAGTTAAATAAGTTGTTCACTTGGTGTGGCAAATTAAGTGTTGTAACTAAAGATAAAGTTACAGGTAAATAAGTTGACTTGGTGTGGCAAATTAAGTGTTGTAACTAAAGTTAAACTTACAGTTAAATAAGTTCACTTGGTGTGGCAAATTAAGTGTTGTAACTAAAGTTAAAGTTACAGTTAAATAAGTTCACTTGGTGTGGTAAATTAAGTGTTGTAACTAAAGTTACAGATACAGTTAAATAAGTTCACTTGGTGTTTTAAATTAAGTGTTGTAACTAAAGTTAAAGTTACAGTTAAATAAGTTCACTTGGTGTGGTAAATTAAGTGTTGTAACTATAGTTACAGATACAGTTAAATAAGTTCACTTGGTGTTTTAAATTAAGTTTTGTAACTAAAGATAAAGTTACAAATAAATAAGTTCATTTGGTGTGGCAAATTAAGTGTTGTAACTAAAGTTAAAGTTACAGTTAAATAAGTTGTTCACTTGGTGTGGCAAATTAAGTGTTGTAACTAAAGTTAAAGTTACAGTTAAATAAGTTCACTTGGTATGGCAAATTAAGTGTTGTACCTAAAGTTAAAGTTACATAAGTTCACTTGGTGTGGCAAATTAAGTGTTGTAACTAAAGTTAAAGTTACAGTTAAATAAGTTCACATGGTGTGGCAAATTAAGTGTTGTAACTAAAGTTAAAGTTACAGTTAAATAAGTTCACTTACGTGGTAAATTAAGTGTTGTAACTAAAGTTACAGATACAATTAAATAAGTTCCCTTGGTGTTTTAAATTAAGTGTTGTAACTAAAGTTAAAGTTACAGTTAAATAAGTTCACTTGGTGTGGCAAATTAAGTGTTGTAACTAAAGTTAAAGTTATAGTTAAATAAGTTGTTCACTTGGTGTGGCAAATTACGTGTTGTACCTAAAGTTAAAGTTACATAAGTTCACTTATTGTGGCAAATTAAGTGTTGTAACTAAAGTTAAAGTTACAGTTAAAAAAGTTCACTTGGTGTGGTAAATTAAGTGTAGTAACTAACGTTAAAGTTACAGTTACATAAGTTCACTTGGTGGGGTAAATTAAGTGTTGTAACTAAAGTGAAAGTTACAGTTAAATAAGTTCACTTGGTGTGGCAAATTAAGTGTTGTAACTAAAGTTAAAGTTACAGTTAAATAAGTTCACTTGGTGTGGTAAATTAAGTGTTGTAATTAAAGTTAAAGTTACAGTTAAATAAGTTCACTTGGTGTGGCAAATTAAGTGTTGTAACTAAAGTTAAAGTTACAGTTACATAAGTTCACTTGGTGTGGCAAATTAAGTGTTGTAACTAAAGTAACAGTTACAGTTAATTAAGTTGTTCACTTGGTATGGTAAATTAAGTGTTGTAACTAAAGTTTAAGTTACAGTTAAATAAGTTCACTTGGTGTGGCAAATTAAGTGTTGTAACTAAAGTTAAAGTTACAGTTAAATAAGTTCACTTGGTGTTGCAAATTAAGTGTTGTAACTAAAGTTAAAGTTACAGTTAAATAAGTTCACTTGGTGTGGTATATTAAGTGTTGTAACTAAAGTTACAGATACAGTTAAATAAGTTCACTTGGTGTTTTAAATTAAGTGTTGTAACTAAAGTTAAAGTTATATTTAAATAAGTTCACTTGGTGTGGCAAATTAAGTGTTGTAACTAAAGTTAAAGTTACAGTTAAATAAGTTCACTTGGTGTGGCAAATTAAGTGTTGTAACTAAAGTTAAAGTTACAGTTAAATAAGTTCACTTGGTGTGGTAAATTAAGTGTTGTAATTAAAGTTAAAGTTACAGTTAAATAAGTTCACTTGGTGTGGCAAATTAAGTGTTGTAACTAAAGTTAAAGTTACAGTTACATAAGTTCACTTGGTGTGGCAAATTAAGTGTTGTAACTAAAGTAACAGTTACAGTTAATTAAGTTGTTCACTTGGTATGGTAAATTAAGTGTTGTAACTAAAGTTTAAGTTACAGTTAAATAAGTTCACTTGGTGTGGCAAATTAAGTGTTGTAACTAAAGTTAAAGTTACAGTTAAATAAGTTCACTTGGTGTTGCAAATTAAGTGTTGTAACTAAAGTTAAAGTTACAGTTAAATAAGTTCACTTGGTGTGGTATATTAAGTGTTGTAACTAAAGTTACAGATACAGTTAAATAAGTTCACTTGGTGTTTTAAATTAAGTGTTGTAACTAAAGTTAAAGTTATATTTAAATAAGTTCACTTGGTGTGGCAAATTAAGTGTTGTAACTAAAGTTAAAGTTACAGTTAAATAAGTTGTTCACTTGGTGTGGCAAATTAAGTGTTGTAACTAAAGTTAAAGTTACAGTTAAATAAGTTCACTTGGTATGGCAAATTAAGTGTTGTACCTAAAGTTAAAGTTACATAAGTTCACTTATTGTGGCAAATTAAGTGTTGTAACTAAAGTTAAAGTTACAGTTAAATAAGTTCACTTGGTGTGGTAAATTAAGTGTTGTAACTAAAGTTACAGATACAGTTAAATAAGTTCACTTAGTGTTTTAAATTAAGTGTTGTAACGAAAGATAAAGTTACAGTTAAATAAGTTCACTTGGTGTGGCAAATTAAGTGTTGTAACTAAAGTTAAAGTTACAGTTAAATAAGTTCACTTGGTGTGGCAAATTAAGTGTTGTAACTAAAGATAAAGTTACAGGTAAATAAGTTGACTTGGTGTGGCAAATTAAGTGTTGTAACTAAAGTTAAACTTACAGTTAAATAAGTTCACTTGGTGTGGCAAATTAAGTGTTGTAACTAAAGTTAAAGTTACAGTTAAATAAGTTCACTTGGTGTGGTAAATTAAGTGTTGTAACTAAAGTTACAGATACAGTTAAATAAGTTCACTTGGTGTTTTAAATTAAGTGTTGTAACTAAAGTTAAAGTTACAGTTAAATAAGTTCACTTGGTGTGGTAAATTAAGTGTTGTAACTATAGTTACAGATACAGTTAAATAAGTTCACTTGGTGTTTTAAATTAAGTGTTGTAACTAAAGATAAAGTTACAGTTAAATAAGTTCATTTGGTGTGACAAATTAAGTGTTGTAACTAAAGTTAAAGTTACAGTTAAATAAGTTGTTCACTTGGTGTGGCAAATTAAGTGTTGTAACTAAAGTTAAAGTTACAGTTAAATAAGTTCACTTGGTATGGCAAAGTAAGTGTTGTACCTAAAGTTAAAGTTACATAAGTTCACTTGGTGTGGCAAATTAAGTGTTGTAACTAAAGTTAAAGTTACAGTTAAATAAGTTCACTTGGTGTGGCAAATTAAGTGTTGTAACTAAAGTTAAAGTTACAGTTAAATAAGTTCACTTACGTGGTAAATTAAGTGTTGTAACTAAAGTTACAGATACAATTAAATAAGTTCACTTGGTGTTTTAAATTAAGTGTTGTAACTAAAGTTAAAGTTACAGTTAAATAAGTTCACTTGGTGTGGCAAATTAAGTGTTGTAACTAAAGTTAAAGTTACAGTTAAACAAGTTGTTCACTTGGTGTGGCAAATTACGTGTTGTAACTAAAGTTAAAGTTACAGTTAAATAAGTTCACTTGGTATGACAAATTAAGTGTTGTACCTAAAGTTAAAGTTACATAAGTTCACTTATTGTGGCAAATTAAGTGTTGTAACTAAAGTTAAAGTTACAGTTAAAAAAGTTCACTTGGTGTGGTAAATTAAGTGTAGTAACTAACGTTAAAGTTACAGTTACATAAGTTCACTTGGTGGGGTAAATTAAGTGTTGTAACTAAAGTGAAAGTTACAGTTAAATAAGTTCACTTGGTGTGGCAAATTAAGTGTTGTAACTAAAGTTAAAGTTACAGTTAAATAAGCTCACTTGGTGTGGTAAATTAAGTGTTGTAATTAAAGTTAAAGTTACAGTTAAATAAGTTCACTTGGTGTGGCAAATTAAGTGTTGTAACTAAAGTTAAAGTTACAGTTACATAAGTTCACATGGTGTGGCAAATTAAGTGTTGTAACTAAAGTAACAGTTACAGTTAATTAAGTTGTTCACTTGGTATGGTAAATTAAGTGTTGTAACTAAAGTTTAAGTTACAGTTAAATAAGTTCACTTGGTGTGGCAAATTAAGTGTTGTAACTAAAGTTAAAGTTACAGTTAAATAAGTTCACTTGGTGTTGCAAATTAAGTGTTGTAACTAAAGTTAAAGTTACAGTTAAATAAGTTCACTTGGTGTGGTATATTAAGTGTTGTAACTAAAGTTACAGATACAGTTAAATAAGTTCACTTGGTGTTTTAAATTAAGTGTTGTAACTAAAGTTAAAGTTATATTTAAATAAGTTCACTTGGTGTGGCAAATTAAGTGTTGTAACTAAAGTTAAAGTTACAGTTAAATAAGTTGTTCACTTGGTGTGGCAAATTAAGTGTTGTAACTAAAGTTAAAGTTACAGTTAAATAAGTTCACTTGGTATGGCAAATTAAGTGTTGTACCTAAAGTTAAAGTTACATAAGTTCACTTATTGTGGCAAATTAAGTGTTGTAACTAAAGTTAAAGTTACAGTTAAATAAGTTCACTTGGTGTGGTAAATTAAGTGTTGTAACTAAAGTTACAGATACAGTTAAATAAGTTCACTTAGTGTTTTAAATTAAGTGTTGTAACTAAAGATAAAGTTACAGTTAAATAAGTTCACTTGGTGTGGCAAATTAAGTGTTGTAACTAAAGTTAAAGTTACAGTTAAATAAGTTCACTTGGTGTGGCAAATTAAGTGTTGTAACTAAAGATAAAGTTACAGGTAAATAAGTTGACTTGGTGTGGCAAATTAAGATTTGTAACTAAAGTTAAACTTACAGTTAAATAAGTTCACTTGGTGTGGCAAATTAAGTGTTGTAACTAAAGTTAAAGTTACAGTTAAATAAGTTCACTTAGTGTGGTAAATTAAGTGTTGTAACTAAAGTTACAGATACAGTTAAATAAGTTCACTTGGTGTTTTAAATTAAGTGTTGTAACTAAAGTTAAAGTTACAGTTAAATAAGTTCACTTGGTGTGGCAAATTAAGTGTTGTAACTAAAGTTAAAGTTACAGTTAAATAAGTTGTTCACTTGGTGTGGCAAATTAAGTGTTGTAACTAAAGTTAAAGTTACAGTTAAATAAGGTCACTTGGTATGGCAAATTAAGTGTTGTACCTAAAGTTAAAGTTACATAAGTTCACTTATTGTGGCAAATTAAGTGTTGTAACTAAAGTTAAAGTTACAGTTAAATAAGTTCACTTGGTGTGGTAAATTAAGTGTTGTAACTAAAGTTAAAGTTACAGTTAAATAAGTTGTTCACTTGGTGTGGCAAATTAAGTGTTGTAACTAAAGTTACAGTTACAGTTAAATAAGTTCACTTGGTGTGGTAAATTAAGTGTTGTAACTAAAGTTACAGATACAGTTAAATAAGTTCACTTAGTGTTTTAAATTAAGTGTTGTAACTAAAGATAAAGTTACAGTTAAATAAGTTGACTTGGTGTCGCAAATTAAGTGTTGTAACTAAAGTTAAAGTTACAGTTAAATAAGTTCACTTGGTGTGGCAAATTAAGTGTTGTAACTAAAGATAAAGTTACAGGTAAATAAGTTGACTTGGTGTGGCAAATTAAGTGTTGTAACTAAAGTTAAAGTTACAGTTAAATAAGTTCACTTGGTGTGGCAAATTAAGTGTTGTAACTAAAGTTAAAGTTACAGTTAAATAAGTTCACTTGGTGTGGTAAATTAAGTGTTGTAACTAAAGTTACAGATACAGTTAAATAAGTTCACTTGGTGTTTTAAATTAAGTGTTGTAACTAAAGTTAAAGTTACAGTTAAATAAGTTCACTTGGTGTGGCAAATTAAGTGTTGTAACTAAAGTTAAAGTTACAGTTAAATAAGTTGCTCACTTGGTGTGGCAAATTAAGTGTTGTAACTAAAGTTAAAGTTACAGTTAAATAAGTTCACTTGGTATGGCAAATTAAGTGTTGTACCTAAAGTTAAAGTTACATAAGTTCACTTATTGTGGCAAATTAAGTGTTGTAACTAAAGTTAAAGTTACAGTTAAATAAGTTCACTTGGTGTGGTAAATTAAGTGTTGTAACTAAAGTTACAGATACAGTTAAATAAGTTCACTTGGTGTTTTAAATTAAGTGTTGTAACTAAAGATAAAGTTACAGTTAAATAAGTTCACTTGGTGTGGCAAATTAAGTGTTGTAACTAAAGTTAAAGTTACAGTTAAATAAGTTGTTCACTTGATGTGGCAAATTAAGTGTTGTAACCAAAGTTAAAGTTACAGTTAAATAAGTTCACTTGGTATGGCAAATTAAGTGTTGTACCTAAAGTTAAAGTTAAAGTTACATTAGTTCCCTTGGTGTGGCAAATTAAGTGTTGTAACTAAAGTTAAAGTTACAGTTAAATAAGTTCACTTGGTGTGGTAAATTAAGTGTTGTAACTAAAGTTAAAGTTACACTTACATAAGTTCACTTGGTGTGTCAAATTAAGTGTTGTATCTAAAGTTAAAGTTACAGTTAAATAAGTTCACTTGGTGTGGCAAATTAAGTGTTGTAACTAAAGTTAAAGTTACAGTTAAATAAGTTCACTTGGTGTGGCAAATTAAGTGTTGTAACTAAAGTTAAATTTACAGTTACATAAGTTCACTTGGTGTGGCAAATTAAGTGTTGTAACTAAAGTTACAGTTACAGTTAATTACGTTGTTCACTTGGTGTGGCAAATTAAGTGTTGTAACTAAAGTTTAAGTTACAGTTAAATAAGTTCACTTGGTGTGGCAAATTAAGTGTTGTAACTAAAGTTAAAGTTACAGTTAAATAAGTTCACTTGGTGTTGCAAATTAAGTGTTGTAACTAAAGTTAAAGTTACAGTTAAATAACTTCACTTGGTGTGCAAATTAAGTGTTCTAACTAAAGTTAAAGTTACAGTTAAATAAGTTCACTTGGTGTGGCAAATTAAGTGTTGTAACTAAAGTTAAAGTTACAGTTAAATAAGTTCACTTGGTGTGGCAAATTAAGTGTTGTAACTAAAGTTAAAGTTATTGTTAAATAAGTTCACTTGGTGTGTTAAATTAAGTGTTATAACTAAAGTTAAAGTTACAGTTAAATAAGTTCACTTGGTGTTTTAAATTAAGTGTTGTAACTAAAGTTAAAGTTACAGTTAAATAAGTTCACTTGGTGTGGCAAATTAAGTGTTGTAACTAAAGTTAAAGTTACAGTTAAATAAGTTCACTTGGTGTGGTAAATTAAGTGTTCTAACTAAAGTTAAAGTTACAGTTAAATAAGTTCACTTGGTGTGGCAAATTAAGTGTTGTACCTAAAGTTAAAGTTAAAGTTACATAAGTTCACTTAGTGTGGCAAATTAAGTGTTGTAACTAAAGTTACAGTTACAGTTAAAAAAGTTGTTCACTTGGTGTGGCAAATTAAGTGTTGTAACTAAAGTTAAAGTTACAGTTAAATAAGTTGACTTGGTGTGGCAAATTAAGTGTTGTAACTAAAGTTAAAGTTACAGTTAAATAAGTTCACTTGGTGTGGCAAATTAAGTGTTGTAACTAAAGTTAAAGTTAAATAAGTTAACTTGGTGTTGTACATTAAGTGTTGTAACTAAAGTTAAAGTTACAGTTAAATAAGTTCACTTGGTGTGGTAAATTAAGTGTTGTAACTAAAGTTAAAGTTACAGCTAAATAAGTTCACTTGATGTGGCAAATTAAGTGTTGTAACTAAAGTTAAAGTTACAGTTAAATAAGTTCACTTGGTGTGGTAAATTAAGTGTTGTAACAAAAGTTAAAGTTACAGTTAAATAAGTTCACTTGGTGTGGCAAATTAAGTGTTGTACCTAAAGTAAATGTTACAGTTACATAAGTTCACTTGGTGTGGCAAATCGAGTGTTGTAACTAAAGTTACAGTTACATTTAAATAAGTTGTTCACTTGGTGTGGCAAATTAAGTATTGTAACTAAAGTTAAAGTTACAGTTAAATAAGTTGACTTGGTGTGGCAAATTAAGTGTTGTAACTAAAGTTACATTTAAATAAGTTCACTTGGTGTGGCAAATTAAGTGTTGTAACTAAAGTTAAATGGATGGGTTTAAAAAAAAATCGAAAAAAGGTGATTCGTCTTACGAGGACAAAAGACAAAGAAAGTAGTCTACGTTACGGCCACAAGGCCTTCGTCAGGAAAAGAAAGAAAGTGAAGGCTAGATAGGAGACATAAGAACTTAAATGAATATAAAAATAAATATAAAAAAATAAATTAATTAATAAAACCTAGGTACTTCCCTGAAGGCGAAGCATCTAAATCCTATCACGCTTGGTTGCTAAAAAAGTTAAAGTTACAGTTAAATAAGTTCACTTGGTGTGGCAAATTAAGTGTTGTAACTAAAGTTAAAGTTACAGTTAAATAAGTTCACTTGGTGTGGCAAATTAAGTGTTGTAACTAAAGTTAAAGTTACAGTTAAATAAGTTCACTTGGTGTGGCAAATTAAGTTTTGTAACTAAAGTTAAAGTTACAGTTAAATAAGTTCATTTGGTGTGGTAAATTAAGTGTTGTAACTAAAGTTAAAGTTACAGTTAAATAAGTTTACTTGGTGTGGCAAATTAAGTGTTGTAACTAAAGTTAAAGTTACAGTTAAATAAGTTCACTTGGTGTGGCAAATTAAGTGTTGTAACTAAAGTTAAAGTTACAGTTAAATAAGTTCACTTGGTGTGGCAAATTAAGTGTTGTAACTAAAGTTACAGTTACAGTTAAATAAGTTCACTTGGTGTGGCAAATTAAGTGTTGTAACTTTGTAGTTTTGTTACTTAGTAACTGTTGTCAATTTTATGTAGCTTTGTAAAAAGACTTTTTGTCCAGAATGGCAGAATGCCAAAACCTCTATGCTTTTTACATTAATCTAGGCCACGAACTTGGGTTTTCAGCCAAATAACTTTCTGACATTGTTTTTACTTTGGTGAGAGAACAGAAACAAAAAGATAAAGAAGAAAAGGACAGGCTGGAGGCAGAGAAATCCACACTCAGCAAGGAGAAGGCCTCTGAATGGGAGGAAAGGAGACTGGCCAGACAGCACAAAAAGGCCCAGACCAAAGAGAAAGAAAAGCAAAGAGCTTTTGAGGAGCAGAAAGCTGAAAAGCAAAGAGCTCACGAAGCCATGGAAAGAGAAAAGGAGAGATGGAAAGAAAAAAGGAGAGGGCATTCGCTAAGGAGAAGGGACAGGCCGAAAGAGCAGAAAAGGAACAGGAGAGGGCATTCCAAGAACAGAAGGAACAGGCCGAAAGAGCCATTAGATTGAAGGAATTGGAAATTGAAGGAAAAAAATTGAATCTAATTCTAACAATGGCGGGTCTGGTAGCTCTCAAAGGAGCTCTAGTGGAACCTCAGTCCTTTTATGACAATTAGAATTGAGTTTTTCTTGCATATAAATGCCTGACCTTACCAGGTCTATTGTAGCAGACAGCTCATGTAGTAGTACATGCCTGACCTTTACCAGATCTATTGTAGCAGACAGCTCATGTAGTAATGCCTGACCTTACCAGGTCTATTGTAGCAGACAGCTCATGTTGTAGTACACTGTTGTGATGTCATTTGTATCACTCTTGCCCTAATGATGCCTTGCAAGCTGAGAGAACATCATTCAGTGTTGTTGTTTAACTAGTACTGCTGAGTTTCTTGCTCTTTTGCAGCCAATACCAAGTTGAAGATTCCTTGGTTCTATCTACACTGTAGATCTAGAATTTTCCTGAGGCTTTTCTGCCTATCCAAAATGTGCTGAGCTAAAGTTAAAAGCTCCAGTTTATCCAGCTTGGCTTGCATTTAAAGGATCATTACATATGGTTCCAAGCTGGGAGGAAGAACCACATGGAATACTGTGCATTCCCCCCACCAAACAAGGCAGCTATTCAACCATACAGTGCTAAAATACTATGCTCTGGTTCTAAGCTCTCCCAAACAATTGTCACATCCTGCACAGAGCCACTTCTCCTCAGCTCCCCCTGCCTATCACTGGGACCATAGTGGATGGGTTTGAACAAAAAAATCGAAAAAAGGTGATTCGTCTTACGAGGACAAAAGACAAAGAAAGTAGTCTACGTTACGGCCACAAGGCCTTCGTCAGGAAAAGAAAGAAAGTGAAGGCTAGATAGGAGACATAAGAACTTAAATGAATATTAAAAAAATATATAAAAAAATAAATTAATAAATAAAACCTACGTAGCCTACTTCCCTGAAGGCGAAGCATCTAAATCCTATCACGCTTGGTGGCTGAAAAGGAAGTGACTCTTGACCCCGGATGTACACAATACATACTAAGAAACTAAAAAGTAAAAAAACGAAAAAATACGAAAAAATACCCAAACGTAATAAAAGTGGGGACTGGAAATAGAAGAGGAAAAATAGAAGAATAGGATAAGAGTGGAAAGAGTCAAAATAGAGCAAGAGAGGAAAGGGTGACCTCAGACAAAGGTGTGGAAAGTGTTGAGACCGGCTGGTTTTAGACACCCCATGCGGTGGATAAGACGGTTCTCAAGCTGTTCTCGGCTGGCAGTGTCAGAGGAGCAGGATCGGATCGCAGTGACCTGGATGTCGATGGGACCATGGTGGTCAGGACCATTGAAGTGTGTGGCAACTGGTGTGGACTTTTGCTGAGAGATGTCATTCAAGTGCTGGCTGAATCTGTCCCCAAGTCGTTTGCCTGTTTGGCCAATATAGGTTTTGCAGCAACGTTTACATATGATCGTATAAATGACATTACGCGATTCACACGTGAAGCTACTAGTGATGGTGTACGTAGCCTTAGGAAAGGACATCTTCTGGATTGAGATGACATACTTGCACGTGTTGCATCGTGTCCGACCACAGGGTAGTGTGCCAAAGTGAGTGGCATTCTCCTTTGGGAGACGGCTGTGAACAAGAAGATCCTTCAAGTTCTTGTCGCGTCTATATGCCACCAAAGGTGCTTCACCGAATACTTCTTGGGTCGCAGGCTCTGCTTAGAGGATAGGGAGGTGGCGGAAAAGGATCTGTTTGACAGCAGTACTGTGAGGGTGATGGGTCAAGATTAATTTGACTCTATCTGAAGTGGATTTATAGTGAGGTATGAGGGCCTCCTGACGAGAGATGGGGAGCACACGTTGGAGAGCAGAGGTAAGAACATGTTCCGGATAAAGTCTGCTACGGAAGAAATCCAACATCTCATTTGCTCAGAAGTGGAAGTCATCGTCGTCTTGGCACAAACGGCGGAGGCGGAGAAGTTGTGAAAAAGGAAGGGAGTAACGACAGGCCCGAGGATGAGAAGAGGTATACAGGAGGTAGCTGTGGGCATCTGTCGGCTTGTAGTATACTGAGGTATTAAGGCCAGAGGGCGTGATAGAAATAGTAATGTCAAGGAAGTTGACAGATACTGTGGAAACGAGGGAGGTGAACTTGATGGTGGGGTGAAAGTGGTTGACAAAGTCGATGAAGCGATATAAATCAGTCTCAGACATATCTGTGAGACCTATGCCATCATCGATATATCTGCAGTAAAACCCGGGGAAAGGACCGGAGTATTGTTGCTATATCTGATGCTCCAAGTGGCCCATAAACAGGCAGGCATAGCTAGGACCCATCTTCGTTCCCATGGCAACACCACTAATTTGGTAAAAAAAACTGACCATTTAATTCAAAGGAATTCAGTTGAAGGACCAGTTCAGCAAGATGGAGAAGAGTGATAGTGGATATAGAAAGGCAAGTGCGGTGGTCAAGAAAAAACCGAAGAGCTCGGAGACCATCAGAGTGGGGAATAGAGGTGTACAGAGAACAGACGTCTAACAAGAAAAGATGTTAGGAGCGGTCTGCTGAGAGTCGGATAAAGGAGAAAGTTGTAAGAGCATGATTGGTGTCTTTAACAAAGGAGTGAAGATTCTCAACGATAGGCTGGAAAATGCTATCGAGGAAGTCAGAAATGTGTTGAGTACGACAGGAACAGGCTGAGACAATAGGTCTGCCAGGGTTGTCGATCTTGTGAATTTTGGGGAGCATGTAGAATACAGGTGTTGCGTGCATATTTTGACGCACATATTACAAAAATCGATATGGCTATTTAATATGGAAAATATATAGACATTCATTCATTTGTGTATGAAAATGCTTTCTATGGTAAAGCTAGATAATTCATGATTGATTTACACTTTTGATTATAGGAGTAATTGTTCTTGATATTGATTCGGCGCATGGATATTGCATTCATGTCCGTCCTTATTTGTTCGGGCCAGAAAATAGATTAATTTGCTTATTATGTTTATGGCCTGAATTCATATGTATTACATATTATTAGTACAAGTAGAATCAGTCCTATATTATATATTTTGGATGGGTAGGCAGGACTATATTCTTGTTATGCCGCTCTAGCGGAAGTATGGATTGTCTTAACGAGTCGTGAGGAGTTCCGATTTACCGCTTACAATGGCGGGTTACGCATTTTTAAGGGCTGGTACATTCTTATGTAAAAAATGATTTATGAAGTGATTTCTTCTGTAGGAGATGGTGTCTCTACTAGAGTACTGTGTTAGAGACTCTCCTCATGTACTGTATTATGTGCTATTCGGACTCCAGGTAAATCCAGACCCATTTTAATGATCTCCTTATGGTTAGACCTAGATGAGCAACGTATTTTCGTGCATCGTTGGTCGTTTACCTAGATATTGTTATGGATGACAGGTTCCATCAGCGCTTATGTCTTCATGAAGTAATCTTCTGACAAAGGGACTGTATGGTAACTCTAAGAAATTATACTTATTCAAGTTTGGAATTAACTTTGGCTGATGATTATTCTTCTGCTGGGCGAGTGAGCGAAGGCTCAGGGAAGGAGGCCATATTTGTATTTCTGTCATCATTTTTGATCACTGTCCAGAGAACGGGTCGTGTATCTTACTATTCGGACAGTGGCATGGAGATCTCAATTATATGAAAAACCCCTTATCGTGGTTTCACAGTATGACATAAATATTGAACATAAAGCAACTTAAGAACTTAGCAAGGGAAAGAAGGTTCGCCCATCGAACTCTTCAGTTGCTTACCGATCCGCCTTCACTGACGCGTTTAGTCAGATAGGGGATGCGGCCATAATGTATAACAACATTGGAAGCTATTTTTGTACTACCCATTATATGTGAATGTGTCATGACATGGGATCTACTAGGTATGCCTGCAGATTGATGTGTCAACATGTACTCATGATTTATTCGTTATGTCCCAGTGTGTGCGTCTAAATAAACTGTGTAAAAAGATTCCAGCAGTCTGCATTGGTGCCTTGTAGACATAAGTGTATGAGTACTTTAGATTGGTCAGAATACGAACAGTCCATCATTCGCGTTAACAACACTCTACACTGGTACTCCATATTTACATCATCCTGCGTCGGTTGAATTGACCAAGTTAAGGGCCTGCTCCCCTGGAGCCTTAGAGGGAAACTACTTCCTGCAGCTGCCTTTGCCTTCCCGATCTCAGGACTAGGGTGAGTTACCCATTTACAGTGGGGTAGACTGGAGCATGCCTGATATCAACAACTCTGTACACTACAGTGGACATATACAGTAGTGGCACCACAAACAACAGATACTTTACAGTAATAGCAACATTCTACAGTGGTGAAAGAAAGTCACACTTTACAGTGGTAGGCCAAATTCCTGGGTCCAGCCTTCGCAGTCTTGTTATTTTGACAATCATTTACAGTTGCAAGAATATTTATTTGACCACATCAACACCAGTAGGACAGCTATACAATCAATGTCATCTTGACCTGTTCTGACAAGTGTAACGGTATCTGGATCAGCACTTGTTAACATTTGGCACAGTACAGACAGTGTTCTAACCTAGTGATTGTTTATCCTTCTGAAGTAGAAGAGCAATGTTGAACATAAAGTGCATATTTCATCGTTGGATCTTCATATGCTCAAAGAAATTGAACACTGTAATAAGTTAATTTAATAATTTAATGACTTATTAGAAGTGAAAAATTATTTTGAATAAAAGATAAGCCTTCTCTAGAACATTCTTTGCAACACTCCACCTGCAACACATTCTAATTATTATATTATATATATATATACATGTATACTATTTATGTTTATATATTATTTGTTTATATGTATAGTTGTTATATGTTAGCGGGCCTGGATGGGAGGTGACTAGAACAGGAAATACCAAGTGACATTGGTCTTGTTCTGGCGTTCTATAGGGAGTAAATTTCTTAATTGAAATTTGCATGCAACATTGTTTGCAAATATTTGTTAGCTGTGACGACTGTGTTCATATTTGTATTTGTAATATTTTTCTGTTCTTTATTTTTGTTTGATCTGTTTGTATAATTGTAGGTCTCATCTTTCCTTTCATTTCAGTTCTTTACACCCTTATGTTTATACACTGTGGCGTTATTTGTCTTGTTATCTTATTGCAGTTATCATCACAGATTCTGTGATCTTTTTTTTTTCATTTGTCCTATTTAATTTAATTTGATTTCTGCAAATGTTTTCATATTGTCTTTTCTTGTTTGTCCTTTGTAATGTCTTTAGTTGACATATGATATAGGAGGTATAGTTGAATACACTTATATTATAGTACAGATCAGTACTTTATGATTATTATTGTTATAAAACAAAGTGTACAAGATCTTTGTAAGGCTTGTCTCCCACAGTGATTGGGATAGGAAATATTATTTTCCACAGGTACTCAAGTGATCATTGGTTACATTAAGCAAGCATACAAGACCTTTGTAAGGCTTGTCTCCCACAGTGATTGGGATAGAAAATATTATTTTCCACAGGTACTCAAGTGATCATTGGATACATTAAGCAAATATACAAGACCTTTGTAAGGCTTGTCTCCCACAGTATTTGAGATATACAGTTATTGTTTTCCACAGGTACTCAAGTTATCATTGGTTATATTATAAACAAAATAACCATACAAATTTTTTCACTAAGACTAAGTCTATAGTATAGACTTGTCTCCCATGAAAGTGAAATAGGGTAATTTATTTACTTTTTCAGGTTTCTGATTTAATAAGACAAGATGTCTACATTAGATTACTTTATTGCACAAGGGAAATCCCTTGATAAGACTGGGAAAGAGTTAGAAGAATGGGAAACTGCTCAATTTGCTATTGCATTAAAGTCAGAAGTACTGAAAGCAGAAGTTGAACAAAAGAAGATAGATGCTGAAAATTTCAGATTGCAGATGCAAGCTGAGGAGAGAAAACTTCAAATAGAAGAAAAAAAATTAGAAGCTGCTGCTGCTGCTGAAGAAAGAAAAGCTGCCGCTGAAGAGAGAAAAGCTCTGGCTGAAGAGAAAAGATTAGAAAAAGAAGCTGATGCTGCTGCTGAACAAAAGAAATTGCAGATGCAAGTGGAGGAAAGGAGATTTGCTGCAGAACAGAAAAAATTAGAAGCTGCTGCTGCAGCTGAACAGAAAAGATTAGATAGAGAAGCTGAAGAGAGAAAAGCAATAAGAGAACATGAATTGGAGTTAGAGAAATTAAGATTGACAAGTATGAGTAATGTTAATCAGGCATCTAGTGGTAATGGTAAACCCTTTGTTTACAAGGTCAAGGTACCAGCGTTCAACTCTGCCAGTGATGATATAACATTTTGGCTTTCTAGATTTGAACGTGCTTGTCGAGCTCATAATGTTGACAAATCACAGTATGTGAATCAGTTGTCTGAAAATCTAAAAGGGGAGTCTCTGAATAAGTTATATTTCGTTGAAGAGGCCGACAAGGATAATTATAATGCTATTAGGGCAGCTCTGATAAAGAAATATCAGCTGCCAGAGGAAGGTTATCGTCTTTTGTTTTAAAACAATGAGACCTGAGGTAGGTGTAGAATTCTCAGAATTCATTTCAAAAGCACGACTTACACTCTCACGATGGATTGAATTATCCAAAATAGAGAAAACATTTGATGGTCTTACGGATTTATTGCTAAGAGACAAGGTCATGTCTTCGGTAAATAAACCATTCCTAGAGTTCTTACATGAGCGTAAACCTAGTACATTAAAGCAAATGGAAGAATGTTGTGACCAGTATGCCACGGCACACCCTGACATGATTCTTAGTAACTCTAACATTAAAGAGAGTATGCCAGTTGCTTCGGCAACAGAATATAATCAGAATTACTCACACAAATTCCAAGGAGCTAAAAATAAATTTGACAAAAAGGTTAATTGGAATAAGTATCAAAACCAAGATAACCACTCAAATCAGGGTCCTTCTTCGGAGAACTGGAATCGGGCTGATAGTCCTCGATACGCGAGGGGTACCCATAATTTTAGAAATTCTCGAAAAGGGAGTAACTATAGGAACTACCCAAGTTCTTCATGGAGACAACAAAACCAACATTACAGGGATACTCATTATAATGAGCGTGATGATTATGATCATGAATATTATGATTCAAACCCAAATAGGGGTTATAACAGAGGAAATAATAATTATAGAGACAATTATAACCGAGGTAGATCACAACACAAAAGACATGGTAGACCTCATTACCAGGCTAACTCTGCACAACAAGAGTTCCACGAGGCCGGTAGTCAGAATAATGATAAAAAAGACTCTAATAATGTAGCAAATTCTGCTTTCGATTTTGATAGAGCATCTCAGTGTTCGCAATGCAAAAATTTATTCGATCCAACCACAGTTTCTACTTTAAGCTGTGGGCACCCGCTTCCCGCTCTCCATTCGTCAATCGCGCATAATGGAAGGGGTGCTCTTGTCTTCAATAGAGGTCTAATAGATGGTACTCCGCTATCAATTCTTTTCGATTCGGGGTGCACTACCATCGAAGTGAGGCAGTCGCTCGTAAATCTTTCTCGAGCCACAGGCAATGTAGTCAAATGTGTAACATTTGGTGGCACATTGGAGAAGTACTCCACTGCCATTATCAATATTGCTACTCCTTTCTTTACAGGAGAGGTGCAAGCATGTCTCTTGCCGAATCCGATCGCTGATCTTATCATCGGTCGCATTCATGGAGTGAAAGAATGCACTCCACAGCAAATTTCTAATTGGGAAAATGTTAATATGCAATCTGCTAATGCAGTAATCACTAGGGCTCAAGCTCTTAATATGCCGCAATCTTCACATTTTGAAGATAATGATGCGCAGATCCAAGATGATACCTCGAAGATTTCTCATGATTCCTTTATAAAACTGCAGGAAGATGAACCTACTCTAAAGAAATTCTTTACTCTGGCAACAAAAGGTGATCCGAATAAGGATACAAATCGTAAATCTTGGATTACGATGAAGAATGGCGTACTTGTACGTATGGTACAAGACTCCGCTAAGTCCATTCATTCTCAAATTCTTGTGCCTACAAATATGAGAGTTAAAATCTTACAGCACGCTCATGATTCTCAGTGTGCTGGACATATGGGGTTTTCCCGTACTATATCTAGAGTTCTTGCATCTTTCTTTTGGCCTGCTGTGAATAAGGACATACGAATCTATTGTCGATCTTGTAAAGTATGTCAAGAGATTAAATCCAGAGGTCCACGCCATGATGCACCTATTCAGGCTGCAGACATTCCTATTCGACCATTTCAAAAAATGGCGATAGACATCATTGGTCCATTTAAGATAAAGTCTGCTAGAGGACACCAATTTATTTTGACGTGTGTTGATATGTGCACACGTTGGCCAGAGGCTGTTCCTCTAAAGAGCATAACTACTGCTGATATTGCAGATGCTCTTTGGTTAATATTTTCTCGTCTGGGATTTCCAGCAGAAATATTATCGGACCATGGTACCCAACTCATATCGGATACCATGTCTCAAGTAATGTCGACTCTTAAGATAGAGAGATCGCTGAGTAGTATTTATCATCCTATGTCCAATGGGATGGTAGAACGTCTGAATAGAACTCTGAAAAACCTACTAGGTAAGATAACAGAAGATCATCCTCAGGATTGGGATAGGGTTTTACCCGCGGCTCTCTTTGCATATAGAGAGGTCGCCAACGAACATACAGGATTTTCTCCCTTTGAACTTGTCTTTGGCGCGAAACCGCGAGGTCCTATGTCCTTACTTCATGATCTCATAACTGCTGATAATATTGTCGATGACACAAAATCCTCTTACGAATATGTCATTGCACTTAGACATAAGATTATCGAAGCATGCAAATTGGCAACCGCTTCTTCGGAATTTGCAAAACAAAAGGCAAGGGAATTTGCCAATAAAAAGAGATGCTTGCGACAACTTTGTCCAGGTGACAAAGCATTTGTCTTGCTACCTTGTAGGGAAAATAGACTTCTTATTTCTTGGAAAGGTCCGTACGATATAATATCAAAAGTTTCCGATGTTGACTATATCGTCGATATTGACGGGAAGCGTAAAACCTTCCACATCAACATGCTCACGGAATTCCATGAACGTCCGGATTATTTACAACCTGTTTTCCAGACAACGGACGATTTTCCAGTCTAACATGGACAGTACTCATCTCTGTCAGTAATACAGGATGAGAAAACGAGTTTCTCGGATGTAAATCTACCTTTTCCAATGATTCCTCTTCACTCTAATGAATCATGGAAAGATGTTGCAATTTCTCCCGAATTATCTCCAGGAGAGCAGAAACAAGTTTCTACTATGTTAGAACAATTTCAGGATGTCCTTACTGACATTCCTGGTCAAACTGATGTCATTCAACATGACATTATTCTTACTGACCATAGTCCTATAAGAGTCAGACCGTATCCTATCCCGATACATTTTCAAGCACAGGTAGAGAAAGAGTTAGATGAGATGATAGAGTTAAAAATTATTGAACCATCCACATCAGCATATTCTTCGCCGATGGTTATTGTACGGAAAAAAGACAATAACATACGTCTTTGCGTGGATTATCGCAAATTAAACCAAGTGACGAAATTTGATGCTGAACCTATGCCTTTACTAGAAGAGCTACTTACGAGACTATCGAATTCTCATTTCTTTACTAAACTCGATTTGTCTAAGGGATATTGGCAAGTTCCATTATCCGAACACGCCAAACCGTTTACTGCTTTTTCGACGCCAAGGTGTCTATTCCAATGGAATTTCATGCCTTTTGGCCTTATGAACGCCCCTGCAACATTCGTACGCATGATGCGTCGAATCCTATCTCATCGCTCAGATGTCATTGCATATCTTGATGACATCTGTCTTTTCAGTGATACTTGGAACGATCACTATAATGGGATAAACGAACTATTGTCTATCTTACGCGAGCATAACCTGACAGCGAAACCATCGAAAGCGTGTATTGGTTTTAGCGAAATATCTTTCTTAGGTCACCGTGTTGGTCATGGGTTCCTAAAAACAGAAGACCATAATACAAGTAAGATACTTAACATTTCTATTCCTAAGACTAAAAAGCAAGTGCGAAGTCTCTTAGGTCTAATACAATTTTATGGACGATTCATTCCGAATCTGTCCTCCATTATGTCACCTCTTTCTTCCTTGCTAAAGAAAGGGTCTCCTAATGTAGTCCATTGGACTCAAGAATGTCAATCCTCTTTGGATAAGGTTAAAACTGTGTTTTCTACTTCACCTATCCTAGTATTGCCTTCTAAGGATAAGACATTTATTCTTCGTAGTGACGCTTCATCCACCGGGATTGGAGCAGCACTAATGCAAGAGTACTCTGGAACTCTGCATCCTGTGATGTATATTTCTCGAAAATTAAATGCCGCAGAGAAGAATTACTCGGTCCTAGACCGTGAATTATTGGCTATGGTTTGGTCAATCCTTAAACTGCAAAGATTTCTTCTTGGCGCGCATTTCATTGTGGAAACTGACCAGAAAGCTCATACGGCTATTCAGAGTAAAAATCTGAAGAGCGCGAGATCAACGCGATACGCGATTGCTCTGCAGCCATTTCATTTTTCGGTGCGAGCTATCCGTGGGTCAGAAAATGTGATGGCAGATATTTTGTCTAGATGCCCACATGATTCATAACTGTTAAATTATACGCCTAACTTTGCTACAGTTGTTCCTATGTTGAAATGTGTACACATATGTAATATATCATATATTGATTGTAACACTACTTAGCGGTTCATTGATGTTTATTCACCGCTGATCATTCAATGTTTTTTCGTCTTTGATGATCATGATGTTAAGATATCTTAGATGACATTTATGTATAAACTAATGTAGAAATAGTGGCATTGCTAGTATGGTAGTATGCGTTGGTGACACCTCTCTGGAAATATTTATACTTAGAGAAATACTTTCTCTAAGGTCATGAAATATATGCTTATCATCTGCGCATTGTTATTGGTGCGTTGTGAGCCTATTGTATGATGCTCCTAGATGTATTTCAAAAAAAAAATGTACCATTTTTTTCCCGAGGGGTGTGGTAATCTGTTGCGTGCATATTTTGACGCACATATTACAAAAATCGATATGGCTATTTAATATGGAAAATATATAGACATTCATTCATTTGTGTATGAAAATGCTTTCTATGGTAAAGCTAGATAATTCATGATTGATTTACACTTTTGATTATAGGAGTAATCGTTCTTGATATTGATTCGGCGCATGGATATTGCATTCATGTCCGTCCTTATTTGTTCGGGCCAGAAAATAGATTAATTTGCTTATTATGTTTATGGCCTGAATTCATATGTATTACATATTATTAGTACAAGTAGAATCAGTCCTATATTGTATATTTTGGATGGGTAGGCAGGACTATATTCTTGTTATGCCACTCTAGCGGAAGTATGGGTTGTCTTAACGAGTCGTGAGGAGTTCCGATTTACCGCTTACAATGGCGGGTTACGCATTTTTAAGGGCTGGTACATTCTTATGTAAAAAATGATTTATGAAGTGATTTCTTCTGTAGGAGATGGTGTCTCTACTAGAGTATTGTGTTAGAGACTCTCCTCATGTACTGTATTATGTGCTATTCGGACTCCAGGTAAATCCAGACCCATTTTGATGATCTCCTTATGGTTAGACCTAGATGAGCAACGTATTTTCGTGCATCGTTGGTCGTTTACCTAGATATTGTTATGGATGACAGGTTCCATCAGCGCTTATGTCTTCATGAAGTAATCTTCTGACAAAGGGACTGTATGGTAACTCTAAGAAATTATACTTATTCAAGTTTGGAATTAACTTTGGCTGATGATTATTCTTCTGCTGGGCGAGTGAGCGAAGGCTCAGGGAAGGAGGCCATATTTGTATTTCTGTCATCATTTTTGATCACTGTCCAGAGAACGGGTCGTGTATCTTACTATTCGGACAGTGGCATGGAGATCTCAATTATATGAAAAACCCCTTATCGTGGTTTCACAGTATGACATAAATATTGAACATAAAGCAACTTAAGAACTTAGCAAGGGAAAGAAGGTTCGCCCATCGAACTCTTCAGTTGCTTACCGATCCGCCTTCACTGACGCGTTTAGTCAGATAGGGGATGCGGCCATAATGTATAACAACATTGGAAGCTATTTTTGTACTACCCATTATATGTGAATGTGTCATGACATGGGATCTACTAGGTATGCCTGCAGATTGATGTGTCAACATGTACTCATGATTTATTCGTTATGTCCCAGTGTGTGCGTCTAAATAAACTGTGTAAAAAGATTCCAGCAGTCTGCATTGGTGCCTTGTAGACATAAGTGTATGAGTACTTTAGATTGGTCAGAATACGAACAGTCCATCATTCGCGTTAACAACACTCTACACTGGTACTCCATATTTACATCATCCTGCGTCGGTTGAATTGACCAAGTTAAGGGCCTGCTCCCCCTGGAGCCTTAGAGGGAAACTACTTCCTGCAGCTGCCTTTGCCTTCCCGATCTCAGGACTAGGGTGAGTTACCCATTTACAGTGGGGTAGACTGGAGCATGCCTGATATCAACAACTCTGTACACTACAGTGGACATATACAGTAGTGGCACCACAAACAACAGATACTTTACAGTAATAGCAACATTCTACAGTGGTGAAAGAAAGTCACACTTTACAACAGGCTTGCCCAAAGAGCTGTCATGAATCCTAAGACGAGAAGCTTCGGGAGGAAGAGCATTACTAGTGATGAGCTGTTTAATAGTGTTGTGTACAATGCGATTTTTTGAGACAGTCACATCGCTGGTCCTAGGCCTGTAAAAAGAGCCATTAGTCAACTGGTTTTTACATTCACTTAGGTATAAGTCCTTCTGCCAGACGACAATGGTTCCCCCCTTGTCAGCCGGTTTGATGACAATGTCGTCTCTACGGCGAAGAAGGGAGAGAGCGTGGGACTCTGCCAAAGTGAGATTGGAATAATGCAATCTACGAGGGCGGAGCTGCTGAATGTCATGGATGGTGTTCTTGATATACAGGTCCAGGGCATGAGAAGCCCCAGGTTTAGGTGTAAAAGGGGATTTAGTAGAGTCAGAAAAGCGTGCGAAGATGTCGGATTCAGCCTGAGACTGCAGAGTGCTGTCTTCCTCTCTAAAATGGAACTTCAGCTTCATGCGACGGTGAAACCGATGAACATCCTGCAGGAGATTGTATTGATCTAGGGTCGGACGAAGAGGAACAAATTTTAGGCCCTTACTAAGAACAGAGCGCTCTCCCTCAGAGAGGGGTAGATCTGGGGGGATGCAGACTACTTGAGTGCATGATGGAGTGGAGGATGGAGGGGTAGCTATGGGGGTAGGGATGAGACGGGATAGTTTATGGTGTTTGGACGTGGAAAGGAATTCACGAAGCTGCCGGTTCAGTGTGTGGATAGTGGTGCGTATCATAGAGTAGAAAGGGAAGTTGTTGGAGGTGAGACAACGTAAGTGAAGCAGAAGCTGGGTCTGTTGGGCACTGAGGTCTGATAAAAGGCGGGAGTGAATTGGCGGGGTACATCCGGGGTCAAGAGTCACTTCCTTTTCAACCACCAAGCGTGATAGGATTTAGATGCTTCGCCTTCAGGGAAGTACCTATGTTTTATTTATTAATTAATTTTTTTATTTTTATTTTTATTTTTTTATTTTTTTTAAATATTCATTTAAGTTCTTATGTCTCCTATCTAGCCTTCGCTTTCTTTCTTTTCCTGACAAAGGCTTTGTCGCCGTAACGTAGACTACTTTCTTTGTCTTTTGTCCTCGTAAGACGAATCACCTTTTTTTCGATTTTTTTTCAAACCCATCCACTTTGGTCTCAGTGATAGGCAGGGGGAGCTGAGGAGAAGTGGCTCTGTGCAGGATGTGACAATTTTTTTGAAAAGAGCTTAGAACCAGAGCATAGAATTTCAATTGTGCCTCTGGTGGTTCCTTGTTCAGAGTGTCTCTGAAATGCTCTGCCCATCTTGTTTCCTGTCCCTCTGCTGTCGTGATGAGATTTCCTTGCTTATCTCTTACTAATGTAATATTGTTTGCACCTTGTTTTCCGCTGATGATATTTTGTATACTGTGCTTTGTTCATTTCTCAGTGCTGCCTCCTCTGCCTGTCTTGCAAGATCGTCTAGGAAATTCCTTTTGTTGGCTTGGATTTGGCATTTAACTTCCTTGTCCAGCTGACTGTTCTGTTTGCTATATAGTTGCTTTAACGTGGGGGACTTCGCTTCTGTTTTCTTTCTTTTCATTTCCTTTCTCATTGTTATGGTTATTTGAGATATTGATATCACAAGAAATTTTATTCAATTTTTTTTTTAAATTAATGGTGACAAACAAATTGGATGGATATGAAAAAAAAATGAAAAAAGGTGATTTGTCTTATGAGGACAAAAGACAAAGAAAATAGCCACCATTACGGCCACAAGGCCTTCGTCAGGGAAAGGAAAGAAAGTGAAGGCTAGATAGGACACATGAGAACCTAAATAAATATTTAAAAATATAAAAATAGGTACTGAAAAAGAAGAGATGGGATAGGATCAGGGGGATAAGCAGGTTAGATAGATAGACATACGAGATAACAGAGACACGGTGCAGACCAAAAAAATATATATATATATATATATATATATATATATATATATATATATATATATATATATATATATATATATATATATATATATATATATATATATATATATATATATATATATATATATATATATATATAAAATCGAGGAAGTTGAGGGGAACTGCAGTAAGACGTGGAGTACAATGGATGGGTTTGAAAAAAAAATCAAAAAATAAAGGTGATTCGTCTTACGAGGACAAAAGACAAAGAAAGTAGTCTACGTTACGGCCACAAGGCCTTCGTCAGGAAAAGAAAGAATGTGAAGGCTAGATAGGAGACATAAGAACTTAAATGAATATTTAAAAAATAAATAAAAAAATAAATTAATAAATAAAACCTAGGTACTTCCCTGAAGGCGAAGCATCTAAATCCTATCACGCTTGGTGGTTGAAAAGGAAGTGACTCTTGACCCCGGATGTACACAATACATACTAAGAAACTAATAAGTAAAAAAACGAAAAAATACGAAAAAATACCCAAACGTAATAAAAGTGGGGACTGGAAATAGAAGAGGAAAAATAGAAGAATAGGATAAAAGTGGAAAGAGTCAAAATAGAGCAAGAGAGGAAAGGGTGACCTCAGACAAAGGTGTGGAAAGTGTTGAGACCGGCTGGTTTTAGACACCCAATGCGGTGGATAAGTCGGTTCTCAAGCTGTTCTCGGCTGGCAGTGTCAGAGGAGCAGGATCGGATCGCAGTGACCTGGATGTCGATGGGACCATGGTGGTCAGGACCATTGAAGTGTGTGGCAACTGGTGTGGACTTTTGCTGAGAGATGTCATTCAAGTGCTGGCTGAATCTGTCCCCAAGTCGTTTGCCTGTTTGGCCAATATAGGTTTTGCAGCAACGTTTACATATGATCGTATAAATGACATTACGCGATTCACACGTGAAGCTACTAGTGATGGTGTACGTAGCCTTAGGAAAGGACACCTTCTGGGTTGAGATGACATACTTGCACGTGTTGCATCGTGTCCGACCACAGGGTAGTGTGCCAAAGTGAGTGGCATTCTCCTTTGGGAGACGGCTGTGAACAAGAAGATCCTTCAAGTTCTTGTCGCGTCTATATGCCACCAAAGGTGCTTCACCGAATACTTCTTGGGTCGCAGGCTCTGCTTGGAGTATAGGGAGGTGGCGGAAAAGGATCTGTGTGACAGCAGTACTGTGAGGGTGATGGGTCAAGATTAATTTGACTCTATCTGAAGTGGATTTATAGTGAGGTATGAGGGCCTCCTGACGAGAGATGGGGAGCACACGTTGGAGAGCAGAGGTAAGAACATGTTCCGGATAAAGTCTGTTACGGAAGAAATCCAACATCTCATTTGCTCAGAAGTGGAAGTCATCGTCGTCGTGGCACAAACGGCGGAGGCGGAGAAGTTGTGAAAAAGGAAGGGAGTCACGACAGGCCCGAGGATGAGAAGAGGTATACAGGAGGTAGCTGTGGGCATCTGTCGGCTTGTAGTATACTGAGGTATTAAGGCCAGAGGGCGTGATAGAAATAGTAATGTCAAGGAAGTTGATAGATACTGTGGAAACGAGGGAGGGGAACTTGATGGTGGGGTGAAAGTGGTTGACAAAGTCGATGAAGCGATATAAATCAGTCTCAGACATATCTGTGAGACCTATGCCATCATCGATACATCTGCGGTAAAACCCGGGGAAAGAACCGGAGTATTGTTGCGATATCTGATGCTCCAAGTGGCCCATGAACAGGCAGGCATAGCTAGGACCCATCTTCGTTCCCATGGCAACACCACTAATTAGTGAGATCTTTCTGCTATGTTAAAAATAACTTGGACAGCTATGAAGAGTAACAAAGATATCCTGAAAGAGGCTAATATCAAAAAGAAGTTCAGTCCTTAGGCTAGAGGGAAGTAATCTACTTTCTTTGGGCATGTTATATGAAGAAGAAAGCTTGAATTTATCGTGACAACAGGAAAGACTAAAGGAAAAAATTGACAGAGGACAAAGGCAGAAGATACTGGACAGTCTGACTTAAGTGCATGGAAAGAGGTCAACAGCTGATCTGATAAATAGAACTGGAGACAGGAAGCCGTGGAGAGACATGATTGCCTATTCCACCAGGCATGTCACTTGAAGAAGAAGATCTGGAATGACAGCAGAAATAAATATGCTGTATTCAGTATCAAAATTAAATCTGCATAGAACTATTTTTAGAACATCTTAAATATAGACACATAAGTTAGTTGCGTATCCTTTACAGGACGTGGCAATCAACCCCAGCTTTTATTGGCTGTTTGTGATTTTTCTAGGCAATTTTTTTTTCATTCAGTAGTTTGCCATTGATTTCTGAACGGTACGGCGCTTATACCATTGTTAAAAATCCACACAAAGCGATCTGCTACCAAACCGCCTGCAGCAGGTTTCGAACCTGGTATATCTGGATTATGAAACTGCGTTCATATCCATTAGGCCACAGACGCCAGACACATAAGGGTAAAGTAAATAAAGGCTGATTTAATTATAGCATGAAAATGTTACAAGTATATAAACATCCTTTTTTCTTTAAGAAAATGAGGCAGACTGTATTAAGATGTCATGAGGGTAGGTTGTTAAACAAATGGGGAAAATGGTAATGTGTCTTACTAGTATATAAGACAAAAGAAAATTCCCTACATTGCAGCCACAAGCCCAAGTCGGGGAAAGGAAAGAAAGTGAGAAACATGAGGAAGTAATTAAAGTAAGCACAACCCATGAATTCCTTTGATTTGACTAATGTGATGCCACTTTCTCATATCGGCAGTTGTTCATATTATTTGGAATTGAAAACAATATATATCCTAATTATAACCCATCAGAGGTTGAACGGGATATTTTTCATTAATTTAAGAAAAAACAACTGTGTTGTACTATATATATTTATTTTCGATAAGAATTGTTATGAATGACTAAAGTGTAAGACAATCTTGTGTCAGGTTGAAAAGATGGACACAATTAGCCTAATCCCTTTTAGCTTGTTGTAGATATGCAGGATGCCATTAACTGTGTGTTGCTGTCATTTTCGACGGAGTCATATGTCAAGTTATTTGTCGTATGTTTTTTTCACCCTAGTCAAAGGTGAATAATTGTGTCTTTACCTTGCGGTGTCAGGTTGATTAGGGGTTGTCTTCCCTGTTGGTTCATTCTTTGGGGTTTGACCTGTATGAAGATAGGGTCAAAGGTAAACAGTTCGGGCTTGTGCCCATGCGCGGGTTTTAAGCGCCAAGTTGAGATACTTCCGTCAGGCCGTGATGTAAGCTGGCTTCTGTGGGACATGAGGTCCATTGTATTTTCGGGGAAAATCTTGGAAGTGACTGCGTTGGCAGGTCTTCCCAGTGAATCTCTGTGCGTCGGAATGACGACAGAGTTCCTTATTGTGTTCTGAGGATTCGGTTCCATGTAACACCGACTTTTTTCATTATTATGCATTCTGTGGCAGAACATGTTAAAGGATTACCTAGTCTGTGAACTACAGCTCACCGGTCCTACATTACAGAACTTATATTTTGCGCTCAAGGTAGCCATCCAAGACTATTAGTCTTCATATTATCCAGAAGTCCAATGACGAAGTTATATTGTGGGAACCGCAGATTGGCGGTATATATATCTACATAAGTATTACTGCAGGGTTGATGTTAACCTGCTTAATCAGAAGTACACAGCTGACGCCTTTTTTTGAGAACTGTGTTAAGGCTAATATATTACAGCCTGATAATGTGCAATTGGCGGGGAATGCCAAGTTGTACCTGTATGTCAAAGTGATCAAGGTATCTGACGCGTTTAGTCAGAGATACCGAAGCGGCATTGAGAACTGTATATTGAAGACCATACTGCTATTGTCCATGTACGAATATTCGAATGTTTACCTGGCTTTTGGAATGCCCCATGTATACCTAACGATTTCCGGTCAGCATGACCTTGTTTACACTGACTGTTCCTGTTGATGCTATGTGTGTTACCGTCAATAAATGTTTTGAAACGTGCCAGCAGTGTTCAAGCATCCTTGACTACTGCATGTGAGTGTATGGGTTGCATTACACAACATATACGAGCCTAAACACATTCGCGCCTTCATTCGCACCCACACTCAGCTCATCATTACAAGTACTACACATCTAACAACATGTATGCTGTCTTATGCAAATGATCACCTGTACAAGAGAAAAAAGACAGTTACATTTATGGTGGACCAGTTCCGTGGGCTCTTCTGCTATATATATATATATATATATATATATATATATATATATATATATATATATATATATATATATATATATATATATATATATATATATATATATATATATATATATATACAAATGACCACATCAACAGTACCATTGCTTAGACAAACTATATCAGCAAATTTATTATTAGCCTTATATGTTGTACCTACCAGTGTTTAGTCAAAAAAATACCAGCTAGTTACATAGCATTATTCACCTTAAATGTTGTATGTACCGTTGTTTAGACAAAAATATCAGCCAGTTAATTAACCTTATATGTTGTACATACCATTGTTTAGACAAACTATATCAGCCAGTTAATTAGCCTTAAATATTGTATGTGCCATTGTTTAGACAATCTATATCAGCCAGTTGTTGTTGTTGATTAACTATAGCTGTAGAGCTTGTCAGTCTTTAACAGTCACTGCCATGTTGTAGAATTTGCTTGTGTTCTGCAGCTGCTGAGTGCTGCTCTATAGAGTGTTTGTGATTGTTAGGGAGCCCAGCAATAGCTGTTGTCTGTTTGTGGAAAGTCTTGGGCAAATGAGCAGCACATGCTGAAATGTCTCATACGGATGTGTAGAGTTGTGGCAATTAGGCTTATGTCTGGGGTTTAATTTGTTTAAGTGCTTGTTGAGTATGGTGTGTTCTGTTCTTAGGTGGAAGTTTGTGCTCCGCTCCTTACATCGTAGGTTATTAATGTTGTCATTTTTGTTGAAAATGGCCAATTTTTATATACAAGGCATGTCCAGTAGACCATTTTGCCCATCGGTTCAGCCATTCCTCTTTGAAGTTGTTTTGGAGTATTCATTTAGCTGTCTGCATGTTTGCTAGAGTGTTTGTTTGGACCATGTTTGCTCCTAGTTTTGCTAATCTGTTTGCTTTATCGTTGCCTGGTGCGCCTGTGTGCCCTGGTATCCACTGGAGAGTGACTCTGATGTCGTATTTTGTTAGCATGTTGCCAATTGTTTCGGCCAGCTGTATTATTTTAAAATTTTCAGTTTGAAGATATTCTTTTAAAGCCTGAAGGGTTGATTTTGAATCAGTGATTATTATGATATCTGAGGGCATATGGATTTCTTGTATGAATTGGCTGTCTATTGCTGTGAGTGTGGTGTTTATTGCTGTAATCTCTGCCTGGTAGTTAGGGCAGAATTCTCCACAGGGTTCATACATTTCTAATGTGCTGCCATTTGGGTATTTCACATACGTTCCAAATCCAGCATTTATGGTGGTCTTGAATGCTGAGCCATCTGTGTATGCATATATTGCAGTGGTAGGGTAGCTGTCTATAGTCTCTAAAGTAGCTGTTTTAAGTATTGTTGGGTTCGTGTCTCTTGAATGCATTCAAAATGAAAAGACGCATGTAATATTGGGCTGTGTGCAAGATACCCTCATCGTGACAATGTGGTACATGACTGGATTACTGTCAATTAGATCCAGATATGCAATGGCTCAGGTAAAAGCCTGTATGTGCTTCTGCTTTGATCCTTAGCCGCCGACCGTCAAAGCAGTCAGTGGCCATCACGCCTGCTGCCGTCTTGTAGGGCAACAACAAATCGAATCCACTTTGCTCAGTCGGTGGCCATCTTTCGTACAGTGCTTCAACTCTGGCTCACTCCTTGCATCTCAGCCTCCACAGTCCTCCGCCAGGTTGTTTTTGGTCAGCCTCTATCTCGTTTTCTTTCAGTGGTCCATAGCATAGCTGTTCTTGTGATGGCATCGGGGTCTCTTCTGAGGACATGGCCAACCCAGCTCCAGCATCTGCCAGCTATGATGGTGTGCATGTACTCTTGCTTGTTCTCAGTAAGCAGATTTTGGTTGGTGATGGTATTTGGCCAAAAGATTTGGTGAATTTTTCTTAGGCATGTTGTGTGAAAAGAGAACAATTTCGACATTTCCTTCTCTGTTACTCTCCAACATTCCACGCCATAGAGATGAACAGAAAGCACACAGCTCTAATATAATCTTAATTTTGTGTTTGTGCTGTACTGAGAGGACTTCCAGATGTTGTTTGGACTATAAAAGGCACAGATTATTTTTTCTAAAGTCATTGTATGATCATTTTTTCTCAAGACATTGTATGATCATTTTTTGCTAAAGACATTGTCTAATTAGATTGACTGAAATGTACACTTTAATTTTTTTCGGTCAAAGCTACATAACTCTGGATGTTGAGATTATCATTTGATATGATGTTACCTCCTCTTGAGACGAGACACGGTTCGGTCCATAGTTTTTTTTTTTTGAACGAAGTGTGACCATTCTCCTTATTTGGTAGTATCGGTCAACTGTTGTTGGAATGTCTGAAACCAGTGTTGAGGTCTCTGTTAATGTCCATATAAGGCTTGATCTAGTTAAATCTGTATCTCGAATGTTCCTAGATCGTCTTGTTTGATTGACTATTCAAGTGTATAGGTTCTGCGCATGTCCGGACGCGAGGGGTCTGGGAAGTTTCTTTATCTGGGAGTCGATGGAAAGTTGTGAAGCAGAGAAGACGCGTTTCGGCGTCTCTGTGATTTTGTTAGGGAATTAGGAGCCTTTTTGTGAGTTAGTTAGCTTGCAAGGTCCTTCCCTTGAGTATTCAAATCGCCTGGAGGCGTATGTTTTCTGTGGTGTGGATTTTCGAATGAAGGTAATGCCTCATTTACATCCAATCTGTAACTTAACTTTATGTTTGACAATGGTCGATCTCTGCTCACGTATGCTTACAGAAAGGGAGGTACTTTTACTAGAAGTCACGCCCCAGGTATCTTCATACCTGAGATCTATATCTACACGGGTCATACTCAGCCCGTAGAACAGCTTTATGTTCTATGAACGTCGCTGTGTGTCAACGATTACGTCTACGTCAAGGTTAGACCTAGGAATGCCTGTAAAGGTCAGTTCGACTTGCACTCCTGGAATGCCATCCTCGTACGTCTTATGATTTGACTCATTTAGCACTTATCATAACTAACTTGTGGTTTTTTGCTTACGCACTATTGTAGTGCAGTTGTGATAAATAACTGATGGTTATGCACTGATTTGTGTAGTGCCTTCATGATTAAGAAGTGACTTGTGATATTATTATACATTTGATAATACAAGTTGGTGTCAAAGACTTGTTTCCCACGGAGATTGGGTTAAACATTGGGATTATACAAGTACTTTATTAAGTCTTGTTACTATTAAGGTTGAAATAAGATAATTAATTATTTCAGGTTTTGGACTCATATTTTAGACAACATGTCTACATTTGAGTACTTTATCGAGCAGGGTAAATCCCTTGGAAAGACTGGTGATAAATTAGAAGAATTTGCGACTGTTCAATATGCCAAGACATTGAAGTCGGAAGAAAAGAAAATGAAAGAACAAACTGAACAAAAGAGAATAGATGCTGAGAATTTAAAACTGCAGATGCAGGTGGAGGAAAAGAGATTCCAAATGGAAATGGAAAAACAAAAAAGAGAAGCAGAAGCAAAATCTGAAGAGAAAAGACTTCAGGCTGAGGCTGAAGAGAAAAAGTTACAAAGAGAGGCTAAGGGTGAAGAGAAAAAGTTACAAAGAGAGGCTGAAGAGAAAAGACTTGAAAAAGAGACTGAAAATAAAAGACTTCAGGCTGAGGCTGAAGAAAGAAGGTTACAAAGAGAGTCTGACGAGAGAAAAGCAAAAATGGAGCATGAAGAAAAACTCTTAGCTTTAGAGTTAGAAAAGATAAAATTGTTGAACACTGGTAATGCTAATAATGCAGATAAGGTGTCAGATAAGACTAATGCTAATAATTTCAAGCTTAATCTACCAGCATTTAATGCCTCCATTGATGACATAACATTTTATCTAGACAGGTTTGAAAGTGCATGCAAGGTGCATAACATAGATAAAACACTATATGTTTATCGTCTGTCCAAGATACTTAGAGGTGATGCTTTGACTATGTTGGGCATGGTAGATGTGCCTGACAAAAACAACTATGAGGTTGTCAGGGCAGTCTTGTTAAAGAAGTACCAACTTAACGAAGACGGCTATCGTCTTCAATTTAAAAATATATTGCCAGAAACTGGAGTGGAATTCTCTGAATTCATCTCAAGGATACGTCTTACTTTTTCACGATGGGTTGAGCTGTCTAAGACAGAAAATACATATGAAGCTCTTATGGACTTACTACTTAGAGACAAAGTTATGTCTTCTGTCAATGAATCTTTTCTTTCTTTTCTTCATGAGCGTAAGCCTAAAAACATAAAAGAAATGGAAGAATACTGTTGCCAGTATGTAACTGCGCATCCCCACGTAACAGTTAGCAATGATAGGAAACTATTTACAGAGCGATACAACAGGAAGCAATCTGATCATCAGAAGAAGTCCCCCCATCCGACAAGTGTTTCGGCCCGATTACTCCTTTACACTCTAAGGGGGGCGGGCCCACTTGGGTCATGACTCCCAAGCGTCTCAGCTTCCTGTTGTCTTGTATCGAAAATGAACCCATTTCACTTATGGTAGCAACTTTTAAATCCACACCGCCAGCCGCGGGGGCAATTGTGAAAGTAACAAAGAGAAGACAAATTATTCCGTTCGTTCCGTCGCCCTTCACAACTAAGGACACACACGGAGACACTAGCGCGCGCAGTCGACGAGCCTTGGCCCCTGCGCGCCGCAAGCCACTGAAATTCTGTACCTGACACACTCCCTATAGTATACATCGCCTGTTGCCGCAGATCCGCAGTCCTTTCACTAGTACACCAAAAAAACTCAGCGTTGTGGACTTAGAAAAATTTTGGTGTTTTCTGTACCGCAGCGTTTATTGTCACGATTTCCATTGCCCATTGCGGTTGTTCCACAGCCAGCCTGATGCCTTTTCGGCAGTTTCGCTAAGCCTCTTCAGTGCCCTTGTTCTAGACTGTCCCTTCAGCCCCAACAGTTTTAATAAATCATACACTGATGCAGCCACAAGCCCTCTTGCGCCCACTTCAACCGCCATGACCCTTGCACTGAATCCATCGTGTCTCAGATCCGCAGCCAGATCGCTATACTTGGCCGCTTTGAATGAATGTTGCTCGTCTAATCTGGATTCAAATGGCACGGTCAGTTCAATCAGTATGACCTGAAGCGTTGCTGAAGAATGAAGCACTATATCCGGCCGTCTCCGCGATTTTCTGATACTCTCTGGATATGTTCCCCGTCCAGGTAGGTCTACCGCCATCTCTCAGTCGTTTGCACAGTCAAGAAGAGATGGTAAACTGCTACCAGGTTTACTCGGTTTGGGGTGTGCTGACTTTCCTGCCCTCAGAAAGTATGTGTTTGTGGTGTCTGGCCGAACTTTGCTATTCGCTCTCATTCTTGCTTGATCTATTGTCGCAGCAAGCTCATTTAGCACTTTGTTATGGCGCCAAGTGTATCGTCCTTGCCCTAATGCTACCTTACACGCTGAGAGCACGTGTTCAAGTGTCTGCCTCCCCTGGCACAGGGGGCACTGCTCATCATCCGACTTTCCCCATTTCACAAGGTTGGTGGCCGACGGCAGCAGGTCATACATTGATCTAACCACGAAGCTGAGCCTAAGAGGTGCCATATGCCATATATCATTCCATGTCAAGGACCTCTGCAGGGCTCCTTCCCATGTAGTCCATTGGCCTTGTTGGACCTGCTGCACTGCTTTTTGCAACCTCTTATCATTCTCAGCTCCTCGTATCTCCTGAACTACCATGTCTCTGCGCTCCCTGCTTGATGCCTTGGACCACCAGCGGATGTCACCATGCCCAAATCCCCGTCTATTCGTTTGTGTGTATCCGATTACCTCTCTCAGTTTGAGTGACTCTTCAGCAGCATCAACAGCTTCTTCCACTCTCCACTTCCTTCCCGTTTTCAGTGTGGGCTGAATGGACTTAACCACGTCATCAGCTGACTCACGTAGCATCATTGCAAGCCTTGCTAAAGTAAAAGAAGGTCTGCCAGTTGCTTCGGCAGCACCTTATGGCCCAAATTTCATGCGTAAATTTCAGGGTAGCCAACAAAATTTTAATAAGAAGAGTAACCGTAATTATGCTCAGAATCATAGCGATCAATTTCAGGGTGATTCTTCTTCGCATAACTGGAGACAACCTGATACTCCCCGGTATACTACTCCCTGTAATTTTAGACATTTTCACAAAGGTAATCAGTATAGAGGCAAATCTTTTTCTCGGAGACCTCAAAACCAATATAATAGAGGTTCTCAACAGTATAGAAATGGTAATGACAGTTATGGAAACTGTAATTCAAACCATAATAACAATTACAGTAGGGACTTTAATGATAACTGCAGAGGCAATAATGGTCGCGGTAGATCGCAACATAAAAGAAAAAGATATCAACAGACAAACTCTGTACAACAAGAATCTCAGGGAGCAGATAAACAGGTTAATGATAATAAAGACCAAAATGCTATCGGATGTTCATCTTTTGATTTTGGTAGAGCAAATAAATGTATCCAATGCAGTACTTTATTTGACCCGGCTACCATAACTACTTTAAGCTGTGGTCATCCTCTTCCCGCTCTTCCTGCTAATGTTGTGCATGACGGGAGAGGTTCTCTGCTACATTCGTACGCATGATGCGGCGAATTCTCGCATATTGTACAGATGTCATAGCATACTTAGACGATATCTGTCTGTTTAGTGATTCCTGGGAAGATCACTATTTGGGTTTATACGAATTGCTGTCTACCCTTCGCGAGTATAACTTGACTGCAAAACCCTCTAAAGCCTTTATAGGATTTAGTGAGATCTCTTTCCTGGGTCATCGTGTTGGTCATGGTCTTTTAAAGACAGAGGACCACAATGTTTCAAAAATACTTAACATTTCTGTACCTAAGACAAAGAAACAAGTACGGAGTCTCTTAGGTTTGATCCAATTTTACGGACGATTCATTCCGAATCTGTCCTCCATTATGGCACCGCTTTCTACTTTATTGAAGATCGCCTAATCTGATCCGCTGGTCTCAAGAATGTCAATCCTCCTTGGACCAGGTTAAAACTCTATTTTCATCTCCACCTATCCTTAGGTTACCTACTATTGAGAAGACTTTTGTTCTTCGAAGTGACGCCTCGTCAACTGGGATTGGGGCAGCACTTATGCAGGAGTATTCTGATACTCTGCATCCGGTGATGTATATCTCTAGGAAATTAAATGCTGCAGAAAGAAATTACTCGGTTTTAGACCGTGAATTATTGGCTATGGTATGGTCTATTCTGAAGTTACAAAGATTTCTTCTAGGCGCACATTTCATTGTGGAAACCGACCAGAAAGCTCTAACTGCTATTCAGAGCAAAAACTTGAAGAGCTCGAGGTCCACTCGATATGCCATAGCTCTTCAACCATTTCATTTCATGGTGCGAGCTATCCGTGGTTCGGATAATGTGATGACAGACATTCTGTCCAGGTGACCACACAATTCCACATAATTCTTCTGTCATATATATATTTCCTGATATACAGTCCAATACTATAATGACATATTAGCATATATTTTCTCACTTTTAGGAACTTATAACATTGTACCATGTAATTTCCTTTTTTTCTGTTACCGATTTGATCATAACAGAAGAAGGGTTAGTTAGCGATATACGGGCCAAAAGATCACATGGCCACATTTAGATATTGTATTTTAATGATTGTGTTAAGTGATTTAACAGTTGTGTTAAAGATTTGTGTTATTGATATTTTCGCAGCACATCATTGAAGCCTGTGAGATTATATACATTGTGGAACTTTGAAGTTGTCAAGTCCTGTCCTAGATTGGAGAGGATGATGTCCACATCTTCATGTATCGATTATATTTATGTCTACGAAGAACAGAGCATGTATTTGTAATAATTGAAAATGCATTTTATAATGTACTCTTTGTTTGAATATGTGTTATATTATAGTGCGGTATATTAGTATATTATGCCGCTGTTTGCACAACACTTCATTGTATAATACTATGATAATATATTTAATTTCATAGATTTGTATGAGTATAATTTGACTTTCATTATGATGTTGCCATCACTATGGCGTGTGTTGGTGGCACCTTCCTGGAATATATACGCATATACTTAGATAAATTTTTTTCTCTAAGGATCTGAGATATAATCTCAGTTTCGCTCCATGCGTCGAGCTAGCCTCATTTTTAGGCAATATATCCGCGCATCATACGTGCGTTAGGAGCCTACGGTTTTTTCCGGCTCCGGGATTTTTTTTTTTTTAAAATGTTTCATTTTTTTTTTCCCGGGAGGGTGCGATAATGTTACGCACAGATCATTTTTTCTAAAGTCATTGTATGATCATTTTTTTCTCAAGACATTGTATGATCATTTTTTGCTAAAGACATTGTATAATTAGATTGACTGAAATGTACACTTTAATTTTTTTCGGTCAAAGCTACATAATTCTGGATGTTGAGATTATCATTTGATATGATGTTACCTCCTCTTGAGACGAGACACGGTTCGGTCCATAGTTTTTTTTGAACGAAGTGTGACCATTCTCCTTATTTGGTAGTATCGGTCAACTGTTGTTGGAATGTCTGAAACCAGTGTTGAGGTCTCTGTTAATGTCCATATAAGGCTTGATCTAGTTAAATCTGTATCTCGAATGTTCCTAGATCGTCTTGTTTGATTGACTATTCAAGTGTATAGGTTCTGCGCATGTCCGGACGTGGGGCGTCTGGGAAGTTTCTTTATCTGGGAGTTGATGGAAAGTTGTGAAGCAGAGAAGACGCGATCCGGCGTTTGTGTGATTTTGTTAGGGAATTAGGAGCCTTTTTGTGAGTTAGTTAGCTTGCAAGGTCCTTCCCTTGAGTATTCAAATCGCCTGGAGGCGTATGTTTTCTGTGGTGTGGATTTTCGAATGAAGGTAATGCCTCATTTACATCCAATCTGTAACTTAACTTTATGTTTGACAATGGTCGATCTCTGCTCACGTATGCTTACAGAAAGGGAGGTAATTTTACTAGAAGTCACGCCCCAGGTATCTTCATACCTGAGATCTATATCTACACGGGTCATACTCAGCCCGTAGAACAGCTTTATGTTCTATGAACGTCGCTGTGTGTCAACGATTAGTCTACGTCAAGGTTAGACCTAGGAATGCCTGTAAAGGTCAGTTCGACCTGCACTCCTGGAATGCCATCCTCGTGCGTCTTATGATTTGACTCATTTAGCACATCTGAACAGTAGGAGGATTTTTGATGTAATTTTGTATTTGGAGCCAACAATATAATCCCTTGGCGCCATATCATCATTTTGAGAATATGCCTAATGCATTGATGAACTATGTATGCTGATATTCGTGAATGTCATGACTTTGCTCTATTGTGAACTGGATGTAACGTACCTGTGCTTGTGGCGTCAGAAATAAATGATGAAAAAACGTCAAGAGCAGTTTGCCCATTTATGACTTCACATGTTGTACCCTATATGCTGTAACTCTGTGAACTACATCACTATTATACACAGCAACAACAACAACACAAAAACCAGATAAGACACCTTCCATCTTGAACTATAATACCAGGTGTCGATAGGGGAGGTACTGTGACGGGGCTAAAGATTTCCCAACAAAATTGGACTTATACCTATGACGTCCATAGTGGTCAGTTCTGCCATTATCATTTAAGAAGCAACACGATAGCGGCCTTACCACCAAAGAGGAGCAAGCCCTAAGTTCACCCTTATCAATGTACTCTTGCTTGTTCTGAGTAAGCAGATTTTGGTTGGTGATGGTATTTGGCCAAAAGATTTGGTGAATTTTTCTTAGGCATGTTGTGTGAAAAGAGAACAATTTCGACATTTCCTTCTCTGTTACTCTCCAACATTCCACGCCATAGAGATGAACAGAAAGCACACAGCTCTAATATAATCTTAATTTTGTGTTTGTGCTGAACTGAGAGGACTTCCAGATGTTGTTTGGACTATAAAAGGCTGTTCTTGATTTGTTCATTCTGTTGTTGATGTCTTTGCTTGCTCCACCATCTGTTGTTACTATGCATCCTAGGTATGTGAAGGTGTCTTGTCTGTTTCAGTTGTTGATTCCTTACTGATATGGGCTCGGGGTTGTTCACATTGAGTGTCATGACCTCTGTATTCTTTAGATTGATGTTCAGGCCCATCTGCTGGCTATTCTTATTAAGTCTATCCATGTTTTCCTGGATGTGCTGATGTGAATGTGCTACTAGTGTAATGTCTGCATATTCCAGATCTTCTAATGTAGAAAATGTAGTTCATCTTATTCCTCTTGGACTGCCCTCTGTTGTCTGTCGCATCACCCAGTCTATGACTGTTAAAAATAGTGATTAGGGGCATCCCTGTCGTACTTCTGTCTTCACCTCAAAGAAGTTAGAGGTTAGGTTGCTCTGCCCTACGCTAAATGTAAAGTTAGTATACAGGCTTTTTTATGATTGACGCTATGCAGCTTGGAATCCCATTAGCCCTCAGTATTTTCCGTAAACTGTCACTATGTATACTGTCAAAAGCCTTTTGACATGTGAGTAACCACAGACAGAAGGCACCCCCTGCATGAGAACGTAGCTGACATTAAGGGAGTGAGAATAAAGAGGTTATAAATGGATGGCACAGGCAATGATTAAGCAGGTAACCATAGACAGTTAAAAACATATTCAAAGGGGAAGAGTGGAGTAAGTCAGATGAGAACTTGATGAACTACAAGCAAGTCATCATTAGCCTTCGCAGAGCGAGAACAACTTGATGAACTACAAGCAAGTCATTATTAGCCTTGACAGAGATAGCAGAACTTGATGAACTACAAGCAAGTCATTATTAGCCTTGACAGAGAGAGCAGAACTTGATGAACTACAAGCAAGTCATTATTAGCCTTGACAGAGAGAGCAGAACTTGATGAACTACAAGCAAGTCATTATTAGCCTTGACAGAGAGAGCAGAACTTGATTAACTACAAGCAAGTCATTATTAGCCTTGACAGAGAGAGCAGAACTTGATTAACTACAAGCAAGTCATTATTAGCCTTGACAGAGAGAGCAGAACTTGATGAACTACAAGCAAGTCATTATTAGCCTTGACAGAGAGAGCAGAACTTGATTAACTACAAGCAAGTCATTATTAGCCTTGACAGAGAGAGCAGAACTTGATGAACTACAAGCAAGTCATTATTAGCCTTGACAGAGAGAGCAGAACTTGATGAACTACAAGCAAGCCATTATTAGCCTTGACAGAGAGAGAGCAGAACTTGATGAACTACAAGCAAGTCATTATTAGCCTTGACAGAGAGAGCAAAACTTGATGAACTACAAGCAAGTCATTATTAGCCTTGACAGAGAGAGCAGAACTTGATGAACTACAAGCAAGTCATTATTAGCCTTGACAGAGAGAGCAGAACTTGATGAACTACAAGCAAGTCATTATTAGCCTTGACAGAGAGAGCAAAACTTGATGAACTACAAGCAAGTCATTATTAGCCTTGACAGAGAGAGCAGAACTTGACAAACTACAAGCAAGTCATTATTAGCCTTGACAGAGAGAGCAGAACTTGATGAACTACAAGCAAGTCATTATTAGCTTTGACAGAGAGAGCAGAACTTGATACAAGCAAGTCATTATTAGCCTTGACAGAGAGAGCAGAACTTGATGAACTACAAGCAAGTCATTATTAGCTTTGACAGAGAGAGCAGAACTTGATACAAGCAAGTCATTATTAGCCTTGACAGAGAGAGCAGAACTTGATGGACTACAAGCAAGTCATTATTAGCTTTGACAGAGAGAGCAGAACTTGATACAAGCAAGTCATTATTAGCCTTGACAGAGAGAGCAGAACTTGATACAAGCAAGTCATTATTAGCCTTGACAGAGAGAGCAGAACTTGATGAACTACAAGCAAGTCATTATTAGCCTTGACAGAGAGAGCAGAACTTGGGGCAATGGGACAGCAGAGCTGGAAATTAATCAACGTTTGACAATGCGGGAGATGATGATGCCATTGTGTACACTGATGGATCTGTAATCCATGATGAGAAATCAAGATGGGGCTTCTCAGCTAGAGTAAAGGGCAGAGTAGTCGCTGAACATAAGAGTTTCCATAAAAGCCTCAAATCTTCAGGAATTGGCATGGATCCACTGTCCTGGTCATGTAGGGACATGCGGCCATGAAAAAGCTGACAGCATAGCTTCAAGAGCACCAATAGTGGGCACAGTGAATTTGGATAAGGGGAGACAATAAAGACAATTATTGATCATCTTAGAGAATGACACAACAATCGATGGACAATCAAGGCTAAGATTGCTGGAATTTTGTATCAAACATAAGACCAGCAGAGATGGATGTATGACAGGAAGCATCAGTGTGTATATACAGTATACACATAACCAGGAACAAATAGCATTCATATCTGTCAACATTTGCTAAGGGAAACTGAGCACCTATGGGTTTGCCCTGAGTGCAGTAATGTTGATTCTTATTTACAATAACATGTGTTTTTCTAATGGTAAGGACAGTGACGAGATCAGATAAATGGGCCTATTGTTACCAAAGCTACTGAGAGAGAGAGAGAGAGAGAGAGAGAGAGAGAGAGAGAGAGAGAGAGAGAGGACTGTGAGATTAGTGAGAAAGTTTGAAGGAGAAACAGGACTGTGAAATTAATGAGAAAGTGAGAGAGAGAAAGAGAGAGAGAGAGAGAGAGAGAGAGAGAGAGAGAGAGAGGACTGTGAGATTAGTGAGAAAGTTTGAAAGAGAAACAGGACTGTGAAATTAATGAGAAAGTGAGAGAGAGAGAGAGAGAGAGAGAGAGAGAGAGAGAGAGAGAGAGAGAGAGAGAGAGAGAGAGAGAGAGAGAGAGAGAGAGAGAGAGAGAGAGAGAGAGAGAGAGAGAGAGAGAGAGAGTGAGGAGTGAGAGAGTGAGAGAGAGCGAGCGAGAGTGAGAGAGTGAGAGAGAGAGAGAGAGAGAGTGAGAGAGAGGGAGAGAGAGTGTGAGAGGGAGGGAGAGAGAGAGGGAGAGAGGGGGAGAGAGAGAGAGAGAGAGAGAGAGAGAGAGAGAGAGAGAGAGAGAGAGAGAGAGAGAGAGAGAGAGAGAGAGAGAGAGAGAACTGTTAGATTAGTGAGAAAGCTTGAGAGAGAAAGAGGTGAGATTATTGAGACAGTTTGAGAGAGAAAGAGGACTGTGTGAGTACTGAGAAAGTTTGAGAGAGAGAAGAATGAGTGGTTAATAAGAATGTTTGAGATAGAGGACTGTGAGATTAGTGTGACAGTTTGAGAGAGAGGAGGGACTGTGAGATTAGTGTGACAGTTTGAGAGAGAGGACTGTGAGATTAGTGTGACAGTTTGAGAGAGAGGACTGTGAGATTAGTGTGACAGTTTGAGAGAGAGGAGGGACTGTGAGATTAGCGAGAAATTTTGAGAGAGAATGAACGAACGAACTTTATTTTCAAAGGGTTAAGAATTGGGCACGCAGGCCCATCTGACATTTTGCCCTTCCTCTCTCTCTCATCATGTATATACTATATCCTTTCATCCTCACATTTACTTTAAGCATTATTAAGGCATTTATCATTATAAAAGTAATATTACATTTGCAATAATCATCATAATTAAAGTATGTTTTTAAAATAAAAAAACAAAAATGAAAATAAAAAAATAAAGAATTACAACAACAAAATTAACGAAAAATAATAATAATAAATTAAAAAAGAGCAGAGACTCCGACGCCTAGCTGAGCCACAATTGGATGAGGTCCAGTGCAGATTCTGAGCAAACTGAAGTACTCAAGACCTAATCTTCACACTCAGACAGCTGAGTGAAAAGGCCCTTGAGTATAAGAGTGAGATCCATCTTTGTTTCATAGATCTGGAAAAGGCGTTTGATAGGGTCCCCTGGAGCAAAATCTTTGGAACTGTTTGGCAAGGAAGAACATTCCAGCACCTCTGATTCATGCTATACAGAGCTTCTACAAGTCTTGCAGAAATTATGTGAGGACAGCAAACCATAAGTCAGAAGAGTTCAGGACCACCACTGGTGTAAGACAAGGTGATATCCTGTCACCTTATCTTTTCATACTCCTCATGGACGATGTCATCAAAGCATGTAAGGAGAGAACAAGAAAGTATTCAGTGGGGTACTGGAAGATGAGACAGCTTTGTATTTCAGAGCTGGCATTTGCTGATGATGTTGCCCTGATTGCTAAATCAGAGGCACATCTCCAATCCAACCTGCAAGTCTGGAAGGAAGAGCTGGAGAAGAGAGGGATGGTCAAAAGTAGCTCTAAAACAAAATCCATGGTGATATCACGAGAAGAAAGAAGACATCAGATTAAGCTGGGAGAACAGGTCCTGGAGCAGGTCGACCACTTTAAATATCTCGGAGCTATTATAGACCGAAAGGGAGGCATCAAAGAAAAGTTGGCCACTCAAAAAGCAGCAGCTGGGAGACTTTTTCAGGCCATAAATTGAGGATTCCTCAGCAAGAGAGAGGTTGGTAAGAAAACGAAGATGGCTGTATACCGCTCCACCTATGTCCCAGTCTTGACATATGGATGCGAGTCATGGGCAATGACTACAACCCACAAAAGCCAGATCCAAACCTCAGAAATGAGGTATTTGAGGAAGGTGGTTGAAGTAACAAGAAGAGACATGGTCCACAACCAGATGATACGTCAAGGCCTAAAATGCCACCCCCTGCAGACCCAAGTAGAACAGTCCCAACTAAGATGGTTTGGCCATGTCTGCAGAATGGGAGAAGATCGGCTACCACGATAAGCATGGGAAACAAAGAGCCAGGGATCCAGACCCCCAGGATGACCCAGAGTCCGCTGGGAGGACAACATTAGACAATCTTTGAAGGACTGAGGACTAGAATGGAACCAGGCCAGGAGGAAGACAGCCGATAGGATAGTCTGGCGCTCTCTCTTACAAACCTCTACACCTCACGGTAGAAGAGGAAAGACTAAGTAAGTAAGTAACAACAAAATTAACGGAAAAAAAAAAATTATAATAATAAATTTAAAAAAAACAAACAAACAAACAACAAGACATAAAAATTGAATTCTTCATACAGTAAATTGGTAATTTGAGACATATTGAGAGGTGTGTTATAAGAACTCGTGAAATAGTCAAACGGTCTGCTACTGAATGCCTCAGGGACTCCGTGTTTTTTCCAGTGCGCGCGAACAACTTTACGAGGGGTGAGCAGCTTTGAGTCTCATAGCAGATACTGCTGCAATGATAGGTTCATCAAGATGAGGTGGGGTATACAGTTACTTTCCTCGCTGTCTTTGCCTCCCAAACTCAAGACCAGAATCAGACTAGATAGGTAGATAGTTAGATAGACATATATGAAAGCAATTAAGTTGCCAAGGGTTGAAAATCGGGCACAGTCCCCTCTTGCATTCTTCCTTCATCTTGCTCATCTTTTATTACTGTTATTCAAACATTCTCCAGCGTACTTAAAGTATTTATTAAGGGCAGTGCAACATTACAAGGAAGTATAACAGCATACATTAACAGTACCTGATCATAAAATTAAGAATATATGTTATTAAGAATATAATATTAAGAATAAGTATATTGTAATGAAAACTAGATCATCAGAGCCTCCATACAATATATTAGATAAAAGTACAACACAATCAGTTAGGGTGGCATATAATTAACACTCATAAAGTATTTGAACAGTATACGATTGTATGAGTAAGGACTGTGTGTGTTTTTCAGGTCATTGGGAAGATTGAGTAAGCCAAACTAGTCTTAAATAGGTCTAGCCTGGGCTTGGGTACCTGTAACTTGTTTAAGCGCTGACTACGTCTTTCATTATATTTTAAAAGCGGCCAAAGATACTTTGGAGCATTCTGTAACAGGATTTTGTGAATAAATTTCCTTTTGTTAAATATGAAGCGCTTCCTGAGGGGTAATATTTGAAGATAATTATATAAATCTATACAATGTGATTGGTGTTTATCGGCAACAAGGCGCATTGCGAATTTTTGAAGCGAGTGGAGCCTTTTTGTGTTGGAGACAGAACAACCATCCCAGATTGTGGAACAATAGTCTAGATGCGTTTGTACAAGTATATGAGATATGTAGAACATTTTCCTTGCCTCCTCATCAAGGAAATGTTTAATTTTGGCTAATTGGTAAACTTTTTGCTGTTTGCTTTGTGAGTGCATGTACATGTGAGTTCCAACTTAGGTGTTGGTCAACAGTGAGACCTAGAGTTCTATGTTCATTTACGTTTTCAATTAGTGATATTCCAATTTAGAGCTGAAGTGTTGTTTTCTGCAAGTTTTGTAGTTTTTGTCTGGATGATATTAACATACATTTTGTTTTACTAATATTTATTTGCATGCGATTCTCATTGCTCCACTTAATAAGATTATGTGTATCGTTTTGTAAAGATTGTTCTAGTGTAATGCAACTTTTATCACTTGTATAGACAGTACAGTCATAGGCAAACAGGTCACATGATGAGTGTTTGAAGTATAAAGGAAGATCATTAATGTATACGGTAAAGAGAAGAGGGCTGAGAATAGAGCCCTGAGGAACACCTGTATTGACAACGGTTGGGTTCGACAAGGAATTATTGTAAGAGACTATTTGTTGTCTGTCTGACAGGAACGATTTAATTAACTTTACCAGCTTAATATTTACTTTCATTGTTTCTAATTTTCTGATTAAAATAAAGTGATCTATCATATCAAATGCTTTTTTGAGGTCTACAAATATTGCTCCACATATATTATCGTTATTGATGTTTAGGTGCCAATTGTCTATCATCTTTGTTAAGGCTGTGTGGCATGCATGCTTTGGTCTAAACCAAGACTGACTGCCGATTAGCAGGTCATTATTGACTAGGTTAGGGTGGCCATATTGTTCAACACAAAAAGGAGGGCACATGATATTTTTTGGTCCAAAAAAATGAGGACAAGGGAGGACAATATTTGTAAAAAGTAGGACAAAAAGTCGGACACTTTTATTCAATAACTACAAGACGCTGAAACATATTTTTTTTTACATCCAAACAATAAGCTGATAAAATCACATTGATTTTGTGCCTACTTATATTTTTCTGATGAAAAAATCTTCTTCAACAACGTTAGGCTACGTTTTAAATATGCATATAAATCAGAGCATGAAAGCCCCTTAACATTGTACTGCACAAGTAGAGTGCCTTTAATGGATTCTTCTTCTTCTTCTTCCGTCCTTAGCCAACGACCGGCAAAGCAGTCAGTGGCCATTACGCCTAGTGGCGTCTTAAGGGCAACAGCGAATAGATTTTCTTTGCCGCTGTTCCCATCACGCCTAATGGCGTCTTTAGGGCAACGACAAATCAATCCGTTTGTTGTTGTTTCCGTAATCAAAGTGACTGGCAAACGGGTGATCAGCCCGTTGGGTTTAATGGATTCTACACTCAACATATTCTTTTCTGTTGTCCATTGACCCTGCATAAGTGAAAAAAGTCTCTCAACATTGGCGTTGTGCCCAGGAATTGTAAAAATAAATTGTGCAAGTCTTAAGAATTCTGAAATGCAGAAATGAGAGAGAGAGAGAGAGAGAGAGAGAGAGAGAGAGAGAGAGAGAGAGAGAGAGAGAGAGAGAGAGAGAGAGAGAGAGAGAGAGAGAGAGAGAGAGAGGACTGTGAGATTAGTGAGAAAGTTTAGAGAGAGGACTGTGAGATTAGTGAGAGAGAGAGAGAGAGAGAGAGAGAGAGAGAGAGAGAGAGAGAGAGAGAGAGAGAGAGAGAGAGAGAGAGAGAGAGAGAGAGAGAGAGAGAGAGAGAGAGAGAGAGAGAGAGAGAGAGAGAGAGAGAGAGAGAGAGAGAGAGAGAGAGAGGACTGTGAGATTAGTGAGAAAGTTTGAAAGAGAAACAGGACTGTGAAATTAATGAGAAAGTGAGAGAGAGAGAGAGAGAGAGAGAGAGAGAGAGAGAGAGAGAGAGAGAGAGAGAGAGAGAGAGAGAGAGAGAGAGAGAGAGAGAGAGAGAGAGAGAGAGAGAGAGAGAGAGAGAGAGAGAGAGAGAGAGAGAGAGAGAGAGAGAATTCTGAAGTTAGTGATAATATTGGAGATAGATAGAGACAACTGGGAGGTTAGTGTGATAGTTTGAAAGAGAGTGGACTGTGAGATTAATGAGAATGTTTCTGTAGGCTATCTGTATGAATAAATACACAACCATAACACTACACTTGTGGGGCAAACATCCTGCATGTGTTCTTTCTTGTTCTTTGTGCACATGCTGTACCACAAACATCACACTTGTAAGGATTCTCTCCTTTATGTGAACTTTTACGTACTTCTAGATCACGTATTTGAGTAAATGCTGCACCACAAACATCACAATTGTAAGGCATCTCCCCTGTATGTAATCTTTTATGTATATGTAAGCTATATTTCATTTTAAATGCTGCACCACAAACATCACACTTGTAAGGTGTTTCGCCTTTATGCACTACAAACATCACACTTCTAAGGCTTCTCTCCTGTATGTTTTACTTTATGTTGTTGTAGGCTACCTTTCTGAGTAAATGCTGTACTACAAACATCACACTTGTAAGGCTTCTCTCCTGTATGTATTCTTTTATGTCCTTGTAAGCTACTCTTGCCCACTGAAATGCTATGATGGAAAGTCAACTCAGTAATAATTTGCCGGATCGGCCGATGCCCGGATTAACAACGACCGCGCTCTCATTGCCCCTTGAGAGTGATAAGTCAGCGAATGGGGTACAAACACCTGTTTTGAAACTTCCAAGAGAAAATTTTGTTGTTGGAACTTGGAATGTACGCACGCTATATGCGTGTGGAAAAGTCAAAGAACTAACAAAACAATCCTCCAGGGAACAGTCGAAGGTAAACGGAGAAGAGGAAGGCAAAGAAAATCCTGGGCTGATAACATCAAAGAATGGGCAGGACATGGTTTTTTCCACACTTGTACGCATTGCTGAGGATAGAGAGCAGTGGAGGACCCTGTCTGCTGATGCTTCCACCATGGCACCCCTACGACCCATGACGGGTTAAGGGTTGAGATGTGATGATGAAGCTACTTTTCATAGTAAACACCATGACACTTGTAAGGCTTCTCTCCTGTATGTATTCTTTTATGTCCTTGTAAGCTACTTTTCATAGTAAATGCTGCTCCACAAACATCACACTTGTAAGGCTTCTCTCCTGTATGTTTTATTTTATGTTGTTGTAGATGACATTTCTGAGTAAATACCGCACTACAAACATCACACTTGTAAGGCTTCTCTCCTGTATGTTTTACTTTATGTTGTTGTAGGCTACCTTTCTGAGTAAATGCTGTACTACAAACATCACACTTGTAAGGCTTCTCTCCTGTATGTATTCTTATATGTCGTTGTAGGTGATGTTTCTGAGTAAATGCTGCACTACAAACATCACACTTGTAACGCTTCTCTCCTGTATGTTTTACTTTATGTTGTTGTAGGCTACGTTTCTGAGTAAATGCTGTACTACAAACATCACACTTGTAAGGCTTCTCTCCTGTATGTATTCTTATATGTCGTTGTAGGTGATGTTTCTGAGTAAATGCTGCACTACAAACATCACACTTGTAAGGCTTCTCTCCTGCATGTATTCTTTTATGTCCTTGTAAGCTACTTTTCATAGTAAATGCTGCTCCACAAACATCACACTTGTAAGGCTTCTCTCCTGTATGTTTTATTTTATGTTGTTGTAGATGACATTTCTAAGTAAATACCGCACTACAAACATCACACTTGTAAGGCTTCTCTTCTGTATGTTTTACTTTATGTTGTTGTAGGCTACCTTTCTGAGTAAATGCTGTACTACAAACATCACACTTGTAAGGCTTCTCTCCTGTATGTATTCTTATATGTCGTTGTAGGTGATGTTTCTGAGTAAATGCTGCACTACAAACATCACACTTGTAAGACTTCTCTCCTGTATGTTTTACTTTATGTTGTTGTAGGCTAACTTTATGAGTAAATGCTGCACTACAAACATCACACTTGTAAGGCTTCTCTCCTGTATATATTCTTTTATGTCCTTGTAAGTTACTTTTCATAGTAAATGCTGCACCACAAACATCACACTTGTAAGGCTTCTCTCCTGTATGTATTCTTTTATGTCTTTGTAACCTACTTTTCATAGTAAATGCCACACCACAAACATCACACTTCTAGGGCTTCTCTCCTGTATGTAATCTTTTATGTATATGTAAGCTATATTTCATTTTAAATGCTGCACCACAAACATCACACTTGTAAGGTGTTTCGCCTTTATGCACTACAAACATCACACTTCTAAGGCTTCTCTTCTGTATGTTTTACTTTATGTTGTTGTAGGCTACATTTCTGAGTAAATGCTGCACTACAAACATGACACTTGTAAGGTTTCTCTCCTGTATGTATTCTTATATGTCATTGTAGGTGACTTTTCTGAGTAAATAATGCACTACAAACATCACACTTGTAAGGCTTCTCTCCTGTATGTTTTACTTTATGTTGTTGTAGGCTACTTTTCTGAGTAAATGCTGCACTACAAACATCACACTTGTAAAGCTTCTCTCCTGTATGTATTCTTTTTTTATGTTGTTGTAGGTGACCTTTCTGAGTAAATGCTGCACTACAAACATCACACTTGTAAGGCTTCTCTCCTGTATGTATTCTTTTATGTCCTTGTAAGCTACTTTTCATAGTAAATGCTGCACCACGAACATCACATTGTAAGGCTTCTCTCCTGTATGTTTTATTTTATGTTGTTGTAGGTGACATTTCTGAGTAAATACCGCACTACAAACATCACACTTCTAAGGCTTCTCTCCTGTATGTTTTACTTTATGTTGTTGTAGGCTACCTTTCTGAGTAAATGCTGTACTACAAACATCACACTTGTAAGGCTTCTCTCCTGTATGTATTCTTATATGTCGTTGTAGGTGACTTTTCTGAGTAAATGCTGCACTACAAACATCACACTTGTAAGACTTCTCTCCTGTATGTTTTACTTTATGTTGTTGTAGGCTAACTTTATGAATAAATGCTGCACTACAAACATCACACTTGTAAGGCTTCTCTCCTGTATGTATTCTTTTATGTCCTTGTAAGTTCTTTTTCATAGTTAATGCCATACCACAAACATCACACTTGTAAGGCTTCTCTCCTGTATGTATTCTTGTATGTACTTGTAAGTTACTTTTCATAGTAAATGCTGCTCCACAAACATCACACTTGTAAGGCTTCTCTCCTGTATGTATTCTTGTATGTCCTTGTAAGTTACTTTTAAGAGTAAATGCTGCACCACAAACATCACACTTGTAAGGCTTCTCTCCTTTATGTATTCTTGTATGTCCTTGTAAGTTACTTTTCATAGTAAATGCTGCACCACAAACATCACACTTGTAAGGCTTCTCTCCTGTGTGTAGTATTTTTATGTTGTTGTAGGTATTTTCTGAGTAAATGCTGCACTACAAACATCACACTTGTAAGGCTTCTCTCCTGTATGTATTCTTTTATGTCCTTGTAGGTGACTTTTCCAAATAAATGCAGCCCCACAAACATCACACTTATAACGCTTCTCTCCTGTATGTATTCTTTTATGTCTTTGTAAGCTACTTTTCATAGTAAATGCCACACCACAAACATCACACTTGTAAGGCTTCTCTCCTGTATGTTTTATTTTATGTTGTTGTAGGTGACTTTTCTGAGTAAATGCTGCACCACAAACATCACACTTGTAAGGCTTCTCTCCTGTATGTTTTACTTTATGTTGTTGTAGGCTAAATTTATGAGTAAATGCTGCACCACAAACATCACACTTGTAAGGCTTCTCTCCTGTATGTATTCTTGTATGTCCTTGTAAGTTACTTTTCATAGTAAATGCTGCACCACAAACATCACACTTGTAAGGCTTCTCTCCTGTGTGTAGTATTTATGTTGTTGTAGGTGACCTTTCTGAGTAAATGCTGCTTTACAATCATCACACTTGTAAGGCTTCTCTCCTGTATGTATTCTTTTATGTTGTTGTAGGTGACTTTTCTGAGTAAATGCTGCACTACAAACATCACACTTGTAAGGCTTATCTCCTGTATGTATTCTTTTATGTCCTTGTACGTGACTTTTCCAAATAAATGCAGCACCACAAACATCACACTTGTAAGGCTTCTCTCCTGTATGTTTTATTATATGTTGTTGTAGGTGACTTTTCTGAGTAAATGCTGCACCACAAACATCACACTTGTAACGCTTCTCTCCTGTGTGTAGTATTTTATGTTGTTGTAGGCTACTTTTCTGACTAAAACTTATGTAACAGACTTTAGTTTTTAAAGCTGACGTATTTAGGTTGTCACAAATTTTAGTTGGCTTTTCCTGACTATAGATCAAGTTCAGTAGTGGTTCATTGTCTTTGAGTCTCACTTTGAGGTTATCTTCTCTTACTGCATCAGTAGAGGTATCATCTATTTTACTTAATGTTTCATTCATTTTATTTCCACTGCCCTGTGGTAACACATCCTGAAGATCATCATGTTTATTATCAAACTCCCAGAGTCCAGTGTTGTGTACTGTTTTCATATGCTCATCCAAGATATCAAATTGGTGGAAACCAGTGTTGCACAGGGTATAGGAACATATGTCTGAAATGTTGAAAACAATGAGCACAGATAAATTATGAAATGTATGTTCTATATGTAAGCAAAATGTAATAACATTAATTTAACCACAATGCCATGGTAATTATATAATATGTATATATCATACATATTTAATGAGAATTTTCAAACAATTTGAAGTCTCTGTGAAAGGCCTAATGACTGCTGGGTATTACATGTTATATAGTACAAATAGTTAAATCACTTAAACTTATAGAATTTAAAACAATAATAAACATAAATTAAAATACATAATTACACTGTTATTATCCATACCTTCCACATCTCCAAATGAGCCTGTATGTTGTTTACTTTCTGTCACTTCCAATAAGTCTGTATAATGACTCTCAAGTTTAACACCACTGTTGTCACAATCAGCCTGACATAAATTTTCATCAATCAGACATTTATGACACATGCTGCATGAAAATGTCAAGGAATTATGTTTTTCTGTAATCTTTTTCTCACTACTACCATCATTTATGTATGCATACAAGCATAAACACATGCATGGGTACACATATATGCACATAGACACACAAACGTACATAGCACTCAGGTTTTTCATACAGTGTTACTATGTAAGGGTCCATTCTATCAAAGTTTTTGACAAAATTGGTCATGTTATATATATGTGGACATTGCACTACTAGCACATTCACATCAACACATCCAGGAAAAAATGGACAGACTTAATAAGTTTAGCCAGCAGGTGGGCTTGAACATCAATTTAAAGAAGTCAGAGGTCATGACGCTCAATGTGAGCAACCCTGAGCCCATATCAGTAAGGAATCAGCAACTGGTACAGACAGACACCTTCACATACCTAGGATGCATAGTAACACCAGACGGTGGGGCAGGCAAAGACATCAACATCAGAATGAATAAGGCAAGAACAGCCTTTTTTAGCCTAAACAACATCTGGAAGTCCTCTCAATACAGCACAAGCACAAAATTAAGATTATATCAGAGCTGTGTGCTTTCTGTGCTTCTCTATGGTGCAGAATGCTGGAGAGTTACAGAGAAGGAAATGTCGAAATTGTCCTCTTTTCACACAACATGCCTAAGAAAAATTCACCGAATCTTTTGGCCGAATACCATCACCAACCAAGATCTGCTTACTCAGAGCAAGCAAGAGGACATGCACACCATCATAGCTGGCAGACGCTGGAGCTGGGTTGGCCATGTCCTCAGAAGAGACCCCGATGCCATCACAAGAACAGCTATACTTTGGACCCCTGAAGGAAAACGAAAGAGAGGCCGACCAAAAACAACATGGTGGAGGACTGTGGAGGCTGAGATGCAAGAATGAACCAGAGTTGGGGCACTGTACAAAGGATGGCCGCCGACCGAGCAAAGTGGAATCAATTTGTTGTTGCCCTACAAGACGCCACTAGGCATGATGGCCACTGACTGCTTTGACGGTCGGCAGCTAAGGATCAAAGAAGAAGAAGAATATATATGTGGAAAGGAAATTGAATAAGGATTCTATACTCAAGACCAAAAGAAATGCGCATATTAATTGTTCTGATTTTCAGACAAATAAAATAACAAAATCAAGTTTAAATCGTCTTTAAAACACAACTTTAGCAATGCAAGACGATACTGCACGTGGAAAGTTTGTGCTGTGGTGAGTTGTTTATGGTGTAGATGAGCAAAGGCTCAGAATAAAAATTCATTACAGTTCGTGCATTTCATGATTTTTCATGCACGACTTTTGGTTGTTCATCCAATTCTCTATAAAATTCGCACAGAACCCATAAAAATTTCACACAGCAAAACGATGCCTAGACTGAATATTGATGAGTGTAATCAAGCAGTGGGAATGCGCAGAGGTGGAGCATCAGTTAGAGAGTTGTCCCAGGCATTTCAAGTTCACCATACCTCGATTTATTGTCTATTGCATCGAAACCAAACAACAGGGACCATCGCTGACCAACCACGGTCTGGCACTCCACGCGTTATGACATACAGGCAAGACAGGGCTATTCGGCGCACTCATGAGCGAGACCGCTTCATGCCCGCTGTAGCCACAGCCAGAATAACCATTGGAACTCATGGCAACGCCATCAGTGGTCAAACTGTGCGCAGGAGGTTGTGGTGGGTTGATATTAATGTAGTAAGTATTATGTGTAGCAGGTGTGAAATCAGCTATGCAAGCCCCTGAGAAAGTATAAATATAGAATATATGTCAGGGAACCTGTCTTGCTTCCACCAATGACTACCACCCGCTATGTATATTATCCCCAATTATATGTACTGATGTATGGGTGTTGTGTAGCTAGATGTCTAGGGTATATGCAATATATGTGAAGAAAATAACAACAACCACACTTTAAAGTTAAGTAACAAGTAAGTAAACAACTCACTATTGAATTTTGGTCTGATCAATTTTTTACAATGTATTAAGTATAATTGAGTTGATTCATAAAAGATTAAATGTCAAAATATATTTACACAAATACAAGTTTAACTAATAGAGTCTATTATTTCTTGAACTTGGAAGGGTTCTTAGTGTATTACTCTCCTCTGAAATTAAGCACATATTTGAGGGATCAATAATGTCATCATATTTTATAAATCTTGTTGATATAATCGGTGGAGGATCAGTCAGTGAATTAACAAGGCCCCAAAACATAAGGGCTTAGCTTTAGATATGTGTAGAAAATTCTGCGATGTCCTGTTCATAAGTCTGCATGCACACAGCACTGCACAGCTTTCAGGATTCGTGATAATGTAAGGCACTCAATTTATATTGCCTCAAACTGGTACTTTTGTTGAATAAAAACGTGACTGGCTCACTTCAGTTTCTCACACAGAAACCCTGGAAGTAGAGGATTAATTTCCCTAAAAATAATATTCTGACCTATCTCCGTTCTTAACAGGTTTACATGTATCAACAGATCAAAAATCAGAAAATAATACATAAATAATTATTGTCCCCATCTGGTAGAGTGCTCTATTCATTATCAAGTATCTCAAACATATGTTTTACACCTTCCTAGTCATAATACAATATTATAATTTCGTAAATACATTCAGGTAATAACCAGTATTATATAAAGATATCCAGTGATTTTCTGGCTATAACTCAAACATTATTCAGTAAAGTCTTTTCTCTTATTAATTTCTTTTATACCAACTTTTAAGTAAAACTGTAAGGATTTTATTATGTTCTTTCCCCACAATGTCAGAAAGCCTGTCTGGCTTTTCTACAAAAGGATAATATCTTTCTTAGCAACTCGGTGAAACAACACAAAGTTTGATGTTGGCTTCCCTCTTTATATATTTTCTTTTATCTCCCAAAGTACAAGTAAAGCTGTAGGGCTTTTACATGAAGCTATAAGATTATAATCTAACCCCATTTAATTATATTTCATAACATGTTGAAGTGGCACTTGTATGACTGGAACTCTACCCTTCAAATATTCATACATAATCAATATTGCAAACACATTTTCAAATACAATAATAATTTTATAAATGTTGGTCTTTCCGTAATATTGAATTATTTCACTATGCAAGTTAAATACAGGCCATAAATGGTCCCACAAATCTCCTGCTGACATCAGAACCGTGAAGGCATAGGAGCACAACTTGTCTGAATTCGTCAATAACTAAACAAGTGATTATCTGATTTGAAAGTGGCGAGGAAATCTGGGGCTTCCGTGTTTTTATTCATCCTCCTTAGTTATTCTAAGCAGCCAATCAGGGGACTTCCGTTCCTACGCGTCTTTTTTTGAAAAGTTAACCTAATAATTTTCAAATCAGGAGACACCCCTTAATATGGCCAGCATCAGTAAAGGAGCCCTATACACGTCTATATATGTCTTCATTCTACCATATCGCTAGTATTCTCTAAGTCATTTCAATATAGAATGATAATATTTATTTCATCTCCCGTCTGTCATCTAATGCATAAGGTTTCACGCTTCTGTCTATTATTTTTACCATTTTCGTTTTTCCTTTATATTTATGCAAATAACATATCTTTAATATCTTATCTTACTGTAGAAAGAAAGATATATTATTTGCATAAATATAAAGGAAAAACGAAAATGGTAAAAATAAAGAATATGATATGTCTAACAACAACTTTTATCATTTTAATCGTCCCTTATTCTTTAATTTTACCTATCATTCGATTTGGACAGTTAATTTCAGTTTTGAAATGCAGACGATAGTTTAAAAAGCTCCTTACCATTTCCCCCCTGTCCAATTTTTTCTCTCTTGCCTTTTCTAAGAAATAAACAATTTCTAATGATAACTAACATTCAAACGTGCTTGACTACAGTAACCATGGCCTTTGACCTAATATGCAAATTTCTCTAACCTTCATCATACGTGTCAGTATGGCTTGCAAGTTTGTGACGACATATTGGCATTTAGTCTAATGATCGTTTTCTGCTTTAACCCTTTAGAGACCGAGTTATAAAAGCTAGTCTTTTGGTGGCGCGGTGATTCCTATGTTATTTTATACCTACAAACAACTATATGCCATATTTTGATCGGTGAAATCTCGGATATCATCACAGAGGTTAAGGGAAGCTCAGCTCATATGCCATAGACCCTACACCGGACAGATCCTCACAGCTCAACACCGGAAGGCACGATTGGACTGGGCTCTCAACCGTGGCAAAGTTGGTGAGACATGGTCTTTTCCAATGAAAGTTGGTTCTGCATCCACCACAACGATGGCCGAATTCGAATTTACAGATGACCAGGAGAACGATTTGAAGACAACTGTGTCATTGAACAAGATCGCTATGGTATGGGCTGCCATCAATTACAGATTCAGGTCCAGACTCATCTTTATCGACGGCACCTTAACTGCCCAGCGGTATGTGGATGAAGTACTCAGACCCCACCTGCTTCTGCTGTTGGCAGCAAATGGAGGCACCGCCAGAATGGTGTTTCAACAAGACAATGCAAGGCCACACTCCGCTTATGTTACTCAGGGATTTTTGCAGCAGAATGGAGATTGAGTTATGCAGTGGCCTGCCGTTTCACCTGACCTAAACTGTATCGAACATCTTTGGGACGTGTTGGGATGACATGTGCAACAACAGGCCCCTCACAATCAACAGCAGCTGAGAGACGCTCTACAGAGAACTTGGAATGTCATCCTGATGGAAACCATTCAACACTTGGTGAGGTCGATGCCTAATCGTCTTCAAGAATGTGCCAGAGCTATGGGGACACACACCCAATATTAAGACATTCACGCTGTGGTATGAACAAACGTTAGTGCAGTTGGATATTTTGTTGATACTTCAGAATATGCAGACGTGCGATCTCATGGGGGGCGATAATTGTGAGTATTGATTTGAAAACGTTAATAAACATTAAGACACTTCATGTGTGCAAATTTCATTATTTTAAGTTTGTTGCTTATATTTGAAAATAACATTTTACGCCATGTATGTTTCTTTTGGTCTTGAGTATATATATGTTTAGTTTTTAAATTTCCAATTTTTGTATGAGTATAAAATAGTTGGAGACTAGGAAGAAAACAATTTGACAAAAAAAAAAAAAAAAAAATCAGAATTACCTATTGAAAACATCTAATCCATCATTTGTTTTATCCTAGATCCAAATTTTGTAAACTTCATCCATTTTGGAAATTAAAAAAAATATGGTTCAAGTTTATACTCTAACTACCCGTACTTTTCATTTGGCATCAAGAAAATGAAATACATTCGATTGTCACAAATTTTATGCAACTCTGGATTTTCATTGTGTTATCATGTAAGTGTCAATTCTTTCAAAGTTTTAAATAAGTATAGTCATGTTATATATATTTGAAAAGGAAACTGAATGAGGATTTTTAAGTTTATAAATTACCATTTTTTAATGAGTATAAAGTAGTTACAGACAAGGTAGAAACAATTTTACTAAACAAAAACAAAACAAACACATATCAGACTTACAAACTGAAGAAATCAGTTGTAGTATCCAAGATACAAATCATTGTAAACTACATCCATTTTGGAAATAAATCACACATCAAGTTTATACTTCTATTACAGCAACACTACTACCAACTTTAACCATGTGTGCCCCATATGTGGCAGGACTTGAAGGGCCAAAATAGGACTAATTAGCCACATGAGATCACAACACAGATGTGTCACAACTCAAGTCTGAAGATGTCGCCATCTTCACTTGTGATGGGCAACTATTATTATTATTATGCTGAACTGCTCTCACAAAGAACACTACTTACACAAAAAATTAAGAGATATTTACAACTTAACTTTAGTGTGCCATTTTAGGAAACATTCATCTCTGTGCAGATGGGGGTGGCCAGTGCATCTTGCACAACAAAAATTTGTCCTTTTCCTGTCATCAGGTTTACTGCAAACTTTACACCTCCTGAAATTAGTGCTTCTTTGCATTATGTATTTTGCGCCCTCCAGTATTTTCAATTGGTTATCTGATAATTTACTTGGCCTCGGAGGATTTAGCTTGCTGATTTCAGGCATTGAGGATGCCACCAAAGCAGATAATTCTCTGATCAGCGTTTGTTTGACGTAAGCTGCAATATTCCAACTCCAACTGGTCTTGTCAATTTGTAAAAAAATATAAGCATTACAGGTGGCTATTTCTAACGTCTGAAATAAAGTCTTCTTCTACCACTTCAAGAATTTTCTGTTGACAAAGCCATAATACCCTATCATCTGATCTGCCTTGTCACAATCATTCATTTTATGGTTATTTTCATGAATGATAAAAGATTTCTCCTTTCTATTCACCTTGACAGGCACAGCAGACCCATTTATGGTAATAATTGTGACAGGTTTTTTAGCTTTTTGTCCTTCCAAGCAGCAACTAGCATCCCTTGCCCCCGAATTGATATAAAACTTAGTCTCCATATGCTTTAGGTTCAAAGACTTCAGCTGCTGTGGGAATCTGACTCTGTTCACTTGAAGTGTTCCAGTGTAATACTGCTTCCATTTAAGCATTTTATTTACTAACAGTTTTGTAGTATGCCACCTGTCAGCGTAACTGTAATAGCCAGTTCCCAGACAAAACAAGTGTTCCAAAAGTGTTTACGGAATTGGCACCAGAAGAGTCCCTTTCAACTGTGTCTGATCCAAAATATGTAAGCAAGTTTAGCACACAACCTGTTTCACTGTCAACAAGACTCAAACTTTTAATGTGGTATTTGTGTGGCTTTTTTTACATTATATTGCTTATATTTCCAACAACCTTCCAACAAATTTAGAGCATAACATTTAAACGAAGGGTTCTATATTGTTTTTCCTTTCTGTGAGAGGTTCACAAATATGCAACATAGTTTGCAGTATAGTCAAAAATCTGTCTCTCTCAATCATTTGGGAATTAAATGGAGTGTGAAATATAGGCTCTCGTGAGAAAAGATTTTTTATACTTGGCCTTTTGTTGATACCTATTGCTTGAAGCAGAGCAAGCAATTTTAGAAGCTCATAATCACTTACCGGGTTCTCCCTATTATTCCTTGATTGTTTCAATGAAGGTGTATGTTAAGTCGCTGGTACTACAACTGTTAACTCAAGATTATGGGTGGTACAATGCTAATGTGACTTGAACGACTTGGTCTTAAGGTTGACCAACAATATAAATCAGGCTGGACCCTTTCAAAAAGTACATAGACGTTTTTATTACGTAGAACGATAATGACGATCATCAATAAGGCATGTCAGATAAAGTACATCAATTGCAAAAGTCAATGTCTAATTTGACAGACCTCCACGACTGACTACCTAAGTCCCAAGGATGTCGGGAGTATTATAATAAATATTTCTTGAAAGTTTCTTATTCGAATTTGATCAATATTCAATGAAGTTGGATATCTTAATAATTCAATAGATATTCCAGTAGTGGACCTGGTCTCACTAGCGGCAGGCCTTGAAGAGGCATGCCGAAGCCTTACCACAGTCTTGCTGGAGATTCATAACTGGTATCCTATCAATATAATGGATACAAACGAAACGAGCCAGAATTGGCAATGGCTAACAGTTCATATAGGAAGGTAGCATCATAAAAACAATATGAAGTCTTCCCACGACATGGGGGTCAAGACTTTCAATCAACTTTGCTGGAAGTTAACCGTCTTTGATCACCGGCTATTTTCATCTCTCAGCGTCAGCGCTGTTAGGCGACAATCAATACTGATCGCACCAAGTTGTGCTCTTTAGTGCAACAATTGATACGTAATTAATTAAACATATATTTACTCAGATGCGCACACATAGTGCATCTAACCTAGTTAGACTGGCATCTAGCTATGTTAAGTCTCGCACACTTAACACCTAAGTGGAAAACGACTTAACAGTGTATGCTTCTGCACTTCAATTCCTGCAAAGCAGTTTATGCTTTTTTAAAATTTCCTCCCTTACAGCTGATGATACAAGGCTTTCAAAACACTGGATTGGGGTAGATGATTCATTTAAATTTGCTGACACACCCACTGCTCTTCCATCTTTGGGTTGGAATCTAAAGCTGTTCCTTGTTAGTGCACCCACATTTGCCTCCTGCCATTCTATATTTCTGACACAATTCTGTTGTCACTTTTCCCCTTCTTGTAAAACTAAATTAGGTCTTACTGAGTCTGATGTTGAAGAATCAATGTTATTTGATGGAACCACACACACTCTTCCTGACATAACACCTTCGTTCTCTGAATCCACATTGCTGGAAGATGAACTAGACCAAGAATTATTAACAATAAAATCACTACTGCTGTACCCGTCTTCATCTTCACTGAAATTTTCTATCAAACTAACAGCCTGCTGAGCACTAAGACAAGTAGGTCACTTGCGAGAAGATTAACTAGACACCATCAAAAATAGGTAACACAAATTTTATAAAACTTACACAAGATGGCTGATGTAAACGTGTTGAAAGAACTCGAAAGAGTGAAGCTAGAACTTTCCCGTGTTAGAAATAATAATAAAAAAGGCTATACTTCCGCTTCCCAGTCATTTAAAACTTCTAACTGGGATGAAACGAAACAAAAACTTATTTCAGTGAGCACGACCCTGAAAACCCATCTTCTGAGCCTAGATTTATCAACCATAAAAACTCGCCGCTTGTCCATTAAGAGTTAATCCAGTATAACAAACAGCAGTATGCAAGAGTAAATTAGTAACAATTACTTCAGTTTAGCTTCAGTGAGATGGATGGGCCTGGTGTAGTGATATCAGTTCTCAACATCAGGCTGAAAGTTACTCAGAAAGAGTCTCAGATTCCCACATTCAGTAATTTGCAGTCTGTTTCTCTGCTTCAAAAAAAGTTGGACAACCATGCTGAAACCAGGCTCTACTAAATATGAAGTTTGAAAGTCAATACAGAACATCTTAACCTTTCCCAACACTGTAGAATAGCGATCAGAGATTTCTTTCTGCAACCAAAAGTCTTGATAAGATTTTTTGAACATTGGCTTAAGCTCAACGTCATTTTGTAGCGAAATCAGTTCCTCTTCTACCCTTCCTAGTTCCTCACTGCACGTGTCCAGGAATGGATTTATTATCCAGTCTGGTATAGTAATCAAAAAAAGATTCTGAAACCTCTGAGACATTTCTTTAAGCAGCATATCTAGGTGTGCACAATATACTTGAAGATTATCCTCTGGTATTTTGTCTTTCTCTTCCAACTCTAAGAGGCTGGGAAATTGGATTAACTCGCGATGGCCAATATTGCGTTTGAATAGCGTTAATTTGGCTAGAAACGTGGAGACAGCAGATTTGACTTTTATAAGATTAATATCATGTCCTTGCAGTCATAGATTTATTTAATTAAACTTTGCGAATAAATCTGCCAAATATGCAATGTCATGCATGATATTCGTTATTTCTGTACTGAGCAAAGCATGTGAGTCTTTGAAGACTTTTACCACAATTTCAAAAAGAGCATAAAAGTAAGCACCACATACTGCTTGGATATTTCACTGGAAAAATATCCTTCGCGGGGCAGAAAGGGGAAACTAGGTCTTCTTTATTGTTTTGCTGTTCTTGCATCTTGTATGTAATGTAATAAAATTTATATAAGATAATTCTGTGTTCTTTTCCATCTCAAAATATGTAAACTTGAAAACAAAATGTATTTTGTAAATGATAGAAAAATTGCAATGAGAAACATCAGTATTTCAGGGTTTTCAATGTGCCAGTGAACTCCGGAGTTACCCATTTGTCATTCAAACACACGTTGCTAAATCAAAACAAGAGCTCTTCTCTCCAAGTTTATGACCAATGGAAAGAAGAGTTATTGAGCCTCAGTTTCGTATAACACAAGCCCCAAGTGGTGTTGAATTAGTTGCAGAAATTTCAAAGTAATGACAAAGTTGTCTTTTTAAGTGTGCTTCCAAGAAACAGATCCCTGCTTGTGTTACATCCATAGATTTGCCATCTATTCGCCTATCAGTGTGTAAATTCTTATCATTTTCTGAGATTTGTTGAAAGAGCAAGCTTTCAGGAATGACGAGCAACACAACAAGTTTTTTGCGCTTGTTGTCTGGTCATGGAGGCTGTTCCACCCGGGAAAGATCAACATACCCTGAACATGATGCGAATGAGAGAGACTATCATTCTGATTCTACTGAGGACACAAATGAGAGAAACTATCATTCTGATTCTACTGAGCACACAAATGAGAGAAACTATCATTCTGATTCTACTGAGGACGCAAATGAGAGAAACTATCATTCTGATTCTACTGAGCACACAAATGAGAGAAACTATCATTCTGATTCTACTGAGCACACAAATGAGAGAAACTATCATTCTGATTCTACTGAGGACACAAATGAGAGAAACTATCATTCTGATTCTACTGAGCACACAAATGAGAGAAACTATCATTCTGATTCTACTGAGCACACAAATGAGAGAAACAATCATTCTGATTCTACTGAGCACACAAATGAGAGAAACTATCATTCTGATTCTACTGAGCACACAAATGAGAGAAACTATCATTCTGATTCTACTGAGCACACAAATGAGAGAAACTATCATTCTGATTCTACTGAGCACACAAATGAGAGAAACTATCATTCTGATTCTACTGAGGACACAAATGAGAGAGACTATCATTCTGATTCTACTGAGCACACAAATGAGAGAAACAATCTATATATTTTTGAAAAGTGATAACATTTAATTTATACTGAAGTAAGTACGACTGTGATAACTAAAGTAAAACCAAGGGAATTGGCAAGGGAAGTGCAGGTAGAAGATTTAAGGTTGGAACCGCGAAAATGTCATTCACTCGATTTAGCTTTTGTTTTGGCAATTTATTTATTGATGGTGATTTTAATATCATTGGCAGCATTTGAAAAGCATCGTGCACATTGAATGTGGTATTTAGGTACTTTTTAATCATGATTAATGCCCCACTCACTCAAAAACTCAGTCAGTTTGGTGACCTCATTCAATGTAAACAATCACAGCAGTTGCACATGATTGGTTGTCTGCGAGACTGGATGGTAGGATTCTTTCTTAATTAGATTGGGAATAATTAGACATTTCTAAAAGGTGCCACATATGTCACCGGAACAAATAATTAAAGCAATTCTGTTCAGCAATACCTCTGTTCAAAGAAGAATAGATGAAATGGCTGAGAATGTTGAAAACACATTGTGAGCATACATAGGACATTGCAGAATATGTCATATAAACATGGTTTATTTGAATTCCATTGCAAAGAGCTGTAAAAATGTGTTAACGTGATGTATGATTTATAAATGTACCTTAAATGGTTAATTGTTTTTTCAGTCTTTGTGGGTGACAAGAAATATGAAAAATTGTGCATTGTCTTCAAACATGGCACCTTTGGGCCTAAACTGTGTTTAACAAGTCAAAGTAAATGTGCTTATTTTCTATACTGTTGGAAAGTGCTTGAAAAAAGCTTTAACATATGCTTGGATAATTCTGTTCTGTGTAGTCATGTAGAAATCTTGACGAATTGCGCGGTTTCTGTGGAAATTGGTTTTTTTGGCTTTCTTGTCATTTTCAACTCATAATATCCTTGTTCAACATAATGTGACATGTTTAGAAAAAATTGGGCTTGCTTAGTATGACTATGACATTGGATATCATAGATATTGGGTGTCTACAGTGCATAGATTTTGAGCATTGACACTTTAAAAATGTGTGTCGAGCTGATTTTGTAAGCAAACACACACGACTAACCAGATTTTCTTTAAATTTGAAAAGAGCATATCGACCTATTTATGCCGTCCATGCCTTACATTTTAAAATGTTTTAGTTACAAGTAGTTTTTAACACAAACATGACCTTATATGTACTTTTACATGTTATTTGTGATCCTTTGGTCACGTCAAAGATGGCTCATTTTCACTTTCAGACGGAGCGATAACATTTATAAGTCAAAAAATAAATTAAAAATTCATAACTATTTTATTTATTGACCGATTTTGCTAATTTTTTTTGTTGTTGTTAATTTTGTTTTTTTTATGTACTTTCTAAATATCTTATTGAATTGTCAATTTAACAAATATGAAAAATCAGTTCATGGTACCTAATAAAAGCATCTCAGACAATTTCCTTTTGAGAGCCACCTGACTTCTGTGTGCATCAGCAAACATTCATACTGTTCATCATTCTCAGCACAAAGCTCTCGAAATAGTAGAGAATTGAGAGCATGGGACTTAATTTGGTTAATTGCTGTAATAACAGGATTTAATGATTTGTGAAGCCAATCACTTAGATTTTTTTGCAACAAGATGTCTGTGAATTACACAGTGTATTGAAAATATACCAGGTACGGCTTCTTTAAGAAAGCGATAAACAATCTATCATTGATGGTGTCCCATCTGTTGCACAAGCAAGAATGTTAGTAAGTGGAATGTCCTTCTCTTTGATAAATTTCTCTGCTATACGAAATAATGACTCCCCTTTTGTATCAGTTACTAGTTGCTTAGCAAATAACAACTCTTGAACCAAGCTTTCATCTTTAATAAAGCGAATATAGGCAAGAAGCACAGCTTCGTTGCCCAGCAACGTTGACTCATCCAACTGCAATGTCCTATGTATGCTCACAATGTGTTTTCAACATTCTCAGCCAATTCATCTATTCTTTTTGAACAAAGGTATTGCTAAGTAGAATTGCTTTAATTATTTCTTCTGGTGACTTATGCTTAACTATACTCACAAACTCCTTTATAGCTGGCAAAATTACATTTTCTTCAATTGTGTGAAGCTTTCATTTAGCTATCAGCAATGAAATGTTGTATGAAGCTCACAAACCATCACAGCTTTGTTGTGAAGTGTTGGCAAACATGTCAGGTCACCTGATGCTCCCATGTACTTAACCATTTTTGGTGTTATACCATCATGCCCTGCTGCTTTGCCCATCTTGATTTTCTCCAGTGCTGCCTTCAGTTCTTCCATCTTTATGTCATCTTCACCATCATTGGTTTTCTCTTCTGTGCAAGTTGTTATCATTTCTGATGCTTGACCTTGCTCACCATCAAGAAGTTCTGAGAAATATTCTTTCCATCTTTCCATTACTTCCTTTGGGGCAGTAAGAAATTTTCCTTGCTTGTCCTTTATAAATTTGAGAGGGCATTGTTTTTCCTTCCCCATGTTCTTTAGGGTCTTATAGAACAATTTCTGGTTTTCTTGCGCATCGCTTTCTAGCTTTTCTCCAAATTCTTCCTAGGACTTCTGTTTTGCTGCTAGCACCTTGTTCTTTGCTTCTGTTCTGAGTATCACATATTCTCTATATTTCTCCATTTGTCCTGTTGTGTTTTTTAGCTTCTAAGTATTGTTTCCATGCCATTTTCTTTTCTCTTATTTTTTCTTTGACTTCCTCTGTCCATCAAGGTGTCCTCTTTCTCTTGTTCACAAGTCGGACTTACACCACATGCTTCTGCAGCAGCTGTCTTTATGATGTCCTTGAATTTAAGCCAGAGGGTTTCCAAGTCATCAGGTTGTTCTTCTGTGTTTCTCACTGCTGCAGCAATAAGCCCCTGATATATGGTCTTAATTTCTGGCTCTCTCATCTTGGAGGTCTTAATGCTCATTTCTCCCATTTGTTAACTTAGTTTCTTGCGTGATGTTGGGCAGTTCCTAGGCTGAGCAACTCTTTCAGTTGTTCTTTTGATTGTTAGCAGATAGTGACCACTTCCAATCTCTGGCCCCCTCCAGACTCTAGCATCCCAGACATACTTGAATGAGCTCCTCCTAACTATGGCATAGTCGATCACTGACTTCTCATTACTTGTTGGTTTAAATTTAGTGTATGCATGTATGCACTTATGGGGGAACTTTGTGTTGGTAATGATCAGATTCTGCTCACTGCAGAAACTAAGGAGTTGCTTTCCATTGTCATTGAGAGTATCTTCTCCATAACTTCCAAAAACTCCACCCCATCTAGCATGGTCATTTCCAACTCTGGCATTGAAATCTCTGAGCATGATAATTTCATCTAGGCAGTCATCCACTGTCTTTTGAAGCAGCTTGAAGAATTCCTCCTTGACCTCTGCTCTCATTCTCATTTGGCCCAAACACTACAAGGTTGACTACGGTTTCTCCTTCTTTTACTTTTACAACCATAATGCGCTTTGAGACAAAGTTCCATCCCTTGATACTATCTTTTGGTTTTTGGCCACAACGCAACCCACGCCCCCTTTAGCTCTTTCAGATGTGGGTACACCACTGTAGAGCAGCGTGCTACCATCAAGATCCATGACTTTTTGTCCCTTTTTCATTTGCATTACAGCCTGGATTTCTAGTTTTGCTTTCCTCATCTCTTCCACCAGCTCCTCTTCTTTTCCATTTATACTTCTTGTGTTCCAAGTTCCATAAGTTGTAGTCCGTAGTCCGCTCCAGTTCGTCACCTTTAGAATGTCCATTTTTCTCTCTTGTATTACTTGTAATCATGATTTAAAGCAAACAGGTGATTGGCCTGTTGTGCCTTTGCATGATGGATGGGCTGCCTCCTTAAGGCCTCTATGCAGGCCATCCTCCTCCTTTTTCAGCCGGGCTTGGGACCAGCCTGGGCAGAGTTCCTCGTAAATACTGAGACAATAAAATCTGCAACAAAGCAAAGTTGTTACTTTATGCAACAGCAGCAGGTATCTAATTTCATCCATGCCATCAAACAGTACACTTGGACACACCTGACCAGAGCCAAACCTCATATTAAACACTATTTAGGAATGGTTTTCACCTTCTGTTTAAATCTTAGTGAACCAACCACAGATCGTTTCTCTTTCTTCAGGAGTCAATGAATGGACAATATGTGTTTAGTTAACCCCCTTTCCCAGCAGTTCCTAATTACAATTTATGGTTAGCGATGGTCACCTGAGTTCAGAATGGCACGTATAGATGACACTATGCCTTGCTTAATGATCCTAGTTATACAACCATCCACATTGTCCCCGCCTCACTGATGTTGTCTCTCAAATCCACAATTCCTTTCTCCCCCACATGTACTGAATTTGGCATGCCCAAATCCTGAATCATCCCTTACTACTGAGCACCCGTGTTTACTACTGAATGCCCCCTTCTGGCCCTTTTTTTCATATCACCTCCTTGGATCCTTCCAACACCACCAGGACAGGGTGGTATCACCCACTTTGGGAACAACTGGTCTTAACAACTGAATATCCAACATCCTACCTCAATTTTAGCATCAGGGGTGACAAGTTCTGGTTTATAGTTGGTTTATTTGTCTCAACAACTGGATATACAATATCTTACCTCAATATTAGCATCAGGGGTGACAAGTTCAGGTTCATGATTGGAATAGTTTGTCTCAACAACTGGATATACAACATCTTACTTCAATATTAGCTTCAGGGGTGACAAGTTCAGGTTCATGATTGGTATAGTTTGTCTCAACAACTGGATATACAACATCTTACCTCAATATTAGCATCAGGGGTGACAAGTTCAGGTTCATGATTGGTATAGTTTGTCTCAACAACTGGATATACAACATCTTACTTCAATATTAGCATTAAGGTTGACAAGTTCATGTTTATGATTGGTATAGTTTGTTTCAACAACTGGATATTTAACATCCTACCTCAATATTAGCATTAGGGGTGACAAGTTCAGGTTTATGGCAATCTCCAGTATACTTGGGTTTACATTCCTCACAACCTGGGTGATGATTACAGTACATAATACATTTTAAAGATGACATACATACTGGCCTATTCTCTAATGTATTTCTACAATCAGTTAGGACTATTATGATTGGCAAGATTGCTGGAATAAAAATTAGCTGCCACTATATACATTCAGTACTTGATTATTGACATCATCATGTGGCACTAATGACAACATTAAAAGACTCTATTCATTACAAAAACATGCAGTGTTCCTAGTTTCAGACAAAAACCTCACACAGTGTGTAGACCCATATACATATCTTATCATTAAACAAATAAGAAAGAGCTTTCTCTTCAACAAAGCCAAATTTATTCACAAAATCTTATCACAGAATGCTCCAACATATCTGTGGCCTTTTTTCAAATACAGCAGAAGATGCAGTCAGCGCTCAAATAAATTACACATGCCCAAGCCTAGGCTCGACTTATTCAAGAAAAGTTTCGCTTTTTCTGCTGCTCATCTGTGGAATAATCTGCCACATGATCTTAAAAAACATGCTTAGTTCATATTCATTCAAATACTTCATGAGTGCAGATTATATGCCACCCTAATTTAGTTAAGTTCTTACAAAGTTATATAACATCATATGCAGGAAAGATAACTTTGCCCTGTTTAGTATTAATTAAGATAAGGTACTTGAAACACCACTAAAAGATGTAGAATCATACACATTACTTGGTTGTAATATTGACAAAGTTGGAGGGACAGACAATGATATCAAAATAAGAATACAAAAAGCAAGAGGTGCTTTTCATTACATTGGGAAACATATGGAGGTCAAGAGAAATCAGGTCCAACACTAAAATAAGAATCTTCAACTCAAATGTGACATCAGTTCTATTGTATGGCTATGAGACATGGAGAACAACAAAAACAACAACCAAAAAGCTACAGACTTTTATAATAGAAGGACTCAAATGGTATGACAAAGTCACAAATGTGGAATTGATGACAAGAACCAGACAAGTGCCAGTTGAACAAGAGTTGAGAAGAAGACGCTGGTGATGGATAGGACACACATTGAGGAAACCTATTGATAGCATTACAAGGCAGTCCTTGTTCTGGTATCCACAGGGAAAGAGAGGCAGAAGTAGATGAAAAAAAATACATGGAGAAGAGAACTGGAAACAGAGGTGAAAATGATGAGGACAACATGGAAAGAACTTGAGTGGATGGCACAGGACAGGAACACTTGGCATGTGTTTGTTGAAGGCCTATGCTCCTCAGGGAGCTAAAGGGTATTGGTCGATCAGCACAAAGGTTTGTCTGATCACCAACACACTGATAAAATTCTTCAGGAATAAATAATGAGAAGAAATCATAAGCTACTGCATCTTCAGGCAGATTATGTCAAGGTCCTGGGAGGTCATCGACCTGGAATAATTCCACAGGAGTAAAAGTGTCTGTCCATCCAGTGTCTTCGACTGTTACAGTTTCTGCATCAACTTCACTATCGATTTCATCACTTTCGCTATCGTTGATAACTGGTTCATTGTCCACATTGATGTCATATAGATTCATTATTGGTGTTATCAGAAACTGCCGACCTATTCCCTCTCAGCTCACTCAACATCTCTTTGATCACTTAAAATGTCATTTTATGAATTATAATTTCACAAAAATCACACAAAAATCAACCACCAAACTTAAAAACATGCGCCTGATTTCAAAACAAACTTCAAAATGGCCTCTATCTGCCAGAAACATGCAGATTCTCATACGTGTGGGACTTCCATTGTCGCTTAGCAATGACATAAGCAACCTGTTGCCGGGCACTTTTAGGTAAATTGGCCGGTACGATTTTTGGCAAATTGGACTGGAAAGGGTTAAATAAGTGTGTATCAACAATATATAGTATGTTATATTTTAGTTTCAAGTGACAGCATTTTGAGCATAGACTGCATTTTTGTTTAAAAAAAAAATAAAGCAGTGAAACATGACCAAGTAATCTTTCCCCAGTAGGATAAACAAATGTGAAACTGATCTTACCAAGTAAACTGTCCCAAGCAAATGTGAAACTGATCTTACCAAGTAAACTGTCCCAAGCAAATGTGAAACTGATCTTACCAAGTAAACTGTTCCAAACAAATGTGAAACTGATCTTACCAAGTAAACTGATCTTACCAAGTAAACTGTCCCCAGTAGGACAAACAAATGTCAAACTGATCTTACCAAGTAAACTGTCCCCAGTAGGACAAACAAATGTCAAACTGATCTTACCAAGTAAACTGTCCCAAGCAAATGTAAAACTGATCTTACCAAGTAAACTGTCCCAAGCAAATGTGAAACTGATCTTACCAAGTAAACTGTCCCAAACAAATGTGAAAACTGATCTTACCAAGTAAACTGTTCCAAACAAATGTAAACTGTCTTACCAAGTAAACTGTCCAAGAAGGACAAACAAATGTCAAACTGATCTTACCAAGTAAACTGTTCCAAACTGAAACTGATATTACCAAGTAAACTGTTCCAAACAAATGTGAAACTGATCTTACCAAGTAAACTGTCCACAGAAGGACAAACAAATGTCAAACTGATCTTACCAAGTAAACTGTTCCAAACAAATGTGAAACTGATCTTACCAAGTAAACTGTTCCAAACAAATGTGAAACTGATCTTACCAAGTAAACTGTTCCAAACAAATGTGAAACTGATCTTACCAAGTAAACTGTCCACAGAAGGACAAACAAATGTGAAACTGATCTTACCAAGTAAACTGTTCCAAACAAATGTGAAACTGATCTTACCAAGTAAACTGTCCCAAGAAAATGTGAAAGTGATCTTACCAAGTAAACTGTCCCAAGCAAATGTCAAACTGATCTTACCAAATAAACTGTCCACAGAAGGACAAACAAATGTCAAACTGATCTTACCAAATAAACTGTCCACAGAAGGACAAACAAATGTCAAACTGATCTTACCAAATAAACTGTCCCCAGAAGGACAAACAAATGTCAAACTGATCTTACCAAATAAACTGTCCCCAGAAGTACAAACGAATGTCAAACTGATCTTACCAAATAAACTGTCCCCAGAAGGACAAACAAATGTCAAACTGATCTTCTTACCCTCCCTCAATTGGGAAACATCATCTTCCTTCTCATCTTTTCTCTCTGTCTTCACTGTGTTTACCTGGAAACAAAATATTGTACACTCAAGTTTAAGACAAACCATTTCAATTTTAAACATGGCTACAATCTGATAACCATAATGTAAATTTATTAAGTAACATTAACTGACTCCTCATCTTAGTTATGATAGCTTATATCCATGTGGTAAGTATATGATTTTTTATAACAAGTTCCATCTGAAGGAAACACAAAAGTCATGAAAGTGAAAGGAGCCGCGCTAGCATAGTGGTTACAACACCGCTCTGGCGACCGGGTGATTCAGGATCAAACCCGGGCGACGGCATTTGAGGATTTTTCGTCGACCAGGATTTGGACTGGATTAACTCGAGACCTGTCGAGAACATTTGAAGGAGTGTCGTCAACAAGGGACTGGCGGCTCCTGAGCCGACCCAGCTCTAATGGGTACCTCTGAAAACGGCGAGTATCTGCCTGAATGGCGAGGGACACTTGTCTCTGTACAAGAAAATAGGATACTCACGTAAAAATCAATGTCGGGTTAGACATTAAAAATAATAACCTGAGATTTCGCCTCGAGTATTAGCGGGCGTACCAAAAAAAAAAAAATGAAAGTGAAGCTTGTCAATTATGTTAACATTCTCCTACCGAGTTTAGTTTTTAGTCATGCCAAATCTGAAGGCCTGTCACTAGGATGAATTCCAGTCTTTTACAGTCCTGTACAGCAGCCCCATAGTTTTTGTCTAAGCTCAGCACCCTCATACCAGGTCTGGCATCATAGTCATCATGGACTGGGCAGTTGTGGAGAATGTGTTCAGGGAACTTGATTTCAGTTCTACATTGACATCATGGACTGGGCAGTTGTGGAGAATGTGTTCAGGGAACTTGATTTCAGTTCTACATTGACATCATGGACTGGGCAGTTGTGGAGAATGTGTTCAGGGAACTTGATTTCAGTTCTACATTGACATCATGGACTGGGCAGTTGTGGAGAATGTGTTCAGGGAACTTGATTTCAGTTCTCCATTGATATTCATTAGTATGAGACATTATGGTGTGACAGAAGTGGACTAGTAATCTGTAGTGGCCAGTTGGGAGACAGAAGTGGACTAGTAATCTGTAGTGGCCAGTCTGCTGGTGTGTATGAAGCTGCAGTATTGGGTTAGATCTATCATCTATATCCCCTTCATTCTTCCATTGGTTGTTGTATTGGTTGTGGATGATGGTTATGGAATCTTGATAGGGCAGTGGGTGACTGAATTGCTCCACTAGATAAAGAATCAGCTCTCTCAGATTTCAGACCAGAAGGGTTACTACAGGAGAGCAACAGCTGATGATCTTTGAATGATGTTGATCTCAGATCTGATCTCATGCAGCATGTTTTATTTCTGGTGTTCTGTACTGAGGCCAGTAGTGATCTGCAGTCACTAAAGATCACCATCTCAGCTAGTGGTTGCTATTCTGATCTGACGAGTATTCTCAGAACATGCAGCAGTGTGATAGATTCTGCCTTGTTGTTGATTGGTATAGCCGTACAGATGATCCTCACATTGTTTAATCAAATAAAAGAGGTCAACTCCTCTATTCTTTAATACCCATCTACAGATCCATCTGTATAAATGTGTGTACATTCCATCGGGTTCTATTTGTCATCAGTCATCTCCTGGGTCAAATTTTTTTAGTTGGGATGAGGTCTGGTAATCTTTCTTTCTTATTCTAGAGACTTCTATGATGACAGTGATAATCTTATGTCAATATTTTGGCTTCTCAACATCAATGAACATTTCCATCTATGTAGGTTGGTGTTATATTGTATTGGGTGGGGTACCAATTGCTGTACCACTACAGTATGATGAGGATGGCTTATGGAATGTTGTCAAGAAGATCTCTAGAAATTAGCTCATTAAGAAAGGAAGATACCTAGTCGAGATAAAGATAAGAAGAGAAGATGAATGCTCTCCAGCAGACAGAGGTTTCTAATAAATGACTAAGAGTTTTCTGTTTCCCTATGACACACCCTAAGATATCGATAGAGTCAGTGACTTCAAGCGAATGCACTTTTAGTGTGCTGAAAGAAATAAAAACCTACTACCAATCAACTATGGGACAAGATCATTTGAATGGCCTTGCTACCCTAAACACCAACCACGATATTTCATAGAAACTAAATTTTTCAACAATAAATGATTCTAGAAAGGCTTTTTTAAAATAAAAAGGAATATTTGTAAATATTGGAGCAGTATCTAACTACATGGCCATATTTGTCGATATTCAATTTTGTTAAACTAATGCATTTTAATGTCATGTGTATTTAACTTTTCTACTTTGAATATTAACTAATCAATATTTTGTTCTTGTGTTATATAACTATTTTTTGAATATAAAACATTTAAAACTTATATTTTGGCAAATCTGATTATTTAAATCAGCTTTAATAACGTTTGTTTGTCATTTTTTAAATCTAGTGGAGGAGGGCTCCAATAAGGTAACTGGCCCAAGCCTCTCTTGACCTCTAAAAAGCCCTACATAGGGCCATCATCAATACCATTTCTGTAAAAACTCTACAGAGTAACCAACAACCTCAAACTGGCTACTGCTTTCTTTGAACATATTCAAGTTGACTTCTGAAAGTCTACAAAGTAGAAGAAACAGAGGTAACTTCCTTTGAACATATTCAAGTTGACAAAAAACATCTCCAGCAATTTAAAATGGGTGATTTTTACATTGAAGTTTCCATATTATGTAAGAACCTATAAATGCCCTGATGCTGATATTTACATAAAAGTGGCTTCAAATTTCTACAACCCCAGCGACATTAATCCACTCACACACTTTGCATGCACATGACCCAAATTACCAATTAACAGATATATATATATATATATATATATATATATATATATATATATATATATTATATATATATATATATAATATATCTATATATATATATAGTATATAGTATATATATATAATATATTTATAAACCCATATATATATTATATATATATATATATATATATATATGAGATGTGTTTTTTGTCAACTTGAATATGTTCAAAGGAAGTTACCTCTGTTTCTTCTACTTTGTAGACTTTCAGAAGTCAACTTGAATATGTTCAAAGAAAGCAGTAGCCAGTTTGAGGTTGTTGGTTACTCTGTAGAGTTTTTACAGAAATGGTATTGATGAGGGCCATATGTAGGGCCTTTTAGAGGTCAAGAGAGGCTTGGGCCAGTTACCTTATTGGAGGCCTCCCCCACTAGATTTAAAAAATGACAAACAAACGTTATTAAATCTGATTTAAATAATCAGATTTGCCAAAATATAAGTTTTAAATGTTTTATATTCAAAAAATAGTTATATAACACAAGAACAAAATATTGATTAGTTAATATTCAAAGTAGAAAAGTTAAATACACATGACATTAAAATGCATTAGTTTAACAAAATTGAATATCGACAAATATGGCCATGTAGTTAGATACTGCTCCAATATTTACAAATATTCCTTTTTATTTTAAAAAAGCCTTTCTAGAATCATTTATTGTTGAAAAATTTAGTTTCTATGAAATATCGTGGTTGGTGTTTAGGGTAGCAAGGCCATTCAAATGATCTTGTCCCATAGTTGATTGGTAGTAGGTTTTTATTTCTTTCAGCACACTAAAAGTGCATTCGCTTGAAGTCACTGACTCTATCGATATCTTAGGGTGTGTCATAGGGAAACAGAAAACTCTTAGTCATTTATTAAAAACCTCTGTCTGCTGGAGAGCATTCATCTTCTCTTCTTATCTTTATCTCGACTAGATATCTTCCTTTCTTAATGAGCCAATTTCTAGAGACCTTCTTGACAACATTCCATAAGCCATCCTCATCATACTGCAGTGGTACAGCAATTGGTACCCCACCCAATACAACATAACACCAACCTACATAGATGGAAATGTTCATTGATGTTGAGAAGCCAAAATATTGACATAAGATTATCACTGTCATCATAGAAGTCTCTAGAATAAGAAAGAAAGATTACCAGACCTTATCCCAACTAAAAAATTTGACCCAGGAGATGACTGATGACAAATAGAACCCGATGGAATGTACACACATTTATACAGATGGATCTGTAGATGGGTATTAAAGAATAGAGGAGTTGACCTCTTTTATTTGATTTGATTAAACAATGTGAGGATCATCTGTACGGCTATACCAATCAATCAACTTCAAGGCAGAATCTATCACACTGCTGCATGTTCTGAGAATACTCGTCAGATCAGAATAGCAACCACTAGCTGAGATGGTGATCTTTAGTGACTGCAGATCACTACTGGCCTCAGTACAGAACACCAGAAATAAAACATGCTGCATGAGATCAGATCTGAGATCAACATCATTCAAAGATCATCAGCTGTTGCTCTCCTGTAGTAACCCTTCTGGTCTGAAATCTGAGAGAGCTGATTCTTTATCTAGTGGAGCAATTCAGTCACCCACTGCCCTATCAAGATTCCATAACCATCATCCACAACCAATACAACAACCAATGGAAGAATGAAGGGGATATAGATGATAGATCTAACCCAATACTGCAGCTTCATACACACAGCCAGCAGACTGGCACTTGAAGGCCAGATTACTAGTCCACTTCTGTCTTTTCTCCCAACTGGCCACTACAGATTACTAGTCCACTTCTGTCACACCATAATGTCTCATCTAATGAATATCAATGGAGAACTGAAATCAAGTTCCCTGTCTTCCAAACACATTTCTCCACAACACCCCAGTCCATGATGTCAATGTAGAACTGAAATCAAGTTCCCTGAACACATTCTCCACAACTGCCCAGTCCATGATGTCAATGTAGAACTGAAATCAAGTTCCCTGAACACATTCTCCACAACTGCCCAGTCCATGATGTCAATGTAGAACTGAAATCAAGTTCCCTGAACACATTCTCCACAACTGCCCAGTCCATGATGACTATGATGCCAGACCTGGTATGAGGGTGCTGAGCTCAGACAAAAACTATGGGGCTGCTGTACAGGACTGTAAAAGACTGGAATTCATCCTAGTGACAGGCCTTCAGATTTGGCATGACTAAAAACTAAACTCGGTAGGAGAATGTTAACATAATTGACAAGCTTCACTTTCATTTTTTTTTTTTTGTACGCCCGCTAATACTCGAGGCGAAATCTCAGGTTATTATTTTTAATGTCTAACCTGACATTGATTTTTACGTGAGTATCCTATTTTCTTGTACAGAGACAAGTGTCCCTCGCCATTCAGGCAGATACTTGCCGTTTTCAGAGGTACCCATTAGAGCTGGGTCGGCTCAGGAGCCGCCAGTCCCTTGTCGACGACACTCCTTCAAATGTTCTCGCCAGGTCTCGAGTTAATCCAGTCCAAATCCCGGTCGACAAAAAATCCTCAAATGCCGTCGCCCGGGTTTGATCCTGAATCACCCGGTCGCCAGAGCGGTGTTGTAACCACTACGCTAGCGCGGCTCCTTTCACTTTCATGACTTTTGTGTTTCCTTCAGATGGAACTTGTTGTAAAAAATCATATACTTACCACATGGATATAAGCTATCATAACTAAGATGAGGAGTCAGTTAATGTTACTTAATAAATTTACATTATGGTTATCAGATTGTGGCCATGTTTAAAATTGAAATGGTTTGTCTTAAACTTGAGTGTACAATATTTTGTTTCCAGGTAAACACAGTGAAGACAGAGAGAAAAGATGAGAAGGAAGATGATGTTTCTCCAGTGAGGGAGGGTAAGAAGATCAGTTTGACATTTGTTTGTCCTTCTGGGGACAGTTTATTTGGTAAGATCAGTTTGACATTCGTTTGTACTTCTGGGGACAGTTTATTTGGTAAGATCAGTTTGTCATTTGTTTGTCCTTCTGGGGACAGTTTATTTGGTAAGATCAGTTTGACATTTGTTTGTCCTTCTGTGGACAGTTTATTTGGTAAGATCAGTTTGACATTTGTTTGTCCTTCTGTGGACAGTTTATTTGGTAAGATCAGTTTGACATTTGCTTGGGACAGTTTACTTGGTAAGATCACTTTCACATTTTCTTGGTACAGTTTACTTGGTAAGATCAGTTTCACATTTGTTTGGAACAGTTTACTTGGTAAGATCAGTTTCACATTTGTTTGTCCTTCTGTGGACAGTTTACTTGGTAAGATCACTTTCACATTTTCTTGGGACAGTTTACTTGGTAAGATCAGTTTCACATTTGTTTGGAATAGTTTACTTGGTAAGATCAGTTTCACATTTGTTTGGAACAGTTTACTTGGTAAGATCAGTTTGACATTTGTTTGTCCTTCTGTGGACAGTTTACTTGGTAAGATCAGTTTCACATTTGTTTGGAACAGTTTACTTGGTAAGATCAGTTTGACATTTGTTTGTCCTTCTGTGGACAGTTTACTTGGTAAGATCAGTTTCACATTTGTTTGGAACAGTTTACTTGGTAAGATCAGTTTCACATTTGTTTGGAACAGTTTACTTGGTAAGATCAGTTTGACATTTGTTTGTCCTTCTGTGGACAGTTTATTTGGTAAGATCAGTTTGACATTTGCTTGGGACAGTTTACTTGGTAAGATCAGTTTCACATTTGCTTGGGACAGTTTACTTGGTAAGATCAGTTTTACATTTGCTTGGGACAGTTTACTTGGTAAGATCAGTTTGACATTTGTTTGTCCTACTGGGGACAGTTTACTTGGTAAGATCAGATCAGTTTCACATTTGTTTTCACATTTGTTTGGAATAGTTTACTTGGTAAGATCAGTTTCACATTTGTTTGGAACAGTTTACTTGGTAAGATCAGTTTCACATTTGCTTGGGACAGTTTACTTGGTAAGATCAGTTTCACATTTGCTTGGGACAGTTTACTTGGTAAGATCAGTTTCACATTTGTTTGTCCTACTGGGGAAAGATTACTTGGTCATGTTTCACTGCTTTTTTTTTTTTTTAAACAAAAATGCAGTCTATGCTCAAAATGCTGTCACTTGAAACTAAAATATAACATACTATATATTGTTGATACACACTTATTTAACCCTTTCCAGTCCAATTTGCCAAAAATCGTACCGGCCAATTTACCTAAAAGTGCCCCGGCAACAGGTTGCTTATGTCATTGCTAAGCGACAATGGAAGTCCCACACGTACGAGAATCTGCATGTTTCTGGCAGATAGAGGCCATTTTGAAGTTTGTTTTGAAATCAGGCGCATGTTTTTAAGTTTGGTGGTTGATTTTTGTGTGATTTTTGTGAAATTATAATTCATAAAATGACATTTTAAGTGATCAAAGAGATGTTGAGTGAGCTGAGAGGGAATAGGTCGGCAGTTTCTGATAACACCAATAATGAATCTATATGACATCAATGTGGACAATGAACCAGTTATCAACGATAGCGAAAGTGATGAAATCGATAGTGAAGTTGATGCAGAAACTGTAACAGTTGAAGACACTGGATGGACAGACACTCTTACAACTGTGGAATTATTCCAGGTCAATGACCTCCCAGGACCTTGACATAATCTGTCTGAAGATGCAGTAGCTTATGATTTCTTCTCATTATTTATTCCTGAGGAATTTTATCAGCGTGTTGGTGATCAGACAAACCTTTATGTTGATCAATCAATCAATCAATACCCTTTAGCTCCCTGAGGAGCATAGGCCTTCAACAAACACATGCCAAGTCTTCCTGTCCTGTGCCATCCACTCAAGTTCTTTCCATGTTGTCCTCATCATTTTCACCTCTGTTTCCAGTTCTCTTCTCCATGTATTTTTTTCATCTACTTCTGCCTCTCTTTCCCTGTGGATACCAGAACAAGGACTGCCTTGTAATGCTATCAATAGGTTTCCTCAATGTGTGTCCTATCCATCACCAGCGTCTTCTTCTCAACTCTTGTTCAACTGGCACTTGTCTGGTTCTTGTCATCAATTTCACATTTGTGACTTTGTCATACCATTTCAGTCCTTCTATTCTACGCAAGCACCCGTTTGTAAAAGTCTGTAGCTTTTTGGTTGTTGTTTTTGTTGTTCTCCATGTCTCATAGCCATACAATAGAACTGACGTCACATTTGAGTTGAAGATTCTTATTTTAGTGTTGGACCTGATTTCTCTTGACCTCCATATGTTTCCTAATGCAATGAAAAGCACCTCTTGCTTTTTGTATTCTTATTTTGATATCATTGTCTGTCCCTCCAACTTTGTCTATATTACAACCAAGTAATGTGTATGATTCTACATCTTTTAGTGGTGTTTCAAGTACCTTATCTTAATTAATACTAAACAGGGCAAAGTTATCTTTCCTGCATATGATGTTATATAACTTTGTAAGAACTTAACTAAATTAGGGTGGCATATAATCTGCACTCATGAAGTATTTGAATGAATATGAACTAAGCATGTTTTTTAAGATCATGTGGAAGATTATTCCACAGATGAGCAGCAGAAAAAGCGAAACTTTTCTTGAATAAGTCGAGCCTAGGCTTGGGCATGTGTAATTTATTTGAGCACTGACTGCATCTTCTGCTGTATTTGAAAAAAGGCCACAGATATGTTGGAGCATTTTGTGATAAGATTTTGTGAATAAATTTGGCTTTGTTGAAGAGAAAGCTCTTTCTTATTTGTTATATGTTAAGATATGTATATGGGTCTACACACTGTGTGAGGTTTTTGTCTGAAACTAGGAGCAGTGTAAGTTTTTGTAATGAATAGAGTCTTTTAATGTTGTCATTAGTGCCACATGATGATGTCAATAATCAAGTACTGAATGTATATAGTGGCAGCTATTTTTATTCCAGCAATCTTGCCAATCATAATAGTCCTAACTGATTGTAGAAATACATTAGAGAATAGGCCAGTATGTATGTCATCTTTAAAATGTATTATGTACTGTAATCATCACCCAGGTTGTGAGGAATGTAAACCCGAGTATACTGGAGATTGCCATAAACCTGAACTTGTCACCCCTAATGCTAAAATTGAGGTAGGATGTTAAATATCCAGTTGTTGAAACAAACTATACCAATCATAAACCTGAACTTGTCAACCTTAATGCTAATATTGAAGTAAGATGTTGTATATCCAGTTGTTGAGACAAACTATACCAATCATGAACCTGAACTTGTCACCCCTGATGCTAATATTGAGGTAAGATGTTGTATATCCAGTTGTTGAGACAAACTATACCAATCATGAACCTGAACTTGTCACCCCTGAAGCTAATATTGAAGTAAGATGTTGTATATCCAGTTGTTGAGACAAACTATTCCAATCATGAACCTGAACTTGTCACCCCTGATGCTAATATTGAGGTAAGATATTGTATATCCAGTTGTTGAGACAAATAAACCAACTATAAACCAGAACTTGTCACCCCTGATGCTAAAATTGAGGTAGGATGTTGGATATTCAGTTGTTAAGACCAGTTGTTCCCAAAGTGGGTGATACCACCCTGTCCTGGTGGTGTTGGAAGGATCCAAGGAGGTGATATGAAAAAAAGGGCCAGAAGGGGGGCATTCAGTAGTAAACACGGGTGCTCAGTAGTAAGGGATGATTCAGGATTTGGCATGCTAAATTCAGTACATGTGGGGGAGAAAGGAATTGTGGATTTGAGAGACAACATCAGTGAGGCGGGGACAATGTGGATGGTTGTATAACTAGGATCATTAAGCAAGGCATAGTGTCATCTATACGTGCCATTCTGAACTCAGGTGACCATCGCTAACCATAAATTGTAATTAGGAACTGCTGGGAAAGGGGGTTAACTAAACACATATTGTCCATTCATTGACTCCTGAAGAAAGAGAAACGATCTGTGGTTGGTTCACTAAGATTTAAACAGAAGGTGAAAACCATTCCTAAATAGTGTTTAATATGAGGTTTGGCTCTGGTCAGGTGTGTCCAAGTGTACTGTCTGATGGCATGGATGAAATTAGATACCTGCTGCTGTTTCATAAAGTAACAACTTTGCTTTGTTGCAGATTTTATTGTCTCAGTATTTACGAGGAACTCTGCCTAGGCTGGTCCCAAGCCCGGCTTAAAAAGGAGGAGGATGGCCTGCATAGAGGCCTTAAGGAGGCAGCCCATCCATCATGCAAAGGCACAACAGGCCAATCACCTGTTTGCTTTAAATCATGATTACAAGTAATACAAGAGAGAAAAATGGACATTCTAAAGGTGACGAACTGGAGCAGACTACGGACTACAACTTATGGAACTTGGAACACAAGAAGTATAAATGGAAAGAAGAGGAGCTGATGGAAGAGATGAGGAAAGCAAAACTAGAAATCCAGGCTGTAATGCAAATGAAAAAGGGACAAAAAGTCATGGATCTTGATGGTAGCACGCTGCTCTACAGTGGTGTACCCACATCTGAAAGAGCTAAAGGGGGCGTGGGTTGCGTTGTGGCCAAAAACCAAAAGATAGTATCAAGGGATGGAACTTTGTCTCAGAGCGCATTATGGTTGTAAAAGTAAAAGAAGGAGAAACCATAGTCAACCTGGTCATAGTGTATGGGCCAAATGAGGATGAGAGAGCAGAGGTCAAGGCGGAATTCTTCAAGCTGCTTCAAAGAACAGTGGATGACTGCCTAGATGAAATTATCATGCTCAGAGATTTCAATGCCAGAGTTGGAAATGACCATGCTAGATGGGGTGGAGTTTTTGGAAGTTATGGAGAAGATACTCTCAATGACAATGGAAAGCAACTCCTTAGTTTCTGCAGTGAGCAGAATCTGATCATTACCAACACAAAGTTCCCCCATAAGTGCATTCATGCATACACTAAATTTGAACCAACAAGTAATGAGAAGTCAGTGATCAACTATGCCATAGTTAAAAGGAGCTCATTCAAGTATGTCTGGGATGCTAGAGTCTGGAGGGGGCCAGAGATTGGAAGTGGTCACTATCTGCTAACAATCAAAAGAACAACTGAAAGAGTTGCTCAGCCTAGGAACTGCCCAACATCACGCAAGAAACTAAGTTAACAAATGGGAGAAATGAGCATTAAGACCTCCAAGATGAGAGAGCCAGAAATTAAGACCATATATCAGGGGCTTATTGCTGCAGCAGTGAGAAACACAGAAGAACAACCTGATGACTTGGAAACCCTCTGGCTTAAATTCAAGGACATCATAAAGACAGCTGCTGCAGAAGCATGTGGTGTAAGTCCGACTTGTGAACGAGAGAGAAAGAGGACACCTTGATGGACAGAGGAAGTCAAAGAAAAAATAAGAGAAAAGAAAATGGCATGGAAACAATACTTAGAAGCTAAAAACACAACAGGACAAATGGAGAAATATAGAGAATATGTGATACTCAGAACAGAAGCAAAGAACAAGGTGCTAGCAGCAAAACAGAAGTCCTAGGAAGAATTTGGAGAAAAGCTAGAAAGCGATGCACAAGAAAACCAGAAATTGTTCTATAAGACCCTAAAGAACATGAGGAAGGAAAAACAATGCCCTCTCAAATTTATAAAGGACAAGCAAGGAAAATTTCTTACTGCCCCAAAGGAAGTAATGGAAAGATGGAAAGAATATTTCTCAGAACTCCTTGATGGTGAGCAAGGTCAAGCATCAGAAATGATAACAACTTGCACAGAAGAGAAAACCAATGATGGTGAAGATGACATAAAGATGGAAGAACTGAAGGCAGCACTGGAGAAAATCAAGATGGGCAAAGCAGCAGGGCATGATGGTATAACACCAGAAATGGTTAAGTACATGGGAGCATCAGGTGACCTGACATGTTTGCCAACACTTCACAACAAAGCTGTGATGGTTTGTGAGCTTCATACAATATTTCATTGCTGATAGCTAAATGAAAGCTTCACACAATTGAAGAAAATGTAATTTTGCCAGCTATAAGGGAGTTTGTGAGTATAGTTAAGCATAAGTCACCAGAAGAAATAATTAAAGCAATTCTACTTAGCAATACCTTTGTTCAAAAAGAATAGATGAAATGGCTGAGAATGTTGAAAACACATTGTGAGCATACATAGAACATTGCAGTTGGATGAGTCAACGTTGCTGGGCAACGAAGCTGTGCTTCTTGCCTATGTTCACTTTATTAAAGATGAAAGCTTGGTTCAAGAGTTGTTATTTGCTAAGCAACTAGTAACTGATACAAAAGGGGAGTCAGTATTTCGTATAGCAGAGAAATTTTTCAAAGAGAAGGACATTCCACTTACTAACATTCTTGCTTGTGCAACAGATGGGACACCATCAATGATAGATTGTTTATCGCTTTCTTAAAGAAGCCGTACCTGGTATATTTACAATACACTGTGTAATTCACAGACATCTTGTTGCAAAAAATCTAAGTGATCGGCTTCACAAACCATTAAATACTAGTATCACAGTGATTAACCAAATTAAGTCCCATGCTCTCAACTATTTTGAGAGCTTTGTGCTGAGAATGATGAACAGTTTGAACGTTTGCTGATGCACACAGAAGTCAGGTGGCTCTCAAAAGGACATCGTCTGAGATGCTTTTATTACGTACCACGAACTGATTTTTCATATTTGTTAAATTGACAATTCAATAAGATATTTAGAAAGTACATAAAAAAACAAAATTAACCAAAAAAAAAAAAAAACATTTGCAAAATCGGTCAATAAATAAAATAGTTATGAATTTTTAATTTATTTTTTGACTTATAAATGTTATCGCTCCGTCTGAAAGTGAAAATGAGCCATCTTTGACATCACCAAAGGATCACAAATAACATGTAAAAGTACATATAAGGTCATGTTTGTGTTAAAAACTACTTGTAACTAAAACATTTTAAAATGTAAGGCATGGACGGCATAAATAGGTCGATATGCTCTTTTCAAATTTAAAGAAAATCTGGTTAGTCGTGTGTGTTTGCTTACAAAATCAGCTCGACACACATTTTTAAAGTGTCAATGCTCAAAATCTATGCACTGTAGACACTCAATATCTATGATATCCAATGTCATAGTCATACTAAGCAAGCCCAATTTTTTCTAAACATGTCACATTATGTTGAACAAGGATATTATGAGTTGAAAATGACAAGAAAGCCAAAAAACCAATTTCCACAGAAACCGCGCAATTCGTCAAGATTTCTACATGACTACACAGAACAGAATTATCCAAGCATCATGTTAAAGCTTTTTTCAAGCACTTCCCAACAGTATAGAAAATAAGCACATTTACTTTGACTTGTTAAACACAGTTTAGGCCCAAAGGTGCCATGTTTGAAGACAATGCACAATTTTTCATATTTCTTGTCACCCACAAAGACTGAAAAAACAATTAACCATTTAAGGTACATTTATAAATCATACATCACGTTAACACATTTTTACAGCTCTTTGCAATGGAATTTAAATAAACCATGTTTATATGACATATTCTGCAATGTCCTATGTATGCTCACAATGTGTTTTCAACATTCTCAGCCATTTCATCTATTCTTCTTTGAACAGAGGTATTGCTGAACAGAATTGCTTTAATTATTTGTTCCGGTGACATATGTGGCACCTTTTAGAAATGTCTAATTATTCCCAATCTAATTAAGAAAGAATCCTACCATCCAGTCTCGCAGACAACCAATCATGTGCAACTGCCGTGATTGTTTATATTGAATGAGGTCACCAAACTGAATTTTTGAGTGAGTGGGGCATTAATCATGATTAAAAAGTCTCTCATTTGTGGGCTCAGTAGAATTAGAATGATAGTCTCTCTCATTCGCATCACGCTCAGGGGATGTTGATCTTTCCCGGGTGGAACAGCCTCCATGACCAGACAACAAGCGCAAACAACTTGTTGTGTTGCTCATCATTCCTGAAAGCTTGCTCTTTCAACAAATCTCAGAAAATGATAAGAATTTACACACTGATAGGCGAATAGATGGCAAATCTATGGATGTAACACAAGCAGGGATCTGTCTCTTGGAAGCACACTTAAAAAGACAACTTTGTCATTACTTTGAAATTTGTGCAACTAATTCAACATCACTTGGGGCTTGTGTTATATGAAACTGAGGCTCAATAACTCTTCTTTCCATTGGTCATAAATTTGGAGAGAAGAGCTCTTGTTTTGATTTAGCAATGTGTGTTTGAATGACAAATGGGTAACTCCGGAGTTCACTGGCACATTGAAAACCCCGAAATACTGATGTTTTTCATTGACATTTTTCTGTCATTTACAAAATACATTCTGTTTTCAAGTTTACATATTTTTAGATGGAAAAGAACACAGAATTATCTTATACAAATTTTATTACAATACATACAAGATGCAAGAACAGCAAAACAATAAAGAAGACCTAGTTTCCCCTTTCTGCCCCGCGAAGGATATTTTTCCAGTGAAATATCCATGCAGTATGTGGTGCTTACTTTTATGCTCTTTTTGAAATTATAGTAAAAGTCTTCAAAGACTTGCATGCTTCGCTCAGTACAGAAATAACGAATATCATGCATGACATTGCATATTTGGCAGATTTATTCGCAAAGTTTAATTAAATAAATCTATGACTGCAAGGACATGATATTAATCTTATAAAAGTCAAATCTGCTGTCTCCACATTTCTAGCCAAATTAACGCTATTCAAACGCAATATTGGCCATCTTGAGTTAATCCAATTTCCCAGCCTCTTAGAGTTGGAAGAGAAAGACAAAATACCAGAGGATAATCTTCAAGTATATTTTGCACACCTAGATATGCTGCTTAAAGAAATGTCTCAGAGGTTTCAGAATCTTCTTTTGATTACTATACCAGACTGGATAATAAATCCATTCCTGGACACTTGCAGTGAGAAACTAGGAAGGGTAGAAGAGGAACTGATTTTGCTACAAAATGACATTGAGCTTAAGCCAATGTTCAAAAAATCATATCAAGACTTTTGGTTGCAGAAAGAAATCTCTGATCGCTATTCTACAGTTTTGGGAAAGGTTAAGATGTTCTGTATTGACTTTCAAACTTCATATTTAGTAGAGCCTGATTTCAGCATGGTTGTCCAACTTTTTTTGAAGCAGAGAAACAGACTGCAAATTACTGAATGTGGGAATCTGAGACTCTTTCTGAGTAACTTTCAGCCTGATGTTGAGAACTGATATCACTTCACCAGGCCCATCCATCTCACTGAAGCTAAATTGAAGTAATTGTTACTAATTTACTCCTGCATACTACTGTTTGTTATACTGGATTAACTCTTAATGGACAAGCAGCGAGTTTTTATGGTTGATAAATCTAGGCTCAGAAGATGGGAGGCCAGTTTTCAGGGTCGTGCTCACTGAAATAAGTTTTTGTTTCGTTTCATCCCAGTTAGAAGTTTTAGATGACTGGGAAGCGGAAGTATAGCCTTTTTTATTATTATTTCTAACACGGGAAAGTTCTAGCTTCACTCTTTCGAGTTCTTTCAACACGTTTACATCAGCCATCTTGTATAAGTTTTACAAAATTTGTGTTACCTATTATCGATGGCTTCTAGTTCATCTTCTCGCAAGTGACCTACTTGTCTTAGTGCTCAGCAGGCTCTTAGTTTGATAGAAAATGTCAGTGAAGATGAAGACGGGTACAGCAGTGGTGATTTTATTGTTAATAATTCTTGGTCTAGTTCATCTTCCAGTGATGTGGATTCAGAGAATGAAGGTTTTATGTCAGGAAGAGTGGGTGTGGTTCCATCAAATAACATTGATTCTTCAACATCAGACTCAGTAAGACCTAATTTAGTTTTACAAGAAGGGAAAAGTGACAACAGAATTGTGTCAGAAATATAGAATGGCAGGAGGCAAATGTGGGTGCACTAACAAAGAACAGCTTTAGATTCCAACCCAAAGATGGAAGAGCAGTGGGTGTGTCAGCAAATTTAAATGAACTGTCTACCCCAATCCAGTGTTTTGAAAGCCTTGGATCATCAGCTGTAAGGGAGGAAATTTTAAAAAAGCATAAACTGCTTTGCAGGAATTGAAGTGCAGAAGCACACACTGTTAAGTCATTTTCCGCATAGGTGTTAAGTGTGCAAGACTTAACATAGCTAGATGCCAGTCTAACTGGGTTAAATGCACTATGTGTGCACATCTGAGTAAATGTATGTTTAATTAATTACGTATCAATTGTTGCACTAAAGAGCACAACTTGGTTCGATCAGTATTGATTGTCGCCTAACAGCGCTGACGCTGAGAGATGAAAATAGCCGGTGATCAAAGATGGTTGTCTTCCAGCAAAGTTGATTGAAAGTCTTGACCCCCATGTCGTGGGAAGACTTCATATTGTTTTTATGATGCTACCTTCCTATATGAAGTGTTAGCCATTGCCCATTCTGGCTCGTTTCATTTGTATCCATTATATTGATAGGATACCAGTTGTTAATCTCCAGCAAGTCCGTGGTAGGGCTTTGACATGCCTCTTCATGGCCTGCCGCTAGTGAGACCAGGTCTGCTACTAGAATATCTATTGAATTATTAAGATATCCGGCATCATTGAATATTGATCAAATTCGAATAAGAAACATTCAAGAAATATTTACTATAATACTCCCGACATCCTTTGGACTTTGGTAGTCAGTCGTGGAGGTCTGTCAAATAAGACATTGACTATTGCAATTGATGTACTTTATCTGACATGCCTTATTGATGATCGTCATTATCATTCAACATAATAAAAACGTCTATGTACTTTATGAATGGGTCCAGCCTGATTTATATTGTTGGTCAACCTTAAGACCAAGTCGTTCAAGTCACATTAGCATTGTACCACCCATAATCTCGAGTTAACAGTCGTAGTACCAGCGACTTAACATACACCTTCACTGAAACAATCAAGAAATAATAGGGAGAACCCAGTAAGTGATTATGAGCTTCTAAAATTGTTTGCTCTGCTTCAAGCAATGGATATCAACAAAATGCCAAATATAAAAGATCTTTTCTCCTTACGAGAGCCTATGTTTCACACTCCATTTAATTTCCAAATGATTGAGAGAGACAGATTTTTTACTGTACTACAAACTATGTTGCATATTTGTGAACCTCTTGCATAAAGGAAAAACAATATAGAACCCTTTGTTCAAATGTTATGCTCTAAATTTGTTGGAAGGTTGTTGGCAATATAAGCAATATAATGTAAAAAGAGCCACACAAATACCACATTAAAAGTTTGAGTCTTGTTGACAGTGAAACAGGCTGTGTGCTAAACTTGCTTACATATTTTGGATCAGACACAGTTGAAAGGGACTCTTCTGGTGCCAATTCCGTAAACACTTTTGGAACACTTGTTTTGTCTGGGAACTGGCTATTACAGTTACGCTGACAGGTGGCATACTACAAAACTGTTAGTAAATGAAATGCTTAAATGGAAGCAATGGATGGGTTTGAAAAAAAATCGAAAAAAGGTGATTCGTCTTACGAGGACAAAGACAAAAAAAGTAGTCTACGTTACGGCCACAAGGCCTTCGTCAGGAAAAGAAAGAAAGTGAAGGCTAGATAGGAGACATAAGAACTTAAATGAATATAAAAATAAATATAAAAAAAATAAATTAATAAATAAAACCTAGGTACTTCCCTGAAGGCGAAGCATCTAAATCCTATCACACTTGGTTGAAAAGGAAGTGACTCTTGACCCCGGATGAACGGAAGCAGTATTACACTGGAACACTTCAAGCGAACAGAGTCAGATTCCTACAGCAGCTGAGGTCTTTGAACCTAAAGCATATGGAGACTAAGTATTATATCAATTCGGGGGCAAAGGATGCTAGTTGCTGCTTGGAAGGACAAAAAGCTAAAAACCCTATCACAATTATTACCATAAATGGGTCTGCTGTGCCTGTCACGGTGAATAGAAAGGAGAAATCTTTTATCATTCATGAAAATAACCATAAAATGAATGGTTGTGACAAGGCAGATCAGAAGATAGGGTATTATGACTTTTTCAACAGAAAATTCTTGAAGTGGTAGAAGAAGACTTTATTTTGGATGTTAGAAATAGCTGCCTGTAATGCTTATATTTTTTACAAATTGACAAGACCAGTTGGAGTAGGAATATTGCAGCTTACATCAAACAAACACTGATCAGAGAATTATCTGCTTTGGTGGCATCCTCAATGCCTGAAATCAGCAAGCTAAATCCTCCGAGGCCAAGTAAATTATCAGATAACCAATTGAAAATACTGGAGGGCACAAAATACATAATGCAAAGAAGCACTAATTTTAGGAGGTGTAAAGTTTGCAGTAAACCTGATGACAGGAAAAGGACAAATTTTTATTGTGCAAGATGCACTGGCCACCCCCATCTGCACAGAGATGAATGTTTCCTAAAATGGCACACTAAAGTTAAGTTGTAAATATCTCTTAATTTTGTGTGTAAGTAGTGTTCTTTGTGAGAGCAGTTCAGCATCATAATAATAATAATAGTTGCCCATCACAAGCAAAGATGGCGACAGCTTCAGACTTGAGTTGTGACACACATCTGTGCCGTGATCTCATGTGGCTAATTAGTCCTATTTTGGCCCTTCAAATCCTGCCACATACGGGGCACACATGGTTAAAGTTGGTAGTAGTGTTGCTGTAATTGGAGTATAAACTTGATGTGTGATTTATTTCCAAAATGGATGTAGTTTACAATGATTTGTATCTTGGATACTACAACTGATTTCTTCAGTTTGTAAGTCTGATATGTGTTTGTTCTGTTTTTGTTTAGTAAAATTGTTTCTACCTTGTCTGTAACTACTTTATACTCATAAAAAATGGTAATTTTTAAACTTAAAAATCCTCATTCAATTTCCTTTTCAAATATATATAACATGACAATACTTGTTAAAAACTTTGAAAGAATTGACACATGATAACACAAAGAAAATCCAGAGTTGCATAAAATTTGTGACAATCGAATGTCTTTCATTTTCTTGATGCCAAATGAAAAGTAGTTAGAGTATAAACTTGAACCACATTATTTTTATATTTCCAAAATGGATGTAGTTTACAAAAAAATGTATCTAAGATAACACAAATGATGGATTAGATGTTTTCAATAGGTAATTCTGATTTTTTTTTTTTTTTTTTGGTCAAATATTTTTCTTCCTAGTCTCCAACTATGTTATACTCATACAAAAATTGGAAATTTAAAAACTGAACATAAATATACTCAAGACCAAAAGAAACACACATGGCATAAAATGCTATTTTCAAATATAAGCAACAAACTTAAAATAATGAAATTTGCGCACAAAAAGTGTCTGAATGTTTATTAATGTTTTCAAATCAATACTCACAATTATCGCCCCCCCCCCATGAGATCGCACTTCTGCATATTCTAAAGTACCAACAAAATATCCAACTGCACTAAAGTTTGTTCAAACCACAGCGTGAATGTCTTAATATGGGGTGTGTCCCCCCATAGCTCTGGCACATTCTTGAAGATGATTAGGCATTGACCTCACCAAGTGTTGAATGGTTTCCATCGGGATGGCATTCCAAGTTCTCTGTAGAGCGTCTCTCAGCTGCCGTTGATTGTGAGGGAGCCTGTCGTTGCATATGTCGTCTTAACACGTCCCAAAGATGTTCGATACATTTTAGGTCAGGTGAAATGGCAGGCCACTGCATAACTCAAACTCCATTCTGCTGCAAAAATCCCTGAGTAACATGAGCGGAGTGTGGCCTTGCATTGTCCTGTTGAAACACCATTCTGGCGGTGCCTCCGTTTGCTGCCAACAGCGGAAGCAGGTGGGGTCTGAGTACTTCATCCACATACCGCTGGGCAGTTAAGGTGCTGTTGATAAAGATGAGCCTGGACCTGAATCTGTAATTGATGGCAGCCCATACCATCACAGATGGACCACCATAGCGATCTCATTCAATGACACAGTTGTCTTCTAATTGTTCTCCTGGTCATCTGTAAATTCGAATTCGGCCGTCGTTGTGGTGGATGCAGAACCAACTTTTGTCAAAAAAGACCACATCTTGCCAACTTTGATGCCCTAGATAGCCACGGTTGAGAGCCCAGTTTAATCGTGCCTGCTGGTGTTGAGCTGTGAGGATCTGTCCGGTGTAGGGTCTATAGCATATGAGCTGAGCTTCCCTTAACCTCCTGCGCACGGTTTGACCTCTGATGGCGTTGCCACGAGTTCCAATGGATAATCTAGTTGTGGCTACAGCGGGCATGAAGTGGTCTTGCTCATGAGTGCACCGAATGGCCCTGTCTTGCCTGTATGTCGTAACACGTGGAGTGCCAGACCGGGGTTAGTCGGTGATGGTCCCTGTTGTTTGGTTTCGATGCAATAGATGATTAATTGAGGTATGGTGAACTTGAAATGCCTGGGACACCTCTCTAACTGATGCTCCACCTCTGAGCATTCCCACTGCTTGATTATGCTCATCAATATTCAATCTAGGCATTGTTTTGCTGTGTGAAATTGTTATGGGTTCTGGCATACATGAAGGATGGTAGTAGTGAAAAAAAAGATTACAGAAAAACACAATTTCTTGACATTTTCATGCAGCATGTGTCATAAACTTGATGAAAATTTATGTCATTGTGACAACATAAACAGACTTCTTGGAAGTGACAGAAAGTAAACAACATACAGGCTCATTTGGAGATGTGGAAGGTATGGATAATAACAGTGTAATTATGTATTTTAATTTATGTTTATTATTATTGTTTTAAATTCTATAAGTTTAAGTGATTTAACTATTTGTACTATATAACATGTAATACCCAGCAGTCATTAGGCCTTTCACAGAGACTTCAAAGTGTTTGAAAATTTTCATTAAATATGTGTGATATATACATATTATATAATTACCATGGCATTGTGGTTAAATTAATGTTATTACATTTTGCTTACATATAGAACATACATTTCATAATTTATCTGTGCTCATTGTTTTCAACATTTCAGACATATATTCATGTACCCTGTGCAACACTGGTTTCCACCAATTTGATATCTTGGATGAGCATATGAAAACAGTACACAACACTGGACTCCAGGAGTTTGATAATAAACATGATGATCTTCAGGATGTGTTATCACAGGGCAGTGGAAATAAAATGAATGAAACATTGAGTAAAATAGAAGATGATACTTCTGCTGATGCAGTAAGAGAAGATAACCTCAAAGACAATGAACCTTTACTGAACTTGATCTATATTCAGGACAAGCCACCTAAAATTTGTGACAACCTAAATACATCAGCTTTAGAAACTAAAGTCTGTAACATAAATTTTAGTCAGAAAAGTAGCCTACAACAGCATAAAATACTACACACAGGAGAGAAGCCTTACAAGTGTGATGTTTGTAGTGCAGCATTTACTCAGAAAAGTCACCTACAACAGCATAAAATAAAACATTCAGGAGAGAAGCATTACAAGTGTGATGTTTGTAGTGCAGCATTTACTCAGAAAAGTCACCTACAACAGCATAAAATAAAACATTCAGGAGAGAAGCCTTACAAGTGTGATGTTTGTAGTGCAGCATTTACTCAGAAAGGTCAACTACAACTACTCAGAAAAGTCACCTACAAGAACATAAAAGAATACATACAGGAGAGAAGTCTTACAAGTGTGATGTTTGTAGTGCAGCATTTACTCATAAAAGTCACCTACAACAGCATACAATAAAACATACAGGAGAGAAGCCTTACAAGTGTGATGATTGTGGTGCAGCATTTACTCAGAAAACTTACCTACAACAGCATGCAATAAAACATACAGGAGAGAAGCCTTACAAGTGTGATGATTGTGGTGCAGCATTTACTCAGAAAACTTACCTACAACAGCATGCAATAAAACATACAGGAGAGAAGCCTTACAAGTGTGATGTTTGTGGTGCAGCATTTACTATGAAAGGTAACTTACAAGGACATAAAAGAATACATACAGGAGAGAAGCCTTACAAGTGTGATGTTTGTGGTATGGCATTTACTATGAAAGGTACCTTACAAGGACATAAAAGAATACATACAGGAGAGAAGCCTTACATGTGTGATGTTTGTGGTGCAGCATTTACTCGGAAAAGTCACCTACAACTGCATGCAATAAAACATACAGGAGAGAAGCATTACAAGTGTGATGATTGTGGTGCAGCATTTACTCAGAAAAGTTACCTACAACAGCATGCAATAAAACATACAGGAGAGAAGCCTTACAAGTGTGATGTTTGTGGTGCAGCATTTACTAGGAAAGGTAGCTTACAAGGACATAAAAGAATACATACAGGAGAGAAGCATTACAAGTGTGATGTTTGTGGTGCAGCATTTACTAGGAAAGGTAGCTTACAAGATCATAAAAGAATACATACAGGAGAGAAGCCGTACAAGTGTGATGTTTGTGATATGGCATTTACTATGAAATGTAACTTGCAAGGACATAAAAGAATACATACAGGAGAGAAGCCTAACAAGTGTGATGTTTGTGGTATGGCATTTACTCAGAAAAGTCACCTACAAGGACATAAAAGAATACATACAGGAGAGAAGCCTTACAAGTGTGATGTTTGTGGTGCAGCATTTACTCAGAAAAGTCACCTACAAGGACATAAAAGAATACATACAGGAGAGAAGCCTTACAAGTGTGATGTTTGTGGTGCAGCATTTGCTATGAAAAGTCACGTACAACAGCATACAATAAAACATGCAGGAGAGAAGCCTTACCAGTGTGATGTTTGTGGTATGGCATTTACTAGGAAAGGTAGCTTACAAGGACATAAAAGAATACATACAAGAGAGAAGCCTTACAAGTGTGATGTTTGTAGTGCAGCATTTACTCAGAAAGGTAGCCTACAACAACATAAAGTAAGACATACAGGAGAGAATCATTAGAAGTGTGATGTTTGTGGTGCATAAAGGCGAAACACCTTACAAGTGTGATGTTTGTGGTGCAGCATTTAAAATGAAATATAGCTTACATATACATAAAAGATTACATACAGGAAAGAATCCTTACAAGTGTGATGTTGGTGGTGCAGCATGTGCACAAAGAACATGAAAAAACACATGCAGGATGTTTGCCCCACAAGTGTGGTGTTATGGTTGTGTATTTATTCATACAGATAGCCTAAAAAACCATACCAGGATCCATATGGGAGATAATCCATACAAATGCTGTTTTTTTCTTGTCTTTTATGCCGCAATTACTTAGATAGTTAGCCTACCAATTACTTAGATAGCTTACAGAAAACATTCTCATTAATCTCACAGTCCACTCTCTTTCAAACTATCGCACTAACCTCCCAGTTGTCTCTAGCTATCTCCAATATTATCACTAACCTCCCAGTTGTCTCTATCTATCTCCAATATTATCACTAACCTCCCAGTTGTCTCAATCTATCTCCAATATTATCACTAACCTCCCAGTTGTCTCTATCTATCTCCAATATTATCACTAACCTCCCAGTTGTCTCTATCTATCTCCAATATTATCACTAACTTCAGAATCCTCTCTCTCTCTCTCTCTCTCTCTCTCTCTCTCTCTCTCTCTCTCCCTCTCTCTCTCTCTCTCTCTCTCTCTCTCTCTCTCTCACTCTTCTCACTACCCTCACCCCTCTCTCTCTCTCTCTCTCTCTCTCTCTCTCTCTCCTGTGGGCCTCTTCCCTGTTCTCTCTCTCTCTCTCTACTCTCTCTCTCTCTCTCGTCTCTAGCAATATTCTCTCTCTCTTTCTTCTCACTAACCACAATCTTCTCTCTCTTTCTCTCAAACTTGTGAACGTGCTTCATTTGAAATGTCTGTTTTAGGAAGCGTGTGGGCGTGTTTTTGTGGAGTCCTACATTTGGATTTTTAAACAGCGTTTCTAGCAATATTTCTGAAGGATTTTTATATCACTGTGTACACAATTTTAGTTGCATTATCGTGAAATACATATTATTGTGTTCATGTGAAAAGGAAATGTGATTTTTAGGAAAAAATGAGAGACTAGACTAGGTAGCCTGTCTAAGGCATACTATGAATCTAGTGCAACTGTTGAAGCAGAGACTGACGCTAATGGTTCATATGTAGAAGATCTTATTTCCACAGGAGAGGTTGTCCTACATTTCTATAACACAACAAATAAAGTAATGGTACAAGGTACAGAGTGCGCTATTAAAGACTGGATTAATATGGACTTGAATAATTTATGGAAATCAGCAACTACTGCTGGAGTCAGTCGAGAGGCTATCATTTCAAAGTGCCAGTTCAAAGTATTCCAGCAAAAGCTTCCAGATCTAAGAAGTTAGCAATCACACATTCCACTGTTCCCGCTGATCTCACAACAAACACAACTCCCAATAAAGAGTGCAAAAAGGTGTCACAGACAAAACCAAAGTCAACAGCGTTAGTTTGTTGTTGTTGTTGTTATTGATCCAGAGGCACCTGGGCTCTCGCCCTTCGGCCCAATGCCATGTAGTGATATCTGCATGTTTTCGCAAGTTGTTTTGTTTCTCCGTACAGGGTGTTCCACTTATCTGGCCTGGGAGGAAGAAGCATTTTTCTAACATCATCGATTGCTGGACACTCAAGGAGGTGGTGGTCAACAGTTTCATGGGGGTAGTTACATAGCTGGCACCCTGGAGGGTGTTGTGGTTGGATTCTGTTCAAGTGGCTGTTGAGTGGTATATGTTGTGTTCTGAGTCGAAAAATGGTGCTTTGGTCCCTCCTTGTGAGCTGGTTGATGTTGTCGTTAGGATCAGGACCAGCCATATGTCTGTAAACTTCTCTTCCAGTGTTTCCCATGGCCCATCTGTTCAGCCAAGTTTCTTTGTTGTTCGTATGAGTGTTTTGGCTGTTTGTAGAGTTGTTGCTGTGAGTGGTTGTTCTTGCTTTGTTCCTTTCTTTGCTAATCTGTCTGGTCTGTCTGGTGTATTTTGAGTGGCCAATGATCCACTGCATAACTATTCTGATGCCATAGGAAGTGATAAGCTGATCAGCATCCAGGATCAGTTTGGCTAATTCAGCTTTACAATGTCCACTGCCTTCCAGAGCTTGTAATGCAGACAATGAGTCAGTAAAAATGACGATGTTTTGAGCCTTTGAGGGGAAGGCACCAAATACAGTCTTCAGATGGTATACAGCTGTTTCCAGTGCAATGGTTTCAGCTTCATAGTTGGAGCAAAACTCCCCGCATGCATCAAACAGATCGTCGGAGGATCCATCTGGATAACATATGTAAACTCCATAACCTGCTTTGATGGTGGCCTTAAATGCAGATCCGTCAGTATAGACATGTAACCATTCTTCAGGGTAGGCATCAATGGTTCTTTGTGATGCACTCATAAGACTGACTGGGTCGGCCTGTTTGGTTGTTCCATCTACTAATTTCATCTGTACTTCTGGTGTTTTTAAGCTGGTATGGGGTGGTAAATTCCTTACTACTTTCTGTATATCTTGTCTTCTTTCTGGGAGGTGGTATCCATCTTGTATTTCATGGACATGGTGCAAGACTGACTTGTGCTTTATTCTTTGCTTGAGTACCCAGTTGTCTACAAGGTGCCTGTTAGGGTGGTTTCGGTTCATTCTCTTACATCTTTCATAAACTTCTAAAGCAGCTTTATCTCTCCGTAAACTGGGGAATTCCACATTTGTGTGTATTTCACATGCAGCAGTTGGCGTTGATCTCATAGCTCCACTGATTAGTCGAAGGGCATTGCTTTGCACTCTGTCGAGAGACTCTAGGTTTGTCTTGGATCAAGTAGTAAGCAGTGAGTTATTATATTCTATCAAAGAACAGACATAGCCAAGGTACAAGCCTCTCAGAGTATCCTTGTCTGATCCCCATGTAGTGCCAGCAAGCCTCTTCAATAGTTGTAATCACTCCAAGATCAATGCTTTGATATTCTTTTGCTGGTCTTCTGTGCAGCTGCTCGTTCTGAAGCCTGCCTGTTCATGACATAGAATACTGGAGCTCTCAAGGAACCAATAGAGTCGTGTGTTTATCATTCTTTCGGCAATTTTGCCCAGGCATGATGTTAAAGATATCGGACGGTAGCTTTCGGTTCATCTGGGGGTTTGTTGGTTTTTAAAATGGGGACAATATGTGCATTCCTCCAGGCTTTTGGAAGTTTGCCTGATCTCCATGTCTTATTGATCAGCTTGAGGATTGCTTCTCTCCCAGATGAGCCCAGGTGAAGTAGCATTTCATTGTGGATCTTGTCCGGCCCTGGGGACTTTCTAGGTTTTAATTTAAAAACAGTGTTAGCTGATACAAGTGGCATCACAGAGACAGAACACGTATCAAGCACTTTTGACGGTAGTCCAACAACATCCCCTCTTACATTACCTATGCACTCGTCACAAGATCAATTTTCAATAATATTGTCTGAGATGGAGATACCAAAAGCAGAGCTGAGCAGCCTCAAAAAAGCTTACAAGCAGCTCTATGCTGACCACATGTCCCTCAAAAATAGCTGTGAGAGAAACGAGTCTCAACAACAGAAAGAAAGCACACAGCAGAAGAATAAATACAGACACAGAGGGAAATTCCAACAGTAGTGAAGTACTACATGCGACACAAGCTGAACTGAGCCATAAAGAAGACCACGACCTGTGCACTCGAATTCCCTGCAGAAGTGAGCAGAATCCTTGTCCAGGTTTCTAATCGGCAGCCCCCACTGCCGACAGCCAGTTCACATCACAGCAAGAAACCTACACACAATCCCAGCATAGTTCAAAGACAAGAAACAACACACACTGCCACCAGCACACACACACGTCTTTCAAATAGAAGGTAACACTTCATCTTTGGTGACCAAAATGTGAAGGACCTTCAAAAATTTAAATTAGTAACAGCAGATACAGACACGGTCACTGTTTGCTTCAAAAATTGGGCATCTGCGGAGGACCTACTGACTCTCCTTACCAGATATGAAACTGATCTTGATGTAGCCAGAGTCACTGTGCACATTGGTCTGTCGGACGCCCTAAAACATAATAAAATTGCACAAACAGAGCTAAATCAAATCACATCTAACTTCCTGTTCCCAAATGCAAAGGTATGTTTTTCAGCTATTATACCTTCAGTTCTGTGACAGCGGCCACCCCCCGGGCAACGGCTTTGACAGGCCGGCTAAACTAGGTGAGGGTAGCCGACTGGTTATAAACTTTTGCTGAGTTAGGGTCTGCCTACCCATGTAAGCAAAGACTGGATTCGATAGACTGCACGGAAGAAACCACCTATTGGTTCAATGGGCATGACGGCGATTACCAGCAACGCGCTGTGGAGCGTAAGGAGCACGGCGAGGCACGTAGAAATCCCTGGTCATCCACTGCACCTGACTTCATCTGTCATCTTGACTTGTCTTGCCACTGGATTCAGATAGACCCAGGCGAGAGAGTGAGGTCGACAAATTGCGCAACTCTTCCTCACTTTAATCCAAATCACTGCGCAAGTCACTCTTTCATCCATTCATCCATCAACTCACAACAAGTCCTGTGACGAGCGGTGAAGCGGCAAGCATGGGTATGCTGGCAGTCGTAGTCGCAGACCTACACACAGGCGGCTCAGGCCATATGGTCGTCTTCCACTGATCGGAGCAGCAGTGGGATTCAGTAGCCCCCTGAGTGTCTGAGCAGCCCTCTTTAGGAAAGCACTGCTCACCTCCATGGCATGAGGAAGGGGCTAGAAAAGGTGCCCTAAACATTGCCTGCTCCACCATTACCTAACCAGCTTACCGCGGTTGGTGGGTACCCTACTTCAGCGGGCGACACATAAGAAAAAGAAAGGACAGATTTTTCCCCCTCATTCTCGGTGCATGGAATGTGCGCACTCTCCTTGACAAAGACTTTAACGCAAACAGACCTGAAAGGCGAACTGCCCTGATTGGGAGAGAACTGGCCAGATACAACATTGACAAAGCAGCACTGAGTGAAACTCGACTTGCAGGCGAGGGCCAACTTTGCGAAAAGGGTGCAGGTTATACATTCTATTGGAGCGGAAGAGGAACTGAAGAAAAACGAGAAGCAGGGGTTGGATTTGCAATCAAAACAGCAATTGTTAGCGGGGCCCCCAAAGGGAATAAATGACCGATTCATGACAGTCAAGATCCCCCTGCTTTATGGAAGAAAACATGCCACCATCATTAGCGCATATGCACCAACTATGACAAACCAGGATGACATCAAGGATAAGTTTTATGAAAGACTACATGCAGTCATTGCATCAGTTCCTAAAGCAGATAAGCTCATAATTCTAGGCGACTTTAATGCAAGAGTAGGCTCAGATAACATCTCCTGGAATGGCACTATTGGAAAGTACGGCGTGGGTCGCTGTAACAGCAATGGACTTCTCCAGACTTGCGCAGAACATGGCCTCCTTGTCACCAACACCATTTTCCAACTTTATACCCACAACAGGACCTTCTGGATGCACCCTTGCTCAAAGCATTGGCACTTAATTGACTATGTAATTGTTAGGAAGCCGCATTGCAATATCTAAATGATAAAGGCATTCACATTGATGACACAAAATGCTTCGACCAACTGTACAATTTTTTTTTAAATGTGTGGAAAGTCATATCAGTCACGAAGAATTCAGTCAGCTACTGGCTCATCAGAAATTGACTAAATATTTTGAACAATCGAGAAATGTTGATCTGCATTTCAGAATTCTTAAGACTTGCACAATTTATTTTTGCAATTCCTGGGCACAACGCCAATGTTGAGAGACTTTTTTCACTTATGCAGGGTCAATGGACATAAGAAAAGAATATGTTGAGTGTAGAATCCATTAAAGGCACTACTTGTGCAGTACAATTTTAAGGAGCTTTCATGCTCTGATTTATATGCATATTTAAAACGTAGCCTAACGTTGTTGAAGAAGATTTTATCATCAGAAAAATATAAGTAGGCACAAAATCAATGTGATTTTATCAGCTTATTGTTTGGATGTAAAAAAAATATGTTTCAGCATCTTGTAGTTATTGAATAAATGTGTCCTACTTTTTGTCCTACTTTTTACAAATATTGTCCTCCCTTGTCCTCATTTTTAGGACCAAAAAATGGCATGTGCCCTCCTTTTTGTGTTGAACAATATGGCCACCCTAACCTAGTCAATAATGACCTGCTAATCGGCAGTCAGTCGGGGTTTAGACCAAAGCATTCATGCCACACAGCCTTAACAAAGATGATAGACAATTGGTACCTAAACATCAATAACGATAATATATGTGGAGCAATATTTGTAGACTTCAAAAAAGCATTTGATATGATAGATCACTTTATTTTAATCAGAAAATTAGAAACAATGAAAGTAAATATTAAGCTGGTAAAGTTAATTAAATCGTTCCTGTCAGATAGACAACAAATAGTCTCTTACAATATTTCCTTGTCGAACCCAACCATTGTCAATACAGGTGTTCCTCAGGCCTCTATTCTCGGCCCTCTTCTCTTTACCATGTACATTAATGACTTTGCATTACACTAGAACAATCTTTACAAAACGATACACATAATCTTATTATGTGGAGCAATGAGAATCGCATGCAAATAAATATTAGTAAAACAAAATGTATGTTAATATCATCCAGACAAAAACTACAAAACTTGCAGAATATAACACTTCAGCTCTAAATTGGAACATCACTAATTGAAAACGTAAATGAACACAGAACTCTAGGTCTCACTGTTGACCAACACCTAAGTTGGAACTCGAATGTACATGCACTCATAAAGCAAACAGCAAAAAGTTTACCAATTAGCCAAAATTAAACATTTCCTTGATGAGGAGGCAAGGAAAATGTTCTACATATCTCATATACTTGTACAAACGCATCTAGACTATTGTTCCACAATCTGGGATGGTTGTTCTGTCTCCAACACAAAAAGGCTCCACTCGCTTCAAAAATTCGCAATGCGCCTTTGTAGTGGTTTTGATGGTATTGTATGATGGTGATATTACTTAGTGTGATGCATGAGGTCAGCTGTGAAGGCTCCTGAGATAAAATTAGCTGTGAATTTTCAGAAGGCCCTTCTTGCTACCACTACGACCTCACACCTATCTTTTTTTTACTAATGAATGTGGCTACGTTAAAAAAAATCTAGGGGTACTGAATGTAAGGTGTTGTATTAATATATACAAACACACACACACAGATATGTAATAAGTCTAATAATAATAATAAAATTTAAAACACACTGAACTAACTCAAACTGTGTAAAATTTTGATAGTAAATCTTCTTTAAATTTATTTGTTCTGAACCAAGGTTTTATTTTGGTCAGAACATATGAAAGGTATTGAAAGTATTAATGATATGCATGAATATATGGCATAATAAATGAAAATTGTGTTCATAGGTATGTTACAAGACTAGTTAATATTACTACTGTTTATAGTTGTACTTTATGGGAAAGAACTATTTATGGATGTGCTGTTGGGGTGGCCTCATCACTCCCGATCTATAGCGACTACACATTGCCCATTTATTGAGGGTATTATAATTGGTGTGTTAGAAATCAAGTTGGTGAGTTTTCAGAAGGCCAGACTCTCACGTAACTTGAAGGAGTAAGTCTGGTGCTGGAATCAGGTGGCCCCACCTCTCCGTGCTTGGGGGCAATATCAGAAGGCTGGTGGCCCCACCTCTCCGTGCTTGGGGGCTATAACAGAAGTCTGGTGGCCCCACCTCTCCGTGCTTGGGGGCTATAATAGGCTGCTCTGACAAAATGTTACTGCACGGGTCCCTCTTGTAATATTTAACACCTCATTTGACACCACATTGGTGCCAAATAAAAACTCACAGTTCTGCAATCAAAGTATTAGTCATGTGTCAGAATTCCATCCTTTAAACCCTTTCTGGACACATACTACACAACAACAACACCATATAGACGGGTCAGATCTCTCTGACCATACAGCACATCTTACCAAGTTGGTTTCACATAGGATAAGTTCTCCCAGACTACATATTCCGAAATATGTTTATTAGCTTCCTGCCATAGAATAGGATAGGTGATATGTTCCACTGATCTCAACACTTGATCTGTCCTTCCTAATCCTTGCTGGAGTTTATGTATTTTATTTGTCTCTAGACCCTGAACTAGGGCGGGGGGTCTAGAGCGAATCCTTACTTGTTGTAAGGGATAGATTTTGATATGGCAGTATCAAATCACTCGAAACCTTAAACAAATATTAAAATTTACAAAGAAATAATTTCAGTCTTACCAGAATTATGAACATAGAACACAGTATATGCTAGCAAAACTCAGCTGAGCTGCTGGCTATAGGATGGTGTCCCTATAACTACTTCAATTTGCTTCTGGGAAATCACCACTTAATATTTTACTGTGTCTACTAGGACAACTTATGACGAATGGCAAAAATGCGCGTCTGAGCGCCGATAATATATTCATCTATGGCCAATCACCGCCTTTTCTTTTTTCAAATTCAAACATCCTACCAAAAAGTCAATTCAGTCATACCTCAGTCAAGTATGCATATTTGTCTGTTGGTCTGTCCGTCTCTACTTGCGGTTCACAAAAAACACACTTGTTTTTTGAACCAACTCTGCCCTCCCCTACACAATTTTGCCTGTAAAGTTATTTTTAGCCACAATTCTCCTTAACACCCTCTCTCTTTCATTCTAACTAGATTTTAGCATTGGCGTCTTCAAGGCCACACTTTTTTGAAAATTAGTGACATTATTGTTTCAATGCAGTCGTTCGTTGATATGAACAACACAGTCTTTTGTCAATATCTTTCTTATTATCTATCCGACTGTATAAATGAAAGCATATTATTTCACTGCTCAAGATGGGCCATCCGGCCAGCTAGGTTTTATATTCCTAACATCATTATTAAGAAAAAGTTACTTTTCAAGGTTAGTTGGTTTTTCGAAATATTTTCTAGAATCTTCCGTGAAACGTTTGCCGCTGCATTCAAATAAAGGACAAAATATCGCAAAAGCGTCCAAGAAATGACTGTTGCGTATAATAACTATGGTCCCTTTTGTCGATTTCTTTACCTTGTGTCAACTTGGGGACGTGACTTTTCCTCCGTCCCCCCCCCCCCAATTGCATCTTTTTAGCCTTGCTAGTTTCAAGCACATGTTCAGTCAGATTTTTTCCTTTTGATCTTCGTTCTCATTCCGTTCCAAGGGTAAACGTTCTAGCAATTTAATTTCCATGGCGGGTGATGACCCGCAGCGTGGGCGATCATGCCTTCTAGTAACTTACGCATTCTTTTTATCCCTACATTTTATCCTTTGGAGATATTTTTACGTTGTATCACTGTTAATTTTATGACACATCTCCCCACTTGAAAACATGCCTACGGCAAGTTCTAAAACCAGTGATACACATAGATAAAATCTCTCCTCACGCCTGCCATTACTCTAATTTTGATCACAGGGGTGCCGACTGAGGAAATCTGCACCGACATTCAATTTGCCTGGGATATATTGGATACTAAACTGATAAGGTTGAAGCAATAAAGACCACCTCAGCAATCTTGCATTTTCATGCTTAGCCTGAGATAAGAATACGAGAGGCTGATGATCCGTCTCGACCACAAAAGTCCTACCATACAGATAGATTTGAAACTTCTTTATTGCCCAGATTAACGCTAAACATTCTTTTTCGCTTGTGGAGTATCCTTGTTCCGCCTTATTCAATTTGCGGCTTGCATAAGCGACTGGTTTCAGTTCCCCATCAGGTGAAGATGTTCTTTGCAACAAAGCCGCTCCGAGTCCTACATTACTTGCATCGGTTCTTAAGACAAAGTCCTGTGTCAAATCAGGCAGTTTGAGAATAGGCTTGCTAGTGAGTTTTTCCTTTAAGTCTTGGAACGCTAATTCACTTTGCGCAGTCCAAATAATTTTATCTGGAAGTCCCTTGCAAGTCAGATCAGTCAGAGGAGCACAAATAGAGTTAAAATCTTTGATATATTTTTGATAAACTCCGCATAACGACACGAATGATCGCACGTCCTTTTTTGTTTGTGGTCTAGGTGCTCTCTGCAGTTTTTCCAAGTTCTTGGGATCAGGGGTCATGTTACCCTGATATACAGTGTGTCCCAAGAATTCCAACTCTTTGCATCCAATACAACATTTTGTTGGCCTAGCAGTTAAGTTCGCCTCCCTAAGCCTATTAAATAACATTTCTAGAGCTTCAATGTGTTCTTCAAATGTCTCTGTGGCGACGAGAATATCATCCATGAAATTCGTGATACATGGGTTATTCAGGGGATCCAACAATTTGCGCATCATCCTTGAAAATACACTCGGAGCATTTTTCAGTCCGAATGGTAGCATGTTGAATTCATAATGTCCATCCGAAGTGCTAAAAGCCAAATAAGGTCTCACTTCAGGCTTCACTGGAATCTGGTAATAGCCTTTACTAAGATCCACCTTTGAAAAGTATTTTGCCTTGTTCAGTCTGGCAAATAACTGTTTTGTGTCTGGTAATGGATCCACTTGTCCTTCTGTGACAGCATTCAGTTTCCTGTAATCTATGCACAGTCTGTGTTCCCCAGACGGTTTTCTCAACAAAACGACACTAGAACTAAAAGATGATTCACTGTGTGAAATAATCCCCTCCTTCAACAAATAATCTATTTCTTCCTTCAATGCCTTCTCCTTCGCGAACGGAATAGAATAGGCTCTCATACAGATTGGGTTTGAGTCTACCAGTTTCATGTCATACTGTAGCAAATTTGTATGGCCTGGTTTATCTGTTAATACATCTGTATGTTCCTCCAGAACCTGTTGAACTCTCTCCCTCTGGTTTTTAGTCAGGTGCTTACTGACTTTTACCTGTGCTGCTGTTTCACAAGGATGTAATGGGTATTCATGTGAGGTGAGTGGTTCCTTTTGCATTTGAGTTGCGATAGCTAAGGTCAGTAAGGGGGTGCTTTCCTGGAGTGGTCTGTCCAGATACTTCTTTAACAGGTTTACGTGATAAACTTTCTCCTTCCCCTTTTTGTCAATTTTATAGTTTGTTCTAGACACCTTCTCTAGAACCGTATATGGACCTTGCCATCCAATTTGTAATTTATTCTGGCTGCCGGGTAGTAGAAGCAGCACCTTCTCTCCCACAGCTAGTTCTCTGTCCTTTGCCTTCCTATTAAAATATGCTGCATGTTTCTTCCTGGCTTGTTTCAAATTATCATTTGCCAGTTTCCATCCAGCTTTCAAACGAGTGGTCAGTTCGTTCACGTATTGATAAGATGAGGTAACAGTCTCTTCCGCCTTCTCATCTGTCCAGGTCCTTAATAAGGCTTCTAATGGACCTTTTATTGGCCTCCCAAATAGCAGAGTTGCGGGAGCCATCCCGGTTGAACTATGTGGTACCTCCCGATACGCAAACAATGCGGCGGGCAGGAATTGATCCCACAGATCCGGTTTTTCGTGTGCCAGCTTTCTCAGGATAGAAATGAGAGTCCCGTTGAACCTCTCTACCTGGCCGTTCCCTTGCGGATGGTACGGACTACAATGAAAGTGTCTGGCTTGAAATAGCTTAAAAACTTCTTCCGTTAGTTTCCCCTTGAACTGAGAACCATTATCCGTCAAGATTTGATGCGGGAATCCTAATCGGGTAAATATTGTAAGTAGTGCCTCTGCTACATGTTTTGAATCAATTGATGGCAGGGCTACCGCCTCTCCCCACATAGAACAAGTGTCCACCAGAGTAAGGATGTAACTGTTCCTCCTCTTGGTCCGAGTGAGAGGTCCCACAATATCCACTGCAACCCTCTCAAAAGGTGTTCCCACTATGGGCATTTCCCCTAGAGTTGCAGGAGCAGTCCAATGCTTTGGAGCTACCCTTTGACATTCTGGGCAGGATTTGACATATCTTTTTATATCCTCCGTTATCCCTGGCCAGAAGTAATGACAAGCTATACGCTGTCCTGTGGCGCTGATCCCCATGTGACCACTGAAGGGAATCGCATGCCCGAGTTCCATCACTTTATCTCTATATGAAGTGGGAAGAACCAGCTGGTTGTGACCATTTGTTCCAGTTCCGGCCTTCCTGTATAATAGTTTGTTCTTCATAAAATATTCCCCCTTGCTCGGAGGTGTGTGGCATTTGGGCAATTTTTTAAAACATGGCTTGAGTGTCCTATCCTCAGCCTGCGCCTTCCTCATCTCCTCTGGATGAGCATTTATAGGTTCACCTTCTTCCTCCTTCTTCTGTGACCTGGTCTGCACTGTCGCCATGATCACAGGCCTCTCGGGATTCCCCAAGAAGACGTATCTACACCCCAATATCAGAGGGTAGATTGGTTCATCTATCACTGCTGCTCTGATTTCTCCTTCCACATAGCGAGTTTTCACCGTTATCCTTGCGATGGGCAGTGTCATGAGTGGTATGTCCTTAGTCGCCCCTTGTATTTCCACTGTTTCTGTGGTATACTGACTTGGGTCCACTAGGCTAGACTTCACAACTGAATCATAATCCAAACCTGTATCATAAAGGCACCTTATGGTGACCCCATTACAAATAACATCCTCACAAACTGGGGGGGGGTGATAAGGTTCCTGCTGTCCATTAGGATTAACCTTTAATCTTTGCGTCCCCGACTTCATTGCAGCAATGTTTGAAGGTTTCCTTCTACAAAATTCGGTGTTATGGTTATCTTTCTTGCACCATTTACACCATCTTTTTCCTTGGTTCAACGGTTTTCTTTCATTGAATTTTTGGTCATTGAACTGTGAGTTTCTGTCTCGGTAGTCATTTCTTGGCCGTTCAAAGTTTGTCCTACCTTTATTTCCCTGCTCTCTATTATCAAATTTATTAAATTGCTGTGGAGCTTTAAAATTGTCTATGTGCTTCTTTTTAGCACCACTTACCTCTGCCTGGGCTGCCTGATACCTCTCAGCGACATTTAAAACCTCCCCCAACTTCTCTGCACCTTGTTCCATGAGGAATTTTCTCATGTCTGGAGCCATGGACTCTCTCAATTGCTCAATCATGATCATTTCTTTAAGATCTTGGGTCTTCCCCAGAGCAGTCCATTTCTCCAAATAGGTTTCCAGTCTGGCAGAGAATTGGTGGTATGTCTCCCCAGACAACAGTTTGGCATTTCTAAATTTCTTACGATAAAATTCCCCATTTTTTTCGTACCTCAATAACAAAGCCTGCTTTAACATGTCATAATTGTCTTGGTCTTCTCTGTTCATTCTTGCGAAGACTTCATAAGAAGTACCTCTCAGTCCCTGTGATAGCTTTAAACTCCACCTCTCTCTCTCTAACCCATATGTAGTAGCTAATAACTCAAAACGTCCTAGGTACCCCTCTATGTCATCGTCTTTTTCAACAAAATGGTCTAAATGAAACCCCATAGCTGAGTTTGAGGCTCCCAGACTGGGCGTAGCATCTGAGGCAAAAGGGCTGGCACCATTTTCAGGAGCCTGGCCTTGTAATTCCAGCTCCCTTAGTCGTAATTCGTGCTCCCTTTGCAACCTTCTATCTTCTGCCTCCCTTTCGGCAGTCAATCTTTTTTTCTTCTGCCTCCCTTTGCTGTCGTTTTTCTTCTGCCTCCAATGCTTTAGCCTCTTTGTCAGCCTCAATCTGCAACCTCTTAGTCTCAGCCTCAATTTGTAACCTCTTCTCTTCAGCCAACCTTTCAGACTCTAATTTTCTTTCAGCCTCTTTTTCTAATCTTCTTTCTTCCCGTTCAATATACTTATCACATTCAGTCGTTACATATTGAATTAAAATCTGACCATCCATTCCCATATCCTTTGCCGTCAGCACAGCAGCTGATCTGAATTTGGCCAGCTCCGCCATACTTTTTAACAATTCCAGTAATGAGCAAAGTAAAATTTCCAACCACTAAAGTAATTCTAATTACTCTAGTCTAAAATAATTCTAATTAATTAATTAATCAATTAACTACCACTGGCTGTGAAGATTCACCAACTTTTATTTTCAGGGACACTTTTAATTTTTATACTGTGTTCCCCTAATTTATTTCTCCCCCCAGGAGATCCTAATATATGTGATTAATTTAAATCCCGAGACCAAGCTACCCAATATATGTAGTGGTTTTGATGGTATTGTATGATGGTGATATTACTTAGTGTGATGCATGAGGTCAGCTGTGAAGGCTCCTGAGATAAAATTAGCTGTGAATTTTTAAGAAGGCCCTTCTTGCTACCACTACGACCTCACACCTATCTTTTTTTTACTAATGAATGTGGCTACGTTAAAAAAAATCTAGGGGTACTGAATGTAAGGTGTTGTATTAATATATACAAACACACACACACAGATATGTAATAAGTCTAATAATAATAATAAAATTTAAAACACACTGAACTAACTCAAACTGTGTAAAATTTTGATATTAAATCTTCTTTAAATTTATTTGTTCTGAACCAAGGTTTTATTTTGGTCAGAACATATGAAAGGTATTGAAAGTATTAATGATATGCATGAATATATGGCATAATAAATGAAAATTGTGTTCATAGGTATGTTACAAGACTAGTTAATATTACTACTGTTTATAGTTGTACTTTATGGGAAAGAACTATTTATGGATGTGCTGTTGGGGTGGCCTCATCACTCCCGATCTATAGCGACTACACATTGCCCATTTATTGAGGGTATTATAATTGGTGTGTTAGAAATCAAGTTGGTGAGTTTTCAGCAGGCCAGACTCTCACGTAACTTGAAGGAGTAAGTCTGGTGCTGGAATCAGGTGGCCCCACCTCTCCGTGCTTGGGGGCAATATCAGAAGGCTGGTGGCCCCACCTCTCCGTGCTTGGGGGCTATAACAGAAGTCTGGTGGCCCCACCTCTCCGTGCTTGGGGGCTATAATAGGCTGCTCTGACAAAATGTTACTGCACGGGTCCCTCTTGTAATATTTAACACCTCATTTGACAGCACATTGGTGCCAAATAAAAACTCACAGTTCTGCAATCAAAGTATTAGTCATGTGTCAGAATTCCATCCTTTAAACCCTTTCTGGACACATACTACACAACAACAACACCATATAGACGGGTCAGATCTCTCTGACCATACAGCACATCTTACCAAGTTGGTTTCACATAGGATAAGTTCTCCCAGACTACATATTCCGAAATATGTTTATTAGCTTCCTGCCATAGAATAGGATAGGTGATATGTTCCACTGATCTCAACACTTGATCTGTCCTTCCTAATCCTTGCTGGAGTTTATGTATTTTATTTGTCTCTAGACCCTGAACTAGGGCGGGGGGTCTAGAGCGAATCCTTACTTGTTGTAAGGGATAGATTTTGATATGGCAGTATCAAATCACTCGAAACCTTAAACAAATATTAAAATGTACAAAGAAATAATTTCAGTCTTACCAGAATTATGAACATAGAACACAGTATATGCTAGCAAAACTCAGCTGAGCTGCTGGCTATAGGATGGCGTCCCTATAACTACTTCAATTTGCTTCTGGGAAATCACCACTTAATATTTTACTGTGTCTACTAGGACAACTTATGACGAATGGCAAAAATGCGCGTCTGAGCGCCGATAATATATTCATCTATGGCCAATCACCGCCTTTTCTTTTTTCAAATTCAAACATCCTACCAAAAAGTCAATTCAGTCATACCTCAGTCAAGTATGCATATTTGTCTGTTGGTCTGTCCGTCTCTACTTGCGGTTCACAAAAAACACACTTGTTTTTTGAACCAACTCTGCCCTCCCCTACACAATTTTGCCTGTAAAGTTATTTTTAGCCACAATTCTCCTTAACACCCTCTCTCTTTCATTCTAACTAGATTTTAGCATTGGCGTCTTCAAGGCCACACTTTTTTGAAAATTAGTGACATTATTGTTTCAATGCAGTCGTTCGTTGATATGAACAACACAGTCTTTTGTCAATATCTTTCTTATTATCTATCCGACTGTATAAATGAAAGCATATTTTTTCACTGCTCAAGATGGGCCATCCGGCCAGCTAGGTTTTATATTCCTAACATCATTATTAAGAAAAAGTTACTTTTCAAGGTTAGTTGGTTTTTCGAAATATTTTCTAGAATCTTCCGTGAAACGTTTGCCGCTGCATTCAAATAAAGGACAAAATATCGCAAAAGCGTCCAAGAAATGACTGTTGCGTATAATAACTATGGTCCCTTTTGTCGATTTCTTTACCTTGTGTCAACTTGGGGACGTGACTTTTCCTCCGTTCCCCTCCCAATTGCATCTTTTTAGCCTTGCTAGTTTCAAGCACATGTTCAGTCAGATTTTTTCCTTTTGATCTTCGTTCTCATTCCGTTCCAAGGGTAAACGTTCTAGCAATTTAATTTCCATGGCGGGTGATGACCCGCGGCGTGGGCGATCATGCCTTCTAGTAACTTACGCATTCTTTTTATCCCTACATTTTATCCTTTGGAGATATTTTTACGTTGTATCACTGTTAATTTTATGACAGCCTTGTTGCCGATAAACACCAATCACATTGTATAGATTTATATAATTATCTTCAAATATTACCCCTCAGGAAGCGCTTCATATTTAACAAAGGGAAATTTATTCACAAAATCCTGTCACAGAATGCTCCAAAGTATCTTTGGCCGCTTTTAAAATATAATGAAAGACGTAGTCAGCGCCTAAACAAATTACAGGTACCCAAGCCCAGGCTAGACCTATTTAAGACTAGTTTGGCTTACTCAGCTGCTCATCTTTGGAACAATCTTCCCAATGACCTAAAAAACACACACAGTCCTTACTCATACAATCGTATACTGTTCAAATACTTTATGAGTGTTAATTATATGCCACCCTAACTGATTGTGTTGTACTTTTATCTAATATATTGTATGGAGGCTCTGATGATCTAGTTTTCATTACAATATACTTATTCTTAATATTATATTCTTAATAACATATATTCTTAATTTTATGATCAGGTACTGTTAATGTATGCTGTTATACTTCCTTGTAATGTTGCACTGCCCTTAATAAATACTTTAAGTACGCTGGAGAATGTTTGAATAACAGTAATAAAAGATGAGCAAGATGAAGGAAGAATGCAAGAGGGGACTGTGCCCGATTTTCAACCCTTGGCAACTTAATTGCTTTCATATATGTCTATCTAACTATCTACCTAGTCTGATTCTGGTCTTGAGTTTGGGAGGCAAAGACAGCGAGGAAAGTAACTGTATACCCCACCTCATCTTGATGAACCTATCATTGCAGCAGTATCTGCTATGAGACTCAAAGCTGCTCACCCCTTGTAAAGTTGTTCGAGCGCACTGGAAAAAACACGGAGTCCCTGAGGCATTCAGTAGCAGACCCTTTGAATATTTCACGAGTTCTTATAACACACCTCTGAATATGTCTCAAATTACCAATTTACTGTATGAAGAATTCAATTTTTATGTCTTGTTGTTTGTTTTTAAAAAATTTATTATTATTTTATTTTTTTCGTTAATTTTGTTGTTACTTACTTACTTAGTCTTTCCTCTTCTACCGTGAGGTGTAGAGGTTTGTAAGAGAGAGCGCCAGACTATCCTATCGGCTGTCTTCCTCCTGGCCTGGTTCCATTCTAGTCCTCAGTCCTTCAAAGATTGTCTAATGTTGTCCTCCCAGCGGACTCTGGGTCATCCTGGGGGTCTGGATCCCTGGCTCTTTGTTTCCCATGCTTGTCGTGGTAGCCGATCTTCTCCCATTCTGCAGACATGGCCAAACCATCTTAGTTGGGACTGTTCTACTTGGGTCTGCAGGGGGTGGCATTTAAGGCCTTGACGTATCATCTGGTTGTGGACCATGTTTCTTCTTGTTACTTCAACCACCTTCCTCAGATACCTCATTTCTGAGGTTTGGATCTGGCTTTTGTGGGTTGTAGTCATTGCCCATGACTCGCATCCATATGTCAAGTCTGGAACATAGGTGGAGCGGTATACAGCCATCTTCGTTTTCTTACCAACCTCTCTCTTGCTGAGGAATCCTCAATTTATGGCCTGAAAAAGTCTCCCAGCTGCTGCTTTTTGAGTGGCCAACTTTTCTTTGATGCCTCCCTTTCGGTCTATAATAGCTCCGAGATATTTAAAGTGGTCGACCTGCTCCAGGACCTGTTCTCCCAGCTTAATCTGATGTCTTCTTTCTTCTCGTGATATCACCAGCGGCTACCACGACAAGCATGGGAAACAAAGAGCCAGGGATCCAGACCTCCAGGACGACCCAGAGTCCGCTGGGAGGACAACATTAGACAATCTTTGAAGGACCGAGGACTAGAATGGAACCAGGCCAGGAAGAAGACAGCTGATAGAATGGTCTGGCGCTCTCTCTTCCAAACCTCTACACCTCACGGTAGAAGGGGAACGACTAAGTAAGTAAGTAAGTAAGATATCACCATGGATTTTGTTTTAGAGCTACTTATGACCATCCCTCTCTTTTCCAGCTCTTCCTTCCAGACTTGCAGGTTGGATTGGAGATGTGCCTCTGATTTAGCAATCAGGACAACATCATCAGCAAATGCCAGCTCTGAAATACAGACCTGTCTCATCTTCCAGTACCCCACTGAATACTTTCTTGTTCTCTCCTTACATGCCTTGATGACATCGTCCATGAGGAGTATGAAAAGATAAGGTGATAGGATATCACCTTGTCTTACACCATTGGTGGTCCTGAACTCTTCTGACTTATGGTTTGCTGTCCTCACATAATTTCTGCAAGACTTGTAGAAGCTCTGTATAGCATGAATCAGAGGTGCTGGAATGTTCTTCCTTGCCAAACAGTCCCAAAGATTTTGCTCCAAGGGACCCTGTCAAACGCCTTTTCCAGATCTATGAAACAAAGATGGATCTCACTCTTATACTCAAGGGCCTTTTCACTCAGCTGTCTGAGTGTGAAGATTAGGTCTTGAGTACTTCAGTTTGCTCAGAATCTGCACTGGACCTCATCCAATTGTGGCTCAGCTAGGTGTCGGTGTCTCTGCTCTTTTTTAATTTATTATTATTATTTTTCGTTAATTTTTTTGTTGTAATTCTTTATTTTTTTTTATTTTCATTTTTGTTTTTTTATTTTAAAAACATACTTTAATTATGATGATTATTGCAAATGTAATATTACTTTTATAATGATAAATGCCTTAATAATGCTTAAAGTAAATGTGAGGATGAAAGGATATAGTATATACATGATGAGAGAGAGAGGAAGGGCAAAATGTCAGACGGGCCTGCGTGCCCAATTCTTAACCCTTTGAAAATAAAGTTCGTTCGTTCATTCTCTCTCAAAATTTCTCGCTAATCTCACAGTCCCTCCTCTCTCTCAAACTGTCACACTAATCTCACAGTCCTCTCTCTCAAACTGTCACACTAATCTCACAGTCCTCTCTCTCAAACTGTCACACTAATCTCACAGTCCTCTCTCTCTCAAACTTTCTCAGTACTCACACAGTCCTCTTTCTCTCTCAAACTGTCTCTATAATCTCACCTCTCTCTCTCTCTCTCTCTCTCTCTCTCTCTCTCTCTCTCTCTCTCTCTCTCTCTCTCTCTCTCTCTCTCTCTCTCTCTCTCTCTCTCTCTCTCTCTCTCTCTCTCTCTCTCTCTCTCTCTCACACTCTCTCTCTCTCTCTCTCTCTCTCTCTCTCTCTCTCTCTCTCTCTCTCTCTCTCTCTCTCTCTCTCTCTCTCTCTCTCTCTCTCTCTCTCTCTCTCTCTCTCTCTCTCTCTCTCTCTCTCTCTCTCTCACTTTCTCATTAATTTCACAGTCCTCTTTCTCCTTCAAACTTTCTCACTAATCTCACAGTCCTCTCTCTCTCTCTCTCTCTCTCTCTCTCTCTCTCTCTCTCTCTCTCTCTCTCTCTCTCTCTCTCTCTCTCTCTCTCTCTCACTTTCTCATTAATTTCACAGTCCTCTTTCTCCTTCAAACTTTCTCACTAATCTCACAGTCCTCTCTCTCTCTCTCTCTTTATCTCTCGCTCTCGCTCTCTCTCTCTCTCTCTTTATCTCTCGCTCTCTCTCTCTCTCTCTCTCTCTCTCTCTCAGTAGCTTTGGTAACAATAGGCCCATTTATCTGATCTCGTCACTGTCCTTACCATTGGAAAAACACATGTTATTGTAAATAAGAATCGACATTACTGCACTCAGGGCAAACCCATAGGTGCTCAGTTTCCCTTAGCAAATGTTGACAGATATGAATGCTGTTTGTTCCTGGTTATGTGTGTACTGTATATACACACTGATGCTTCCTGTCATACATCCATCTCTGCTGGTCTTATGTTTGATACAAAATTCCAGCAATCTTAGCCTTGATTGTCCATCGATTGTTGTGTCATTCTCTAAGATGATCAATAATTGTCTTTATTGTCTCCCCCTTATCCAAATTCACTGTGCCCACTATTGGTGCTCTTGAAGCTACTCTGTCAGCTTTTTCATGGCCGCATGTCCCTACATGACCAGGACAGTGGATCCATGCCAATTCCTGAAGATTTGAGGCTTTTATGGAAACTCTTATGTTCAGCGACTACTCTGCCCTTTACTCTAGCTGAGAAGCCCCATCTTGATTTCTCATCATGGATTACAGATCCATCAGTGTACACAATGGCATCATCATCTCCCGCATTGTCAAACGTTGATTAATTTCCAGCTCTGCTGTCCCATTGCCCCAAGTTCTGCTCTCTCTGTCAAGGCTAATAATGACTTGCTTGTAGTTCATCAAGTTTTTCTCTCTCTGTCAAGGTCAATACTACTTGCTTAATCAAGTTTGCTTGTCTGTTAATAATGTTCTGCTCTCTCTGTCAAGGCTAATAATGACTTGCTTGTAGTTCATCAAGTTCTGCTCTCTCTGTCAAGGCTAATAATGACTTGCTTGTAGTTCATCAAGTTCTGCTCTCTCTGTCAAGGCTAATAATGACTTGCTTGTAGTTCATCAGGTTTTGCTCTCTCTGTCAAGACTAATAATGACTTGCTTGTAGTTCATCAAGTTCTGCTCTCTCTGTCAAGACTAATAATGACTTGCTTGTAGTTCATCAAGTTCTGCTCTCTCTGTCAAGGCTAATAATGACTTGCTTGTAGTTCATCAAGTTCTGCTCTCTCTGTCAAGGCTAATAATGACTTTCTGCTCTCTCTGTCAAAGTTTTGCTCTTCTGTCAAGGCTAATAAATGACTTGCTTGTAGTTCATCAAGTTCTGATCTCTCTGTCAAGGCTAATAATGACTTGCTTGTAGTTCATCAAGTTCTGATCTCTCTGTCAAAGCTAATAATGACTTGCTTGTAGTTCATCAAGTTCTGCTCTCTCTGTCAAGGCAATTTGCTAGTTCATCAAGTTCTGCTCTCTCTGAGCTTGCTTGTAGTTCATCAAGTTCTGCTCTCTCTGTCAAGGCTAATAATGACTTGCTTGTAGTTCATCAAGTTTTGCTCTCTCTGTCAAGACTAATAATGACTTGCTTGTAGTTCATCAAGTTCTGCTCTCTCTGTCAAGGCTAATAATGACTTGCTTGTAGTTCATCAAGTTCTGCTCTCTCTGTCAAGGCTAATAATGGCTTGCTTGTAGTTCATCAAGTTCTGCTCTCTCTGTCAAGGCTAATAATGACTTGCTTGTAGTTCATCAAGTTCTGCTCTCTCTGTCAAGGCTAATAATGACTTGCTTGTAGTTCATCAAGTTCTGTTCTTTCTGTCAAGGCTAATGATGACTTGCTTGTAGTTCATCAAGTTCTCATCTGACTTACTCCACTCTTCCCCTTTGAATATGTTTTTAACTGTCTATGGTCACCTGCTTAATCATTGCCTGTGGCCATCCATTTATAACCTCTTTATTCTCACTCCCTTAATGTCAGCTACGTTCTCATGCAGGGGGGGGGGGGGGGCCTTCTGTCTGTGGTTACTCACATGTCAAAAGGCTTTTGACAGTATACATAGTGACAGTTTACGGAAAATACTGAGGGCTAATGGGATTCCAAGCTGCATAGTGTCAATCATAAAAAAGCCTGTATACTAACTTTACATTTAGCGTAGGGCAGAGCAACCTAACCTCTAACTTCTTTGAGGTGAAGACAGAAGTACGACAGGGATGCCCCTAATCACTATTTTTAACAGTCATAGACTGGGTGATGCGACAGACAACAGAGGGCAGTCCAAGAGGAATAAGATGGACTACATTTTCTACATTAGAAGATCTAGAATATGCAGATGACATTACACTAGTAGCACATTCACATCAACACATCCAGGAAAACATGGATAGACTTAATAAGAATAGCCAGCAGATGGGCCTGAACATCAATCTAAAGAATACAGAGGTCATGACACTCAATGTGAGCAACCCCGAGCCCATATCAGTAAGGAATCAACAACTGAAACAGACAAGACACCTTCACATACCTAGGATGCATAGTAACAACAGATGGCGGAGCAAGCAAAGACATCAACAACAGAATGAACAAATCAAGAACAGCCTTTTATAGTCCAAACAACATCTGGAAGTCCTCTCAGTACAGCACAAACACAAAATTAAGATTATATTAGAGCTGTGTGCTTTCTGTTCATCTCTATGGCGTGGAATGTTGGAGAGTAACAGAGAAGGAAATGTCGAAATTGTTCTCTTTTCACACAACATGCCTAAGAAAAATTCACCAAATCTTTTGGCCAAATACCATCACCAACCAAAATCTGCTTACTCAGAACAAGCAAGAGTACATGCACACCATCATAGCTGGCAGATGCTGGAGCTGGGTTGGCCATGTCCTCAGAAGAGACCCCGATGCCATCACAAGAACAGCTATGCTATGGACCACTGAAAGAAAACGAAAGAGAGGCTGACCAAAAACAACCTGGCGGAGGACTGTGGAGGCTGAGATGCAAGGAGTGAGCCAGAGTTGAAGCACTGTACGAAAGATGGCCACCGACTGAGCAAAGTGGAATCGATTTGTTGTTGCCCTACAAGACGCCAGCAGGCGTGATGGCCACTGACTTCTTTGACGGTCGGCGGCTAAGGATCAAAGAAGAAGCACATACAGGCTTTTACCTGAGCCATTGCATATCTGGATCTAATTGACAGTAATCCAGTCATGTACCACATTGTCACGATGAGGGTATCTTGCACACAGCCCAATATTACATGCGTCTTTTCATTTTGAATGCATTCAAGAGACACGAATCCAACAATACTTAAAACAGCTACTTTAGAGACTATAGACAGCTACCCTACCACTGCAATATATGCATACACAGATGGCTCAGCATTCAAGACCACCATAAATGCTGGATTTGGAACGTATGTGAAATACCCAAATGGCAGCACATTAGAAATGTATGAACCCTGTGGAGAATTCTGCCCTAACTACCAGGCAGAGATTACAGCAATAAACACCACACTCACAACAATAGACAGCCAATTCATACAAGAAATCCATAAGCCCTCAGATATCATAATAATCACTGATTCAAAATCAACCCTTCAGGCTTTAAAAGAATATCTTCAAACTGAAAATTTAAAAATAATACAGCTGGCCGAAACAATTGGCAACATGCTAACAAAATATGACATCAGAGTCACTCTACAGTGGATACCAGGGCACACAGACGCACCAGGCAATGATAAAGCAAACAGATTAGCAAAACTAGGAGCAAACATGGTCCAAACAAACACTCCAGCAAACATGCAGACAGCTAAATGAATACTCCAAAACAACTTCAAAGAGGAATGGCTGAACCGATGGGCAAAATGGTCTACTGGACATGCCTTGTATATAAAAATTGGCCATTTTCAACAAAAATGACAACATTAATAACCTACGATGTAAGGAGCAGAGCACAAACTTCCACCTAAGAACAGAACACACCATACTCAACAAGCACTTAAACAAATTAAACCCCAGACATAAGCCTAATTGCCACAACTCTACACATCCGTATGAGACATTTCAGCATGTGCTGCTCATTTGCCCAAGACTTTCCGCAAACAGACAACAGCTATTGCTTGGCTCCCAACAATCACAAACACTCTATAGAGCAGCAGCTGCAGAACACACGCAAATTCTACAACATGGCAGTGACTGTTAAAGAGCGACAAGCTCTACAGCTCTAGTTAATCAACAACAACAACTGGCTGATATAGATTGTCTAAACAACGGCACATACAACATTTAAGGCTAATTAACTGGCTGATATAGTTTGTCTAAACAATGGTACGTACAACATATAAGGTTAATTAACTGGCTGATATTTTTGTCTAAACAACGGTACATACAACATTTAAGGTTAATTAACTGGCTGATATAGTTTGTCTAAACAATGGTACGTACAACATATAAGGTTAATTAACTGGCTGATATTTTTGTCTAAACAACGGTACATACAACATTTAAGGTGAATAATGCTATGTAACTAGCTGGTATTTTTTTGCCTAAACACTGGTAGGTACAACATATAAGGCTAATAATAAACTTGCTGATATAGTTTGTCTAAGCAATGGTACTGTTGATGTGGTCATTTGTATATATATATATATATATATATATATATATATATATATATATATATATATATATATATATATATATATATATATATATATATATATATATATATATATATATATATGTAGCAGAAGAGCCCACGAAACTGGTCCACCATAAATGTAACTGTCTTTTTTCTCTTGTACAGGTGATCATTTGCATAAGACAGCATACATGTTGTTAGATGTGTAGTACTTGTAATGATGAGCTGAGTGTGGGTGCGAATGAAGGCGCGAATTAATTTAGGCTCATATATGTTGTGTAATGCAACCCATACACTCACATGCAGTAGTCAAGGATGCTTGAACACTGCTGGCACGTTTCAAAACATTTATTGACGGTAACACACATAGCATCAACAGGAACAGTCAGTGTAAACAAGGTCATGCTGACCGGAAATCATTAGGTACATATGGGGCATTCCAAAAGCCAGGTAAACATTCAAATATTCGTACATGGACAATAGCAGTATGGTCTTCAATATACAGTTCTCAATGCCGCTTCGGTATCTCTGACTAAACGCGTCAGATACCTTGATCACTTTGACATACAGGTACAACTTGGCATTCCCCGCCAATTGCACATTATCAGGCTGTAATATATAAGCCTTAACACAGTTCTCAAAATGGCGTCAGCTGTGTACTTCTGATTAAGCAGGTTAACATCAACCCTGCAGTAATACTTATGTAGATATATATACCGCCAATCTGCGGTTCCCACAATATAACTTCGTCACTGGACTTCTGGATAATATGAAGACTAATAGTCTTGGATGGCTACCTTGAGCGCAAAATATAAGTTCTGTAATGTAGAACCGGTGAGCTGTAGTTCACAGACTAGGTAATCCTTTAACATGTTCTGCCACCGAATGCATAATAATGAAAAAAGTCGGTGTTACCTGGAACCGAATCCTCAGAACACAATAAGGAACTCTGTTGTCATTCCGACGCACAGAGATTCACTGGGGAGACCTGCCAACGCAGTCACTTCCAAGATTTTCCCCGAAAATACAATGGACCTCATGTCCCACAGAAGCCAGCTTACATCACGGCCTGATGGAAGTATCTCAACTTGGCGCTTAAAACCCGCGCATGGGCACAAGCCCGAACTGTTTACCTTTGACCCTATCTTCATACAGGTCAAACCCCAAAGGATGAACCAACAGGGAAGACAACCCCTAATCAACCTGATACCGCAAGGTAAAGACACAATTATTCACCTTTGACTAGGGTGAAAAAACATACGACAAATAACTTGACATATGACTCCGTCGAAAATGACAGCAACACACAGTTAATGGCATCCTTCATATCTACAACAAGCTAAAAGGGATTAATTGTGTCCATCTTTTCAACCTGACACAAGATTGTCTCACACTTTAGTCATTCATAACAATTCTTATCGAAAATAAATATATTTAGTACAACACAGTTGTTTTTTCTTAAATTAATGAAAAATATCCCGTTCAACCTCTGATGGGTTATAATTAGGATATATATTGTTTTCAATTCCAAATAATATGAACAACTGCCGATATGAGAAAGTGGCATCACATTAGTCAAATCAAAGGAATTCATGGGTTGTGCTTACTTTAATTACTTCCTCATGTTTCTCACTTTCTTTCCTTTCCCCGACTTGGGCTTGTAGCTGCAATGTAGGGAATTTTCTTTTGTCTTATATACTAGTAAGACACATTACCTTTTTTTCCATTTGTTTAACAACCTACCCTCATGACATCTTAAGACAGTCTGCCTCATTTTCTTAAAGAAAAAGGATGTTTATATACTTGTAACATTTTCATGCTATAATTAAATCAGCCTTTATTTACTTTACCTCTATGTGTCTATATTTAAGATGTTCTAAAAATAGTTTTATGCAGATTTAATTTTGATACTGAATACAGCATATTTATTTCAGCTGTCATTCCAGATCTTCTTCTTCAAGTGACATGCCTGGTGGAATAGGCAATCATGTCTCCCCACAGCTTCCTGTCTCCAGTTCTATTTATCAGTTCAGCTGTTGACCTCTTTCCATGCACTTAAGTCAGACTGTCCAGTATCTTCTGCCTTTGTCCTCTGTCAATTTTTTCCTTCAGTCTTTCCTATTGTCACGATAAATTCAAGCTTTCTTCTTCATATAACATGCCCAAAGAAAGTAGATTACTTCCCTCTAGCCTAAGGACTGAACTTCTTTTTGATATTAGCCTCTTTCAGGATATCTTTGTTACTCTTCATAGCTGTCCAAGTTATTTTTAACATAGCAGAAAGATCTCACTAATTAGTGGTGTTGCCATGGGAACGAAGATGGGTCCTAGCTATGCCTGCCTGTTCATGGGCCACTTGGAGCATCAGATATCGCAACAATACTCCTATCCTTTCCCCGGGTTTTACCGCAGATACATCGATGATGGCATAGGTCTCACAGATATGTCTGAGACTGATTTATATCGCTTCATCGACTTTGTCAACCACTTTCACCCCACCATCAAGTTCACCTCCCTCGTTTCCACAGTATCTGTCAACTTCCTTGACATTACTATTTCTATCACGCCCTCTGGCCTTAATACCTCAGTATACTACAAGCCGACAGATGCCCACAGCTACCTCCTGTATATCTCTTTCATCCTCGGGCCTGTCGTGACTCCCTTCCTTTTTCACAACTTCTCCGCCTCCGCCGTTTGTGCCAAGACGACGATGACTTCCACTTCCGAGCAAATGAGATGTTGGATTTCTTCCGTAACAGACTTTATCCGGAACATGTTCTTACCTCTGCTCTCCAACGTGTGCTCCCCATCTCTCGTCAGGAGGCCCTCATACCTCACTATAAATCCACTTCAGATAGAGTCAAATTAATCTTGACCCATCACCCTCACAGTACTGCTGTCACACAGATCCTTTTCCGCCACCTCCCTATCCTCCAAGCAGAGCCTGCGACCCAAGAAGTATTCGGTGAAGCACCTTTGGTGGCATATAGACGCGACAAGAACTTGAAGGATCTTCTTGTTCACAGCCGTCTCCCAAAGGAGAATGCCACTCACTTTGGCACACTACCCTGTGGTCGGACACGATGCAACAAGTGCAAGTATGTCATCTCAACCCAGAAGGTGTCCTTTCCTAAGGCTACGTACACCATCACTAGTAGCTTCACGTGTGAATCGCGTAATGTCATTTATACGATCATATGTAAACGTTGCTGCAAAACCTATATTGGCCAAAACAGGCAAACGACTTGGGGACAGATTTATCCAGCACTTGAATGACATCTCTCAGCAAAAGTCCACACCAGTTGCCACACACTTCAATGGTCCTGACCACCATGGTCCCATCGACATCCAGGTCACTGCGATCCGATCCTGCTCCTCTGACACTGCCAGCCGAGAACAGCTTGAGAACCGACTTATCCACCGCATGGGGTGTCTAAAACCAGCCGGTCTCAACACATTCCACACTTTTTTTTTTTTTGACTGCACCGTGTCTCTGTTATCTCGTATGTCTATCTACCTAACCTGCTTATCTATCTATCTATCTAACCTCTTATCCCCCTGATCCTTTTTCAGTATTGCATATTATTTTGTATCCTATTTTTTAAATTCATTTTCGTATTTCCCTACTCTTCCTTCATACCTTATCTTCCAATTTTCTTCCCTCTGCTGGTATACTCAATCCTAGGGAACAACGTCTCCTACAACGAATTGAGACCAGATGTGGCTTTCAACGTATGCTTTCAAAGGACTACCCTGTGGTCGGACACGATGCAACATGTGCAAGTATGTCATCTCAACCCACAAGGTGTCTTTTCCTGAGGCTACATACACCATCACCAGTAGCTTCACGTGTGAGTCGCGCAATGTCATTTATACGATCATATGTAAACACCACCCAAGGAAATTATACACATGGAAAAGCCCAGGAGATGTAACAAGAAATCAAATCGACTATATCAGTGTTTCTCAACCCTGATAGTAGCAACGCCCCCTTTTGACAACTAATATTTTAAAAAGCCCCCCACCCTTTAGCACCCTCTTGCTCTTTATCGTGTACACACACACACACGCGCGCGCTCACACACACACACACTCACGCGCGCACACACACACACACTCACACACACACACATATTCCACCATACATTTAAAAAAGCAATGCAGTTAACGAGTTATCTTTTCTTATAATATAAAGAACAAGAGAAAGCACATTTATAAAAGCATAGTTATATTAAATATGTGTTTAAGTACGGAATTATATACACTACAAGTTCATTATCCTTGAATTACAAATTGGCGGAGCAAATGATATAAAATTTGTTCTTACAACTCTATAACTATCATAATCATATCATTTTAATAGCGCCTAAATGACTGCATATATATCTTTAAATCTGAATATTAAAGCCTCTCCTTATGTAACCACTTTAAACGTGAAAAAAATTTTTAAAAATTATCAGTTGATAATAATGATATAATTATATAAAAATTCACTTACTAATGAAGCTTAATGAGATCCTTGCGCTTGGTGTGACTCAGCCAGTTTTGTAATATTTGGTTCTAAGTTTGTTAAAATCTTGTTACAAATCTGCAGTCGGTTTCGTTGCTTTTGTAGTAGCAACACTACTGTACTGAACCCCTTCTCCACCAAATACGACGTTGGGAATGCTGTAATTAGCAATTTAGTTTCACACCAAAGAACGGGATACGCAGGCCTCTGCTGGATCCAAAATTTTTCGTAATGTATGTGACTGAATCGTGCTTTTGCCTCGAAGTCATTTGGTAGCTTAATTAATTCTTCTTGTAAATGTTGACTAATTGTTCCACGTCTGATTCAAACGGATTAATCACCCAATCCGGTATTATTAGTTCTTGCAAGTCTTTAAATCGTATGCTCATATCATTTTTAATAGCGTCCAAATGACTGCAATACACCTCTAAATCTGAATCTTTAAGCCTGTCCCCACCTAACTGCAGTAAACACGGAAAATGAGAAAGTTCTCGGCGACTAAGATTTTTTAAATATAATGTCAATTTGTTGATGAACCCCATGGTAATTCCTTTCACTTTAATCAGACTGATCTCATTTCCTTGTAGCTTAAGAAGAACCTCGTTTAACTTTTCAAATATATCTGAAAGATAGGCCACATCGTTTTGCAATACTTCTCTTTCGATGCTAAATTCTTCTTTGATTAAAACCAAAAACTCTACTGTATCCTGACAATGGTAACATCCCAGGTACTAAAATTTTGCGTTTGGAATCCTTGAAACACTCCATGTGACGTAGGATAAAAATAATCGTGTTACAAGCTATGCGAAGGGGAATATCTTTTGTAACTGTTTCATATTGATTCTTGTAAAAATGTACACAACGCCCCCCTGAATGGAAGTAGCGACCCCCAATCGTTGCGACCCATCAGAACGCCCCCAGACATCTTGAAAACGCCCCCCAGGGGGCATGCAAATTTACCTAAAAAGGAGTCTAAGAAAATTCAAATTTGGATGACAGATGACATCTTGAATAAAATGGCAGAAAGAAAGAAAGCAAAAAAACTCCAGAATATAAAACAATAGATAATGACATAGTACTATGTGTAGACAAGCAAAAGAACGGTGGATAGAAACAAAATGCAAGAAAATAGAAGACTTGGAAGCAAAGCACATGACAAGAGATATGCATGAAGAAATAAAGAAATTATCAAATCGGTCGCGGTTTGCACAAGGAGGAAGCTGTATCAAGAACAAAGATGGTGTAATATTACTTGATGAGAAAGACATATCAAACAGATGGGCAGAATACGTAAAAGAACTATTTGAGGACAACAGAGGTAAAATACCATCACCAGATTCTAATGAAGGCCCAAACATTCTCAGATCAGAAGTAGAGAATGCCATACATATGTTAGGAAAAGGAAAAGCAGCAGGCATGGATAACATAAAAATTGAAATGATAGAAGCTCTGGAGAGCTTTGGTATAGATACAATCACAGATATGTGCAATGATATATACAATACAGGATATATACCACACGACATGAAGACATCAGTTTTTATAACATTGCCCAAAAAAAACCAAATGCAACAGAATGTGCAGACTTCAGAACAATCAGCCTGATGAGTCATGCAATTAAGATACTGCTCAAAATCATACAGGAAAGAGTGAAAAATAAGGTAGACAGCGAAATCCAAGAAGAACAGTTTGGTTTTAGACGGAACAGTGGAACAAGAGAGGCAATATTTTGCCTAAGAATATTAGCAGAAAAATATACAGAGGTCCAAAAAAGAATGCACATGTGTTTCATTGACTATAAGAAGGCTTTTGACAGAGTCCATCATGAGAAAATAATTGAATGCCTCGAAGACATAGGTATTGATGGAAAAGATATAAGAATACTCAGTAACCTTTATTGGGAGCAAACTGCCACGGTAAGATCTGGAAGGAATTATTCACCATACATAGACATAAAAAGAGGTGTCAGACAAGGCTGTGTGCTGTCCCCCTGCCTATTTAATTTATACACCGAAAAAATTTTCAAACAAATACAGAAAATACCAGGACTGAACATCAGTGGAAGGTCAATAAACAACCTTAGATATGCAGATGATACCGTGTTGTTAGCTGAAAGCGAACAGGAGTTACAAGAACTAGTGAAGCAAGTGAACAGTATAAGTCATGAATATAGACTCGACATTAATATTGAGAAAACAAAAACTATGATAATTAGCAAAACAGATGATAAACCCACATTAAAGATAAGCATAAATGGGAAAATCCTGGAACAAGTCAAGAGCTACGTATATCTTAGTCATATAATAACAGAAGATGGCAGATGTGAAACAGAAGTCAAGAAGAGAATAGGAATGGCCAAAGCTACATTCAACAACATGAAACATATACTGACATCTAAACAGTTATCTCACAAATTGAGAATCATAAAGTGTTATATATATTCTGCATTTCTGTATGGTGCGGAAACATGGACGATGAATAAGCATTTGGAAGAAAGAATTGAGGCTCTTGAAATGTGGATATATAGAAGAATGGGGCGTATCTCATGGAAAGAGATGAAAACAAATAAGGAGGTCCTAGAAAATCTAGGTATGAAAAGAGAACTAATGAAGGAGGTTAAAGTTCATCAGCTAAAATACTTTGGCCACATAAAAAGGCATAACACCTTGCAGAAGACCATAACAGAAGGGAGAGTTGAAGGCAAACGTGCAAGGGGAAGACAGCGCTATAAGTGGGAAGATAACATCAAGAGATGGACAGCAAAGAGTCTATCAGAGTGCACCACCAAGACAAGAGACAGAAGACGTTGGAGATCCTTTACAGCCAACCTTCGTTGTGGAGATGGCAACTGATGATGATGTAAACGTTGCTGCAAAACCTATATTGGCCAAACAGGCAAATGACTTGGGGACAGATTCAGCCAGCACTTGAATGCCATCTCTCAGCAAAAATCCATACCAGTTGCCATACACTTTAATGGTCCTGACCACCGTGGTCCCATTGACATCCAGGTCACGGCAATCAGATCCTGCTCTTCTGACACTGCTAGCCGAGAACAGCTTGTGAACTGTGTTATCCACCGCATGGTGTGTCTAAAACCAGCTGGTCTGAACACTCTACATACCTTTGTCTGAGGTCACCCTTTCCTCTCGTGTTATATTTTGACTCTTTCGACTCTTATTCTATTTTTCTGCCGCCCTTCAATAATATGTATGAATATGTAATACACTGTTTTTAATATGTCTTGATTTTTTTATTTTATATTTATTAATCTCCAACTCATTCTGTCCTCTTCTATTTCCAGTCCCCACTAATATTACGTTTTGGTAGTTTATTGTTCAGTTTCGTTGTTTAGTTCCTTAGTATGTATTGTGTACATCCAGTGGTGGCAGTCATTCCCTTTTCCGGGCACACTTGTCCGTTCGCGGGCAGCAAAAGTGTTAGGACTTCGATGCCTTAAGGGAAGTACCTATTTTTATATTTTTAAATATTTATTTAGGTTCTCATGTGTCCTATCTAGCCTTCACTTTCTTTCCTTTCCCTGACGAATGCCTTGTGGCCGTAATGGTGGCTATTTTCTTTGTCTTTTGTCCTCATAAGACAAATCACCTTTTTTAAATTTTTTTTTCATATCCATCCAATTTGTTTCTCACCATTATTTAAAAAAAAAAATTGAATAAAATTTATTGTGATATCAATATCTCAAACAACCATAACAATGAGAAAAGAAATGAAAAGAAAGAAAACAGAAGCGAAGTCCCCCACGTTAAAGCAACTATATAGCAAACAGAACAGTCAGCTGGACAAGGAAGTTAAATGCCAAATCCAAGCCAACAAAAGGAATTTCCTAGACGATCTTGCAAGACAGGCAGAGGAGGCAGCACTGAGAAATGAACAAAGCACAGTATACAAAATATCATCAGCGGAAAACAAGGTGCAAACAATATTACATTAGTAAGAGATAAGCAAGGAAACCTCATCACGACAGCAGAGGGACAGGAAACAAGATGGGCAGAGCATTTCAGAGACACTCTGAACAAGGAACCACCAGAGGCACAATTGAAATACTATGCTCTGAATCTAAGCTCTCCCAAAAAATTGTCACATCCTGCACAGAGCCACTTCTCCTCAGCTCCCCCTGCCTATCACTGGGACCATAGTGGATGGGTTTGAAAAAAAATCGAAAAAAGGTGATTCGTCTTACGAGGACAAAAGACAAAGAAAGTAGTCTACGTTACGGCCACAAGGCATTTGTCAGGAAAAGAAAGAAAGTGAAGGCTAGATAGGAGACACAAGAACTTAAATGAATATTAAAAAAAAAAAAAAAAAAATATATATATAAAAATAAATTAATAAATAAAACCTAGGTACTTCCCTGAAGGCGAAGCATCTAAATCCTATCACGCTTGGTGGTTGAAAAGGAAGTGACTCTTGACCCCGGATGTACCCCGCCAATTCACTCCCGCCTTTTATCAGACCTCAGTGCCCAACAGACCCAGCTTCTGCTTCACTTACGTTGTCTCACCTCCAACAACTTCCCTTTCTACTCTATGATACGCACCACTATCCACACACTGAACCGGCAGCTTCATGAATTCCTTTCCACGTCCAAACGCCATAAACTATCCCGTCTCATCCCTACCCCCAAAGCTACCCCTCCATCCTCCACTCCATCATGCACTCAGGTAGTCTGCATCCCCCAGATCTACCCCTCTCTGAGGGAGAGCGCCCTGTTCTTAGTAAGGGCCTAAAATTTGTTCCTCTTCGTCCGACCCTAGACCAATACAATCTCCTGCAGGATGTTTATCGGTTTCACCGTCGCATGAGGCTGAAGTTCCATTTTAGAGAGGAAGACAGCAGTCTGCAGTCTCAGGCTGAATCCGACATCTTCGCACGCTTTTCTGACTCTATTAAACCCCCCTTTACACCTAAACCTGGGGTTTCTCATGCCCTGGACCTGTATATCAAGAACACCATCCATGACATTCAGCAGCTCCGCCCTCGTAGATTGCATTATTCCAATCTCACTTTGGCAGAGTCCCACGCTCTCTCCCTTCTTCGCCGTAGAGACGACATTGTCATCAAACCGGCTGACAAGGGAGGAGCCATTGTCGTCTGGCAGAAGGACTTATACCTAAGTGAAGGTAAAAACCAGTTGACCAAAGGCTCTTTTTAGACTGTCTCTAAAAATCGCATTGTACACAACACTATTAAACAGCTCATCACTAGTAATGCTCTTCCTCCCGAAGCTTCTCGTCTTAGGATTCATGACAGCTCTTTGGGCAAGCCTGTATTCTACATGCTCCCCAAAATTCACAAGATCGACAACCCTGGCAGACCTATTGTCTCAGCCTGTTCCTGTCCTACTGAACACATTTATGACTTCCTCGATAGCATTTTCCAGCCTATCGTTGAGAATCTTCCCTCCTTTGTTAAAGACACCAATCATGCTCTTACAACATTCTCCTCTATCCGACTCTCAGCAGACCGCTCCTACCATCTTTTCTTGTTAGACGTCTGTTCTCTGTACACCTTTATTCCCCACTCTGATGGTCTCCGAGCTCTTCGGTTTTTTTTTGACCAGCGCACTTGCCCTTCTATATCCACTGTCACTCTTCTCCATCTTGCTGAACTGGTTCTTCAACTTAATTCCTTTGAATTCAATGGTCAGTTTTTGGACCAAGTTAGTGGTGTTGCCATGGGAACGAAGATGGGTCCTAGCTATGCCTGTCTGTTTATGGGCCACTTGGAGCATCAGATATCGCAACAATACTCCGATCCTTTCCCCGGGTTTTACCGCAGATATATCGATGATGGCATAGGTCTCACAGATATGTCTGAGACTGATTTATATCGCTTCATCGACTTTGTCAACCACTTTCACCCCACCATCAAGTTCACCTCCCTCGTTTCCACAGTATCTGTCAACTTCCTTGACATTACTATTTCTATCACGCCCTCTGGCCTTAATACTTCAGTATACTACAAGCCGACAGATGCCTACAGCTACCTCCTGTATACCTCTTCTCATCCTCGGGCCTGTCGTGACTCCCTTCCTTTTTCACAACTTCTCCGCCTCCGCCGTTTGTGCCAAGACGACGATGACTTCCACTTCTGAGCAAATGAGATGTTGGATTTCTTCCGTAGCAGACTTTATCCGGAACATGTACTTACCTCTGCTCTCCAACGTGTGCTCCCCATCTCTCGTCAGGAGGCCCTCATACCTCACTATAAATCCACTTCAGATAGAGTCAAATTAATCTTGACCCATCATCCTCACAGTACTGCTGTCAAACAGATCCTTTTCCGCCACCTCCCTATCCTCCAAGCAGAGCCTGCGACCCAAGAAGTATTCGGTGAAGCACCTTTGGTGGCATATAGACGCGACAAGAACTTGAAGGATCTTCTTGTTCACAGCCGTCTCCCAAAGGAGAATGCCACTCTTTTTGGCACACTACCCTGTGGTCGGACACGATGCAACACGTGCAAGTATGTCATCTCAACCCAGAAGGTGTCCTTTCCTAAGGCTACGTACACCATCACTAGTAGCTTTACGTGTGAATCGCGTAATGTCATTTCTTCCTCTCTTGCTCTATTTTGACTCTTTCCACTCTTATCCTATTCTTCCTCTTCTATTTCCAGTCCCCACTTTTATTACGTTTGGGTATTTTTTCGTATTTTTTCGTTTTTTTTTACTCTTTAGTTTCTTAGTATGTATTGTGTACATCCGGGGTCAAGAGTCACTTCCTTTTCAACCACCGAGCGTGATAGGATTTAGATGCTTCGCCTTCAGGGAAGTAGGCTACGTAGGTTTTATTTATTAATTTAATTTATATATATATATATTATTATAATATATATAATATATATAATATATATTATATATAATATATATATTTAATTTATATATATATATATATATATATATTTTTTTTTATTCATTTAAGTTCTTATGTCTCCTATCTAGCCTTCACTTTCTTACTTTTCCAGACGAAGGCCTTGTGGCCGTAACGTAGAAGACTATACTTTCTATGTCTTTTGTCCTCGTAAGACACGAATCACCTTTTTTCGATTTTTTTTCAAAACCCCATCCACTAATGGTCCCAGTGATAGGGCAGGGGGACGTGAGGAGAAGTGGCCTCTGTGCAGGATGTGACAATTTTTTGGAGAGCTTAGATCAGAGCATAGTATTTTAGCACTGTATGGTTGTAAATAGCTGCCCTTGTTTGGTGGGGGGAATGCACAGTATGCCATGTGGTTCTTACCTCCCAGCTTGGAACCATATGTAATGATCCTTTAAATGCAAGCCAAGCTGGATAATACTGGAGCTTTTAACTTCAGCTCAGCACATTTGGGATAGGCAGAAAAGCCTCCGGAAAATTCTAGAATCTACATTGTAGATAGAGAACCAAGGAATCTTCAACTTGGTATTGGCTGCAAAAGAGCGAGAACCTCAGCAGTACTAGTTAAACAACAACACTGAAACGTGTTCTCTCAGCTTGCAACGCATCATTAGGGCAAGAGTGATACACATTACATCACAACAGTGTACTATCACATGAGCTGTCTGCTACAATTAGACTGGTAATGGTCAGGCATGTACTTACTACATGAGTTTGTTGCTGCTACAATGTAGACCTGGTAAAAGGTCAGGCAGTACTACTAACAATGAGCTGTCCTGCTACAATAGACCTGGTAAGGTTCAGGCATTTAATATGCAAAGAAAAACATCAATCTAATTTGTCATATAAAAGGACTGAGGTTCCCCTAGAGCTACTTTGAGAGCTACCATACCCGCCATTGTTAGAAATTAGATCAATTTTTTTCCTTCAAATTTCCAATTCTTCAATCTTAATGGCTCTTTCGGCTGTCCTTCTGTTCTTGAAGGCCCTCCTCTCCTGTTCCTTTTTGCTCTTTTCGGCTGTCTTTCTTAGCGAATGCCCTCTCTATTTCTTTCCATCTTCCTTTTCTCTTTCCATGGCTTCGTGAGTCTTAGCTTTTCAGCTTTTGGCTCTCAAAAAGCTCGTTGCTTTATTTTTTTGGTCTGGCCTTTTGTGTTTGTCTGGAGTCTCTTTCTTCCATTCAGAGGCCTTTCGTTGCTGAGTGTGGCTTTCTAGCTTCAGCCAGTCTTTCTTCTTTATTCTTTTTGTTTTGTTCTCTCACCAAAGTTAAAACCGAAGTCAGAAGAAAGTTCTTTGGTGAA
>JAMPIV010021083.1:0-194894 GCA_024509875.1 Oreohelix idahoensis
ACTTATGCTCTAGTATTCCGAGGGTAAGTACACAATCTAGAACTCGTCATGCTTGATACTAGTAAGGTAAGTCCTCAGCTCAACAATGACATTCTGAGAAAGTACAAGCAATATAATGCTAATTAATAACTAGTATGCTTCATAAGGTACAATACATTATTAATAATTGTGGCTGTTTAGTAAACTAACGGCCCTTATATTAACTACTCAGTCCTCCTCTAGCATCTTAAAAAACGAACAGAAGAAGATGACAACAAAGCACGATAGTGTGTACATATAAAGTAAGTACAGATGTGCTAATCTATTGTAGAAATATAGGTGTGTTATGACTCTGTAATATATGGAAATATAGGACAGAAGTATTAGTTGGCGTCATGTGGGCATCTAGACAAAATGTCAGCCATCACATTATCCGCACCACGGATAGCTCGTACCGTGAAGTGAAAAGGTTGAAGAGCTATAGCATATCGAGTGGATCGCGAACTCTTCAAATTCTTAGTCTGAATAGCTGTAAGAGCTTTCTGATCAGTCTCTAGAATGAAATGTGCGCCCAGGAGGAATCTTTGTAGCTTTAGAATTGACCAAACCATCGCTAACAACTCACGGTCTAAAACCGAGTAGTTCCTCTCTGCCGCATTTAGTTTTCTAGAAATGTACATAACAGGATGCAGAGTATTTGCATATTCTTGCATCAGTGCTGCTCCAATCCCAGTGGATGAAGCATCACTCCGAAGAACAAAAGTCCTATCAAGAGTAGGTAATCTTAAGATGGGAGGAGAAGAAAATATATTCTTGATTTGGTCTAGTGAAGATTGGCATTCTTCAGACCAACGGACCAGATTTGGCGAACCTTTCTTCAACAATGTTGAGAGAGGTGCCATGATCGAAGATAAATTTGGAATAAATCTCCCATAAAATTGAATTAAACCTAAGAGACTCCTAACTTGTTTCTTCGTTTTAGGAACAGAGATGTTCAGTATTTTGGAAGTATTGTGGTCTTCTGTCTTCAAGAGACGATGACCAACACGATGACCCAGGAAAGAGATTTCACCAAAACCAACAAAAGCTTTAGAAGGTTTTGCTGTCAAATTATTCTCACGTAGAGTGGACAGTAAGTCATATAACCCTAAATAGTGATCTTCCCAGGTATCACTGAGTAGAGAACAGATGTCATCTATGTATGCGATGGACATCCGAACGGATGTGCCCAGAATTCGAACGCATCATGCGAACCGAAAAAAAGTCGGGGGGGCGGCAGGGGCGTTCATGAGACCAAAAGGCATAACATTCCATTGAAATAGACCCCTAGGTGTAGAAAAAGCAGTAAGAGGTTTGGCATGCTCGGCTAAAGGCACTTGCCAATAACCTTTAGACAAGTCAAGTTTAGTGAAGAATCTAGAATTAGAAAGTCTAATCAGTAGATCTTCTAACAAAGGCATCGGTTCAGCGTCGAACTTTGTGACCTGATTCAATTTGCGATAATCAACGCAAATTCGTATGTTCTTATCCTTCTTCCGGACATTAACCATGGAAGAAGAATATGGTGAAGTCGATGGTTCAATTATATTTAATTGAATCATTTCATCCAATTCCTTTTCCACTTGCGACTGAAAGTGTATAGGAATAGGATAAGGCCTAACCCTAATTGGATTATTGTCGGTAAGAATTATGTCATGTTCTATGACATCTGTGTGTACAGGAATGTCAGTGAGAACATCCTGAAATGTTTGTAACATCGACGAGACTTGTCGATGTTCGTCACCAGAAAGATTAGGAGAAACAGAAACGTTTTTCCAAGATTCCGTAGAATGTAATGGAACCACTGGAAGGGGAAGGTTGACATCAGAGAAGGTAGCTTCCTCATCCTGTAGGACAGACAGGGATGAATAATGACCGTGAGGGGCAGGAGCATCATCCGTTGCCTGGAAAATAGGCAGCAAATAGTCCGGACGTTCGTGAAATTCCGAAAGCATGTTTATGTGGAAAGTTTTATGCTTTCCATCAATATCGACCACATAGTCAACATCGGAAATCCGAGAGACTATTGCATACGGACCTTTCCATGCAATAAGTAGTCTATTTTTCCCTAACTGGGAAGTAGGGAACGGAATGCTTTGGTCCCCTGGACAAAGTTGACTTTAGGACATCTATATCTTGTTAGTAAACTGCCACATTGGCCTTCATCTTTAAGCAATTTCCTGATGAAAGCAGTTGCTAGCTTTTCATGCCTCAATGATCTTTTGTCTAAGAGCAATGACATACTCATATGAGGATTGAGTTTCATCGCTAATATCATCGGCAGTGATGAGATCGTGTAATAAAGACATAGGGCCGCGTGGACGCGCGCCAAAGACCAGTTCGAAGGGAGAAAATCCTGTGTGTTCATTAGGGACTTCTCTATAGGCAAAGAGAGCCGCGGGTAAAACCCTGTCCCAATCTTGAGGATGATCTTCAGTTATCTTACCAAGCAAAGTCTTGAGAGTGCTATTTTCAGAACGCTCAAACAAACCCATTAGTCATAGGATGGTAGTTACTACTGGAGAGATTCGTTCGAATATGTAAGGTAGACATTACCTGTGAACAGTAGTGTCAGCTATGATTTTTGTGTGCCATAGGTCTTGACAATATGTCTCTGGGGAACCCCCAAGCGAGAAAAATATGAACCAAAGTAGCATCTTGCGATATCCTGTAGTAGATATGCTCTTAAGAGGAATAGCCTCTGGCCAACGTGTGCACATATCGACACATGTAAGGATAAACTGATGTCCTCTGGCCGACTTGACCTTAAAAGGGCCAATAATATCTATGGCCATTTTCTGAAACTGCCGAATAGGAATGTCAGCAGCCTGGATAGGCGCAGCATGTCGTGGTCCTCTAGATTTGACCTCCTGACATACCTTGCATGATCGGCAGTAAATACGAATGTCCTTAGTGACAAAAGGCCAAAAGAAAGCCGCAAGGACTCTCGACTTCGTACGGGCAAAACCCATATGTCCAGCACATTGCGAGTCATGAGCATGTTGCAATATTTGGACTCTCATGCTCTTGGGAACAAGAATTTGCGAATGTGCCGACGTAGTCGAATCTTGTACCATACGTACAAGTACGCCGTTTCTCATTGCAATCCAAGATTTTCTATTTGTATCCTGATTCGGATCACCTTTCTTCGCAAGAACGAAGAATTTTTTTAAAGAAGGATCTTCTTCTTGCAATTTTATGAAAGAGTCACGAGTAATTACTAAGTGACTATCTTGGCTATCAACTTCATTATCACTAGTCAGTGAAGTTTCGGGTGTTTGTAGAGCTTGTGCTCTTGTAACTACTGCATTTGTAGCTTGCATGTTATTATCTTCCCAAGCAGCAATCTGCTGTGGGGTACACTCCCTAACTCCGTGAATCCGACCAATAATAAGGTCCGTAATAGGATTAGGTAAGAGACAAGCATGCACATCTCCAGTAAAGAAAGGAGTGGCAATGCGAATTACAGCAGTAGGATATTTTTCTAGAGTGCCGCCAAATGTGACACATTTAATAACCCTTCCTGTAGCACAAGATGGATCTACAAGCGATTGTCTAACACCAATAGTGGTGCATCCGGAATCGAAAAGTAGTGAAACCGGAGTATCATTAACAAGACCCTTATGTAGAATTAAAGAACCCCTCCCGTCATGCGCAACAGCAGCAGGAAGAGCGGGAAGTGGGTGACCACAACTCAAAGTAGTTATGGTACCCGGTTCGAATAAAGTACTGCATTGGGGGCATTTGTTTGCTCTCTCAAAGTCAAAAGCAGAACCAGTGACTGCGTCAAAGTTTTTACTATCAACAACATGATTACAGGCTCCCTCAGTTTCCTGTTGTACAGCATTAGCCTGCTGATATCTCTTTTTTTTGTGTTGAGATCTACCCCGACTATTATTACCTCTGACGTTATCAAAGTTATTATTATCTCTGCAGTTATTATTGTCTCTATTGTAATTGTTATCCTGGTTCGAATTCCAGTTTCCACGATTACTATCATGTTCACATTGATGCGAACATCTATTTGTTTGGTTTTGAGGTCTTCGGCAGGAATAACCTCTATTACCATATCCTCTTTTGAAATGCCTATAATTATTAGGGTGATAGTAACGACCACTATCAGGTTGTCTCCAATTCTTCGAAGAAGAATCACCATGAAATTGATTTCCATGATTTTGACAGAAATTACCGCTACTCTTTCTATCAAAATTTTGTTGGAATCTACGAGCAAAGTTTTGGCCATACGGAGCTGCCGAAGCAACTGGTAAACCTTCTTTCACCTTAGAGTTACCCATGGTTATGTGTGGGTGCGCAGTTACGTATTGGCAACAGAAATCTTCCATTTCTTTTATTGTTTTAGGTTTACGTTCATGAAGGAAAGCAAGGAAAGACTCATTGACAGACGACATGACTTTGTCTCTAAGTATTAAGTCCATAAGTCCTTCATAAGTTTTTTTCCGTCTTAGATAGTTCAACCCATCGTGAGAAAGTAATGCGTATTCTTGCAATAAACTCGGAGAATTCAACTCCATTTTCAGGTAACATGTTTTTAAATTGTAGACGATAGCCGTCTTCGTTAAGCTGATATTTCTTTAACAAAGCGGCCCTGACAACCTCATAATTGTTCTTGTCAGGTTCATCCACCATATTTAATATACTTAGAGCTTTACCTGTCAGTATCCCTGATAACTGATAAACATATTTTGCTTTGTCTATGTTATGAGCTGTACATGCTTGTTCAAATCTGTCCAGATAGAACATTATGTCATCACTGGAAGGACTAAATGTTGGTAACTTAATCTTAAAAGTATCATTATTAGCCTTACCAGAAGATGAACCCTTGTTTGAATCATTACCATTACTCATGCTCGTCAATTTCAATTTTTCCAACTCTAAAGCTAAGACCTTTTCTTCATGTTCCATTTTTGCTTTCTCTTTCCTCTCATCAGACTCTCTCTGTAATCTTCTTTCCTCAGCCTGAGCCTCTTTTTGAAGTCTTTCATTTTCAGCTTCTTTTTCAAGTCTTTTATTTTCAGCCTCTTTTTCAAGTCTTTTATTCTCAGCCTCTTTTTGAAGTCTTTCAGCTTCTAGCTGTAGCTGGAGTTTTCTTTCCTCAGCTTCTGATTCCCTTTTTTGTTTTTCCATTTCCATTTGGAATCTCTTTCATCCACCTGCATCTGCAGTTTCTTTTGTTCAGCTTCCATCTGCAGTTTCTTTTGTTCAGCTTCCATTGCTTTATCATATCGAGCAGTTGCAAATTCTTCTAACTTATCACCAGTCTTCCCAAGCAATTTACCCTGCTCAATAAAGTGCTCAAATGTAGACATGTTGTCTAACATATGAGTCCAAAACCTGAAATAATTAACTAATTTATTTCAAACCTAAGTGTAACAAGTCTTAATTAAGCACTTGTATATTCACATCACCTTATATTATCCCAGTCTCTGTGGGAAACAAGTCTCCAATCAAAGAACTTGTATATGAAATATCAGCACTCAATTCTTGATCATAAGTGCACTTCTCATTCAATAGTGCACGACACTATTCATCATTCATTTATCATCAGTGTAGTAGTAACAGTGCATTAGCATAGCCCATTAACTAATTACTATAACTGTAAACAATGACTATGTAAACACATGCAGAATGTAAACATTGAAATGTAAACAATGCAAACAATGTAAACAATAACAATGTAAACAATAACAAAGATCAGCAACAATACAAAAACGTTCGCAGAAATCAACTAAAAATAAAGCAGAAATTAATGAAATATCACAAAAAATGTGACGATATCTGCGATAGAATTAAACAAAATACATGACACCACAGTGTATAAACAAAAATGTTGTATGAAACTAAATTATAGACAAGAGTAGGCTAACAAATACAAACAAATCAAAACAAAACTAAAGAATGCGAAATAATAACGAAAACAATATTAAAACATGTCATCACAGCTAACATAAATAGCAACAGAAGTCGCTTAGCAAATTCCAGTATTGGAAATTTGCAAACCTTACAGAAAACGCTCACAATAGACGACCTCTATGACGTGGCATAATCTAACGGAGACACCACCCAACCGAGAACCCGCTGAAATATAAACATATAAATATACGAATAACATATAAACATATAACATATAGAATAAGATGATACACAGAAGACTCAGCAGAAGTATAAGGGCACAGTTTACATACAAACAGGCCACTTAACTTATAGGCTTCCAATCGTAGAACAGCAGAAAAAACGGATGTCAATCAATGTCCTAAAGAGCGAAGCTCCAACGATGATGGCACATCTGAACTGCTTCCACTGCTAACACGATGGTACAAGAGCTTCTGAAATACTGTGTGTTGAGTTGTTTCGGCACTTGACCTTCTAATCCAAAAGTAAGTTGATGGAAATCGGTACTTGGCCTTCTTCAGAAAACAACCCGTTTCAACCGGCACTTGACCTTCACAAAAACGACAGCACTGGAACCTTGACAGCAGCAACTTGCTTGACTTGCGTAAAAGATAACAGCAGTCCGAGTTATCCGGCAACATGTAACAACGCCGGGTACTGTCAAATTCTTGTTTCCGTCAAAAAGTTGAAATTTTGACTTTTACCGGGCAACGCCGAGTACTTTGAAAATTTTGAAGATGTTGACTGTATTGAAGAATGTTAATTTCTTGAAGGATGCTGATGAATTCTTGTTGAAAATGAAGTGGGTAAGGGCAGCCAGGAGATAACCAGATATATGAGATCAGTTCACTCTCCTTAGTCTGACTTCAGCAAGACAGACACGTCTGCCGAAGTATAAATAATGTCCTCAAAAATATCCTCTAGATAATAAAGGTTTTTCAAACCTAGTTCATTTAACAAAGTAGCAAGTAATGGTCCTTGGAACCTGCATCAACCGATGCAGCACAATACAGCGACATGTGAGCTAGGAAAACATCTCGTGACGACGACTTTCGAAGACAGGCTATGAACCAGAAATCGTTCACGACCAAAAATCGATAGAGTTAATGAAAATGTTAATTTACCTTGCCTTCCGGAAATACACAGAAATATTATGCCTCCCGGCATGTGCAAATACACTAGAGGTATTATCTCGAATAAACGAAATATCCATAAGAGGACTCTCACATTCCTGACAGAACAAAAAAATAGCGGAGATCCCCTCTTCAACGAGGCATCTCTTTCGCCATTCCAAATCGCTCACTCCACTAGTGGTGGGCGGAAACCGATCGACCAAGAAGCAAGACAAGTCATGCGCAGTCCAGCGCAAAATGACCACAGCTCAAACTTAACTGCATTCGATACCAACGCGAAAAGACAAATGCTTACCGAGAAAAGTGACTATAAATTTCAAGCAGTTGTTGCCCTTGCGTTATAAAATAGATATTGTAATAAAATGATGTTGCGAGAATTTATCACGCAACACTAGATTTCGATATGGCAGTATCAAATCACTCAAACATGAAACAATATTCAAAATATACAAAGAAATAATTTCAATCTTACCAGATTATGAATAAATAACACAGAATTGCTAGCAAAACTCAGCTGAGCTGCTGGCTATAGTATGGCGTCCCTAAATTTATTTCACTTGCTTTCATATGGAATCACCACACTTTAAAATCTGTGTCTATTACTGAACAACTATTGAAGAATGGCCCCACTTTCGCGTCTGAGCGCTAATGATATGATTGTCTGTGGCCAATCACTGCCTCGGTTTATTTTAAATTTCAAATTTCCTACCATAAAGTCATTTCAGTCATGCTTCAGTCAAGTATGGATGTTTATCTGTTAGTCTGTCCGTCTCTACTTGTGTTTCTAAAAAAATGTGCTTGGTTTTTGAACCAACCTTTCTCTCCCCTCCAAAATTTTGTCGTTAAAAGTTATATTTAGACACAGCTACCGCTCAAAAACCCTCTCCTCCATACTAAGTAAATTTGAACACCTGCGTCCAAGGTCGTGTTTTTGTGTGCAAATTGCGACATTTTTTTATTCAACACAGTCTGTCGATGGGTTTGAGTCTACCAGTTTCATGTCATACTGTAGCAAATTTGTATGGCCTGGTTTATCTGTTAATACATCTGTATGTTCCTCCAGAACCTTTTGAACTCTCTCCCTCTGGTTTTTAGTCAGGTGCTTACTGACTTTTACCTGTGCTGCTGTTTCACAAGGATGTAATGGGTATTCATGTGAGGTGAGTGGTTCTTTTTGCATCTGGGTTGCAATAGCCAAGGTCAATAAGGGGGTGCTTTCCTGGAGTGGTCTGTCCAGTTTTCTCCCTTCGAACTTGTCTTTGGCGCGCGTCCGCGCGGCCCTATGTCTTTATTACACGATCTCATCACTGCCGATGATATTAGCGATGAAACTCAATCCTCATATGAGTATGTCATTGCTCTTAGACAAAAGATCATTGAGGCATGTAAGCTAGCAACTGCTTCATCAGAAATTGCTAAAGAGAAGGCAAGACAGTTTGCTAACAAAAATAGATGTCTACGACAACTTTGTCCAGGTGACAAAGCATTCGTCCTACTCCCCAGTAGGGAAAATAGACTTCTTATTGCATGGAAAGGTCCGTATGCAATAGTCTCTCGGATTTCCGATGTTGACTATGTGGTCGATATTGATGGAAAGCATAAAACTTTCCACATAAACATGCTTTCGGAATTTCACGAAGTCCGGACTATTTGCTGCCTATTTTCCAGGCAACGGATGATGCTCCTGCACCTCACGGTCATTATTCATCCCTGTCTGTCATACAGGATGAGGAATCTACCTTCTCTGATGTCAATCTTCCCCTTCCAGTGGTTCCATTACATTCCACGGAATCTTGGAAAAACGTTTCTGTTTCTCCTAATCTTTCTGGTGACGAACATCGACAAGTCTCGTCGATGTTACAAACATTTCAGGATGTTCTCACTGACATTCCTGGACACACAGATGTCATAGAACATGACATAATTCTTACCGACAATAATCCAATTAGGGTTAGGCCTTATCCTATCCCTATACACTTTCAGTCGCAAGTGGAAAAGGAATTGGATGAAATGATTCAATTAAATATAATTGAACCATCGACTTCACCATATTCTTCTTCCATGGTTATTGTCCGGAAGAAGGATAAGAACATACGAATTTGCGTTGATTATCGCAAATTGAATCAGGTCACAAAGTTCGATGCTGAACCGATGCCTTTGTTAGAAGATCTACTGATTAGACTTTCTAATTCTAGATTCTTCACTAAACTTGACTTGTCTAAAGGTTATTGGCAAGTGCCTTTAGCAGAGCATGCCAAACCTCTTACTGCTTTTTCTACACCTAGGGGTCTATTTCAATGGAATGTTATGCCTTTTGGTCTCATGAACGCCCCTGCCACTTTCGTTCGCATGATGCGTCGAATTCTGTCACATCGTTCGGATGTCATCGCATACTTAGATGACATCTGTCTCTTCAGTGATACCTGGGAAGATCACTATTTAGGGTTATATGACTTACTGTCCACTCTACGTGAGAATAATTTGACAGCAAAACCTTCTAAAGCTTTTGTTGGTTTTGGTGAAATCTCTTTCCTGGGTCATCGTGTTGGTCATGGTCTCTTGAAGACAGAAGACCACAATACTTCCAAAATACTGAACATCTCTGTTCCTAAAACGAAGAAACAAGTTAGGAGTCTCTTAGGTTTAATTCAATTTTATGGGAGATTTATTCCAAATTTATCTTCGATCATGGCACCTCTCTCAACATTGTTGAAGAAAGGTTCGCCTAATCTGGTCCGTTGGTCTGAAGAATGCCAATCTTCACTAGACCAAATCAAGAATATATTTTCTTCTCCTCCCATCTTAAGATTACCTACTCTTGATAGGACTTTTGTTCTTCGGAGTGATGCTTCATCCACTGGGATTGGAGCAGCACTGATGCAAGAATATGCAAATACTCTGCATCCTGTTATGTACATTTCTAGAAAACTAAATGCGGCAGAGAGGAACTACTCGGTTTTAGACCGTGAGTTGTTAGCGATGGTTTGGTCAATTCTAAAACTACAAAGATTCCTCCTGGGCGCACATTTCATTCTAGAGACTGATCAGAAAGCTCTTACAGCTATTCAGACTAAGAATTTGAAGAGTTCGAGATCCACTCGATATGCTATAGCTCTTCAACCTTTTCACTTCACGGTACGAGCTATCCGTGGTGCGGATAATGTGATGGCTGACATTTTGTCTAGATGCCCACATGACTCCAACTAATACTTCTGTCCTATATTTCCATATATTACAGAGTCATAACACACCTATATTACTACAATAGATTAGCACATCTGTACTCACTTTATATGTACACACTATCGTGCTTTGTTATCATCTTCTTCTGTTCGTTTTTTAAGATGATAGAGGAAGACTGAGTGGTTAATATAAGGGCCGTTAGTTTACTAAACAGCCACAATTATTAATAATGTATTGTACCTTATGAAGCATATTAGTTATTAATTAGCATTATATTGCTTGTACTTTCTCAGAATGTCATTGATGAGCTGAGGACTTACCTTACTATTATCAAGCATGACGAGTTCTAGATTGTGTACTTACCCTCGGAATGCCAGAGGATATGTCCTGGATCGTCATGTAGTTTAACTTTACTATGTACTTATGTCATTACATGTCAAATAATGTACTATTTAAATTTTCCTATCAGATTTGTACATCCATTTTTAAAGACAATATTAGATTATGCTATTTATTAATCTATGGTAACTTGCATACGTATATTGTGTTTACATGCTAACGTGATGTGTGTTGGTGACACCTCCCCGATGTGAATATTTTTTGAGATATATTTATTTTTCTGTTGAGGTATATCCTCACCAGACACTCTATATTTAGCCTCATGTTAGGCAATTTAATTAATTATCAGCGCATAATTCGTGCGTTTTGAGCCGCTTATCGCATGCTCTTTGATATTTAAAAAAAAAAAAAAATATGTTCCACATTTTTTTTTTATCGGGAGGAGGTGGTGATATGTTGCGTGAGAAATTCTCGCAACATTGTTTTATTACAATATATATTTTATAACGCAAGGGCAACAACTGCTTGAAATTTATAGTCACTTTTCTCGGTCAGCAGTTGTCTCCTCGCGTTGGTATTGAATGCAGTTAAGTTTGCTATGCTAGGCCGTTTTCTCAGAAAACGGTTGGCAACCTGTTGGGTTATCCTTTTAAGGTAATGATTCTTACGCTGGTTCGTAGTAAAGGTCCTTGCGTCTTAAGTTCTGAGCTGTGGTCATTTTGCGCTGGACTGCGCATGACTGGTCTTGCTTCTTGGTCGATCGATTTCCGCCCACCAGTCCAGTGAGCGATTTTGAATGGCTAGGAAGATGCCCCGCTGAGAGGGGATCTCCGCTATTTTTTGTTCTGTCAGGAATGTGAAGTCCTCTTAATGGATATGTCGTTTATTCGAGATAATACCTCTAGTGTATTTCCACATGCCGGGGAGGCGTAATATTTCTGTGTATTTCCTGAAGGCAAGGTAAATTAACTTTTCATTAACTCTATCGATTTTTTTGGTCGTGAGCGACGTTTGATTCATAGCCTGTCTTCGAAAGTCGTCGTCACGAGATGTTTTCCCAGCTCACGTGTTGCTGTATTGTATCGCATCGGTTGATGCATGTCCCAAGGACTATTACTTGCTACTTTGTTACATGAACTAGGTTTGAAAACCTTTGTTATCTAGAGGATATTTTTGAGGACATTATTTATACTTCGGCAGACGTGCCTGTCTTGCTGAAGTCAGATTAAGGAGAGTGAACTGATCTCATACATCTGGTTATCTTCTGGCTAAGATAGAAAGGGATGGAGAATTTTCCCGACTACATTACAGCCTTATAATGTATTGACATGCCTGTGAATCACCTTTATTATGATGCTGTCTACCGTCCATTGCTATACTGACATTGTTGCTGTGATAATGACTGTCTGATGTACCTACATATTCGCGTATACATTTTGTCACTGTGGCGTCCACAATAAATGATACAGAAAAACGTCACTAGCTGTTACAAGCATCATTGACTTTATACGTCGTGAGTTAACTGACGTCTTTGTATGGATTGCCCTGTTTTTGTATGATCATTGTTTGACTGTACATCATCTACACACTTCACAAAACCAGACCACGGGCACCATCACTCACCTCATGGTGCACGCGTCATTTGGCGGCCAATTACTCAATCATAATATAAATTGGGCGTCATCAATCTTCAACAACGAGTCCAGCCTGCTTGACTTACACGTTGGTCAACTTTATGACCCTGTGGTTGCTGCTTTGACATTGCCTTTTACCATTAGCCTATCCTTACGGCCCACACTTGTCTTCGCGTTACAAAATATAAGTCGGCCAGAGACGGTAAGCCCGACCTTTCCTGACAACATCAGTATTGTCAGCCTATAGCTAGTTAAACCCACACCAACCAACGTAACAGTGGTCCATGTTTCGATCCCCAGTTGAGGTGGGATTTTTTAGACCGCAAACGGCTTCATGGTCGACCCAGCCTCATGAATTGGGTATCAGATCAACTGTGTGAAGTGTGCCGATGGTCAAGCAAATATGGGCCTAACACCATATTCCCAATATGCCTGCCTCAATGGGCATGTGACGGGATCCTTTACCTTTCTTTTACCCTTTCTTTTTCTTTCCTCTTTTCAGCTTAATGTTATTATGTATGTTATTTACCTTTTGTTTGTTTGTTTCTTACTTTCTTTCTGTCTTTCTTTCTTTCTACATTTCTTTCTTTCTTTCTTTTATCTTTCTTTCTTTCATTCCTCCTACCTTTGACCTTGAAATACATATTTTCTTTCAAATCCTAATTATTCTTTCATGAGCCGAGGTTAATATTTAGCGGTCAAGCATTTCAGAAAACCGCGCTGCTTAAGTATTATGGATCCCAATACAAAATTCCTCAACTCCTACAATGACATATTGTAGAAGAGAAAGCAGACACAGTTAAAGCAATCATGGCCCGACAGACACAATAAACAGCAAAGTAAATGTATCAAGTATTGAATTTCACGCTCCATCGTGAAGCTTCCTGGCTCAAGTCTGCAAATGCTACATGTTGTAAACGAGATTCGCCGGCGGTTAAAAAAAAATTTGATTTCATGGGGAAGTGCGAGTGAGCGGCTAGGCTGTCGAGCTTATTGTGGTTTATGGAAAATCTGGCATGAAGCAAAGCGGATATATTCTCTGCGGTTTCGCGTCATTTGTAGTTTTAATGACTCTGGGTGTACCGCGCCATGGAGTTTCACAGCGGTGAAAATCGTAGAGTTATGCTTTCACAAGGTGGCCAAAACTGAAAGCACGAACATCTCAGACGAGTATTTCTATGTAGACACAATGTTTTGTTGTTTAGAACATACAGTTTGACACAACCTCTCATAATCGACGTAAATCAAGTCGTTGGGGTAACAGCTTCATTATAAGACTTCAACTCTCGTGGGGAGGCTTGACTTGGGTCTTGTAAATCACACTATTACGCCAGGGATTTGATTTACGCAGATTACAAATAAGTTAATAGGTTGTGTCAAAGTTTACACTCTAGACTACAAACTATTGTGTGCACATAAAGATAGGTATACAGATGTATAATTATAAATGTCTGAGAAAAGCTGCAAAAGTCACAATAATAGACAGAATGAGAAACGAGAGGGATTAAGAAGTTATGTGGGAACAGCACAATACATTACTTACATAGAGAGATAGACAAGAAACTGGTAAGAACGTAGCATCTTTCGATTTATGTTTTTATTTTATTTTGTTTTTTCTCCGCCGCCCGCCTTTTCCCCATTAGCTGCTCATTTAAAAAATAAAAACAAAGTGTGATTACAACTCTTGATTTCTAAGTGAAACACTACAAGTAAAACAAAAAAATCCCACCAACTATTCGGGAAAAGGCGCTCATTGCACTGTGAAAACTTTATTGAACACCCATTACAATAAAGCGCAAGCCTTGCAATCTTTTAATGATGCATTTTCGAGAAAGAAAAGAGAAACCGAGCATTGCACTGTGGAAGCTGTTGCACACCTATTGAAATAATGCGCATGTCTTTCAATCTTTTAATGGTGAATGTGTTAGAAATATTCATACTAGTTTTTTATTTGTTTTTTTTTTTTGGGGGGGGGGGGGGGGGGGGGGAAATGGGGGATTTCAGGGATTTCTTTCCCCTATTTATATTTTGCATAAATAAGTATGAATAAAAATCCTTTTCTTAGATTTATACTTAGCAGTAGACAATGAGTGGAGTTGATTACATTTACAGTCAAACGGATCTTTACAATATCAATCAATCAATCAATCAATCAATCAATCAATCAGTCAATACCCTTCAGCTCCCCAAGAAGCATAGGCCTTCAACAAACACATGTCATGTTCTCCTGTCACGTGCCATCAGCTCAATTTCTTTCGACGTTTTCCTGATTATTTTCACTTGTGTCTCCAGCTCTCATCTCCATGTTGTACAATAAACGTTGCTGTAGATATTTACATATCACAATTATTACATTTCACAGGTTAAAAAGAACGAGAAAACGCTGGCATTGGATAGAATGATCATCAGCTGCCATCTCCACAACGAAGGTTGGCTGTAAAGGATCTCCAACGTCTTCTGTCTCTTGTCTTGGTGGTGCACTCTGATAGACTCTTTCCTGTCCATCTCTTGATGTTATCTTCCCACTTATAGCGCTGTCTTCCTCCTGCACGTTTGACTTCAACTCTTTCTTTCATTGCCGTCTTCAGCAAAGTGTTATATCTTTGATATGGCCAAAATATGGATAAGCTACACGTTAAGAAAAGCAGTTGATAGCATCACAAGACAGTCCCTGATCTTGGAATGCCCAGGGTAGGAGTAATAGCGAGAAACTTAAAGGCTTCGCGTGTTTTTGTTGAGCATCTGTTATCCTCCGGCAGAGGAAAAAAAAAAGGGGGGGGGGGCTGAATGGTATTGTCTCAATTAAACATATAAGAAGAAACATGGCAGAAATTCCACCAGATTCATGGACATGGTTCACACAACCCTGAACGGAGAAATACTCACAAGTTAAAAAATACACATCACTCACTTAAAACACAGAGAAAAACGAAACGAAGGAACGAGTCCGTAAACATCTTTAACGACAGCCGGATAGACATTTTGAAAGACAAAATCTTAGATCTCCTTAAGTAACAAAACAATGTATGGGCGTGGTTATTCGTGGAATTATATTAGGCGATATAAAGATGAAAGAATCAGATAGGTGCAAGTAGTTAAGAAGACCGCCGAAGACTTACATGAAAGAGGTAAAGAAGAATGGTAATACATTGACCAGATGGCACAGATATGCAGACTTGGAGTACATTTTTTGAAGGCATCTGCTACTTGGAAAGTTGAAGGGTAATGATGCTGCTTGTTGTGATGATGATGATGATATAAAGATGAAATTGGCGAGGAATAACGTTACGAATCTGCACGTCACAATCACTTGTCTCTTACGGAAGATAATCTGTATTGGGACGCACTAGGAGTCGGAAATGACACAACACATATCGACGAGCTAACAGAGAAGCGGCCTGTGTACATTTACCAAAGAGGAATAAAACACCTCAGTATAGCAAACAAGGTCATCACCATGTCCTTTTTCGAGAGACACCACTGTAGATGCCCCCTTGCATAGAAACCTGCGCCAAAGCATTCATGTTCTCTGGCAGCAGTGGCTCCTGTAGCAATATATATTACTTAATGAGGCTGATAGCCTCATGCACAACCTTATCTTAGTCGACTCTTACGACATCACGGGAAGAACATTAGCTTTGTTCTTTCTTTGTCTCCGCAGACCACCCTCCCCCACCCCCGGAAACTACGCGAGGCATGACAAAAGACAATTTGTGTTAGCTGTTAATTAACAGGAGTAAACAGTAAGGGAGATAACACATACACCTATTGAACACAGTACTGCAGATAGACTGTGAGTTATTGTTCATACTCTGGGGAGATAGCTTCTTCTTCTTCTTCTTCTTCTTCTTCTTTGATCCACTGTCACTGAGCGTCAGCTCTTGGTGACCTTGATGCCATTATATGGTACTGCGCAGTTCGTATAAGCTGTTCTGAGCTGCCATACAGTGTATTGTCTATGGATGGGTTGTGTGGTAGCAGTTGTTGTCTCAGTCCCTGAAGTGCAGGGCATTGTAGTAGGTAGTGTTCTACTGTCTCCAACGGGTTAGGGCAGTGTCTACATTTTGCTATATTTTGTGAACTTAGTCTGTTTCTGTGGCCATTTAGTGTAGAGTGGCCTGTTCTCAATCTGAAGATTTTGGTTTGGTACCTTCGTTCGATATCGTTCACAGCATCTTTCTTATTTGGGGCTGTTTGGTGAATGAAGAGTCTTCTTCCTGTTTTAGCCTGTGCCCATGTGTTCAGCCAAACTTCTTTACAGTTGTTTTTGACTATTTGTTTAACTGTTAACATACTCAGTGGGTGATCAATCTGTGGCATTTTTGCTCCCTTCTTTGCCAGTCTATCAGCAACTTCATTTAATGTGATGTTTATGTGGCCATGTATTCATTGCATGTATATTTCTGTTCCGTACAAGTTCATAGTTTTGTGGCATGTTTCTTGAACCTTCTGGATAGTACTGATAGAGTTGGTTTTCCAGTTTCCTATTGCCAAGAGGGCAGCCTGCGAGTCTGAGAACACCACAACATCATTTGGTTCCATTTCGTCTGATTCAAAGAGTTCAAAAATTCTAGTTAGGGTTTTCTGGATGGCGACTACTTCGGCTTCGTAGTTTGTGCACCAGATACCACAGGGACCTGCAATTTTGACGGGTTCTTCAGTACTGGGTAGGATGATTATGGCCCCGTATCCAGCATTTATTACTGCTTTGAAAGCTGACCCGTCTGTATAGGCATGGATAATGTCTTCATCGTACTGACAGATGGTTTCCATAGCAAGTGTTTTCAGCAGCGTAGGTATGAGGCTTTTATTTGCGGGTTGTAGAAGGTTTGTACGTATTATTGGTCTTTTTAGTTCTACGTGAGGTGGTAGGTCAGGCACAACTTGAGTAGGTAGTCTAGTCTCTGGTATGTAGTGCTTCCCTGAAAGCTCTTGGTACCTTCTAGTGAAAGATGTCTTTTTAATTCGGTACCTGGAATTGAGGTCACAGATAACGTTTTTGCAGGGGTCATCTTTGTCAGCTCGCAAGAATCTTTCTGCCGTGATAATGACTGATTTCTCTCTCCTTAGTTCTAGGGGTTCCACATTGGCGGAAATCTCACATGCGCTGGTCGGAGTAGTTCGCAAGCCTCCACAGATGAATCTGAGTGCCTGGTTTTGTATGCGATCTAGTTTCAGTCTGAGTGTTGGGCTAGCAGTGGCTTGCAGGGGTAGAGAGTAATCCATAACTGAGCGCACGTATCCCAAGTACAGTTGTCGTAGGGTGCTCTGATTGGATCCCCAATCAGTGCTTGCCAAACGCTTTATGAGATTTAGCCTTCTAGAGGCCTTAGCAGTTAGGGACTCAACATGTGTTTTGTATGTGAGTCTGGTATCTAGCTGTATCCCTAGATAAGTCGGATTGTTCTCTTTAGCTAGCTTTGCATCATCAAGTTTTAAATCCAGTTCTTTCTTTACTGTTTTGTTGCTGAGTGTGAATATAGTGTAGACTGTCTTACTCGTGTTGATCACCATTTTCCAGAAGCTGCAGTAGATTGTTAGAGCAGCCAGTGCACGGTTTAGTTTCTTTTGCAGTTGCAAGTGGGACTTCCCTTCTGCCCAAAAGACCAGGTCATCAGCAAACAAGGCGCTGGGTAATTCAAGGTAGTCTGCCAGATCGTTTATGTATATGAGGAAGAGGGTGCAGCTTAGGGCTGAGCCTTGTGGGAGGCCTTCTTGGATGGTTCTTTTCCCTGATGTTGCTCCGTTGACCGTTGTGGAGATGGTTCTATTTGTGAGGAAATCTTTTATCCAACGAAACATTCTTCCTTCTATGCCCATCTTCTGCATCTTGAAAAATAGACCGTCTCTCCATACTCTGTCATATGCCTGCTTGATGTCTACGAAAACTGCGGCCACGTGATTTTTATCCTGGAAAGCATCGGCAATATGTTGTACCAATCGGATTACCTGGTCAACAGTCTATCTTCCTCTTCTAAATCCTGCTTGGTTAGGATGGAGGGCTTTTCCTTTCTCTACCACCAGTAGAGGCGTGCATTTATCATACGCTCTGCCATTTTCCCAACGCACGAAGTCAGGGAAATGGGCCGGTAGCTACTGACTTCGCTTGGTGGTTTATCTTTTTTTGAGTATTGGGATAATGTTAGCCGTTTTCCATCCTGTAGGTACAGTACTGCTTCTCCACGTCTTGTTTATGAATTCCAGGATCGTCAGCAAGCCTTTTTCCCCCAAGTTTGACTATCATGTCGTTGGTAACCTGGTCTGGCCCTGGTGCTTTTTTGGGTTTGGTCTTTAGGAGACTGGATTGCAATTCAGCTAGCGTAAATTCCTGATCAAAGATGCTGTCCACAGCCTTGTGTGCTTTTAGCATGCGTTTTGTAAGTGTCTTGATGGCTTTATCTAGATTGGCTCTTTTGTATGTTTTATTGACTTCAGCAAAGAATTGATTTAGGACTCGTGCTTTCCCTCTACACCTCACGGTAGAAGGGGAACGACTAAGTAAAGTAAAAAGCTTTCCCTCTGTTGGAGGTAGCTGTGTTACTGTTTGAAAGTTTTATAGGGATTGGGTTTCTCTTCTGGGATGTCCCTGCCATGCTGTCAATGAGTTTCCATGCTTTCTTCCCTTCTTTATTTAGGTCTAGGTTTTCGCATTTTTCTTTCCAGGTTTCCATTTGGGCTTTTCTGCTCGCTAGCTTAACCTGTGCAGTGAGTCTGTTGTATGTGGTTTTGTTTCCACGTCTAGGATTTTTCTGAGCGATTTTCCGTGCCTTGCGTCTTAGTTGTACTAGGTGTTCTAATTCCTCATTCCAGAATATGCTGTATTTGACACGACTGCCTTTGGGGATTGCCTGTTTGGCTGCCTGCAGTATGGCTGTAGAGATCTGATCGTTCAAGGTATTAATGTCTTGGTTCATGTCTATTTCAGTGAGGAGCTGGTCTGATATGAGTTTGTAGTGTTCCCAGTTTGCTCGAGCATAGTTCCGTTTCGGCTGTCTTTTGGTTTCCGTTTTTGTTTTAACCTGCGAGATGGTGGTGAGGATGGGTAGATGGTCGCTTCCTATGTCTTCCAATACCCTCCATTTATACCGGTTGGTGAGGTCTGCAGACACAAGTGTTAGGTCTGGTCGGCTACTGGTTCCGCTAGCTTTATGGTAGAGGGTTGGTGGGGATCTTTTGTTTTGGAGGACTATAAGGTTGGAAGTGTTACATAGCTCTTCTACTGCCTGGCCTGAGGTGTTGGTGTCCTGGTATCCCCAGAGTGGGGAGTGAGCGTTGAAATCCCCTGCAATGATTGTTTTCTTGTATTCGATATCACCAAAGTAGATTCCATTAGTTTCTCTGGGGGGTCTGTAGACATTAAAGATTTGGAAATGTCCGTCACTTTCCCAGACTGTCACTCGTTGTATGTCAGTTTCATCATCGGTTCGAAGACTTTCGACCTCTGCCTGTACATCATTCCTTACCAAGGTTAGGATTCCTCGACAATTATTATGGCAATTACATTTGTACATTGTGCAGCCTGGGAAGTTGATGGATTTGTCCTTAAGAACGTTTTCTTGAATCAGTGCAATGTGAACTTTCTGGTCCTTCAGTAGTTTCTTTAATTCTAACGATTTAGTTCTTATTCCATCTACATTTAACTGTAGAATGTTAATATACTCCTCGGTAGCACACTTTTCGCCAGGAGCAGCCGAGGGGCGACCTGCTTGGCGCGGACCTTTTGCGAGGCGACGTCCGAGCTCGTATATCTTAGGTTGTATTAGTGTCATGGCATCATGAGTAATGGGGGGTTGTGATGACTTTCTTTCATCCCGGTAGTTATCCTCTTTTTCCATGCGGGGTGTGCAAGGCATGGTGGGCACTGTACCATCATCGGTGGGGAAGTATTATTTTCCCCTGCTGTCCTGTTCGCCTGATGTCTGTCCTACCCCCTGGGGGTAGACAGCCCCAATACCATGTTGCACCACCTCAGTGGGGTTCACCGTTGTGCAGTCCCCGCCACCAAATGACCGCTGTTTTCTGGAAACATCCATAATTTGTCAGCTATTTAGTCAGCACTAGCGCTTCTAGTTGGTCAAAAGGATCGTCACGTCGTGCACCCTGGTGCCTTCACTACGAGATGCTGTGGATGGTTTGTAGCTGTGCCATTCCAAGTTGGAGGACAGTCACAGGTAAAAGCAGGGCTTTGCAGGGGCGCTCAACATAGTTTGGTCAGTCGGTCGAGACTGTTACCGGGGGATGGCCGCCACTGTCTTTGTGGCTTCTGGGAGCCATATGTCAAGCTTGGAAGGTCAAGGTGGACCGGTGAGTTTGAGCCACTGGTTCAGTTCTCCAGTGCGACCGCTATTGCCCAAAGGTGCTACCACTCTTGGCCTCCCCCAATCCCCCGGGGAGATAGCTAGCTTAGCATGCATGCGATTACTCATCGCGGCGTTACTCAAGGGACAACCTCACCCTTCCCTAGACAACAAAACACAGGAGTTTCGTCCGAGGAAGACACATCGGTCGTGACTTCATTTAAACTCTACACCACGTCTACACCACGTCTACACCACGTCTACACCACGTCGATGCATTGAAGGGGTAGGTCTAAGCATCATGCAAAAGGAAGAGTGCTCATTATCAATATTACTGTTCAATTTTAGCATTAAACATCAGATTTAAAATACCTTAGAATTATTTTTGATTCAGGGACGAATGTGTTCATAATCAAACATGCTACATTCAGACTGATACAGTGAGACACAGCCTTTATGCACGAGATCATAGTCTTGATCCCGAGGTCAGACAAAGTTGGAAACGTTTTCGATGCTGCCACAATCAAAATTAAGAGTATCAGTACGAAAAGTGAGTTTCTTTTTTAAGCAGCGGAAAAATCCCACAGAACCATCACACCCGACAACGTTTTTCTGTAAAAATCTGGAGTACAGTTATCATAGTCAAAGTGACCAATTACTATTGATGATCTAATCATTAGCTAGAATGTAACCAGGCCAGGAGGAAGACAGTCGATACGATAGTATGCCGCTCTCTCTTCCAAATTTCTACACCTCACGGTAGAAGAGGAACGACTAAGTAAGTAAGTAAGATTTTAATCGTTAGCTAGAATGTAACCAGGCCAGGAGGGAGACAGCTGATAGGATAGTATGGCGCTCTCTCTTCCAAACCTCTACACCTAACAGTAGAAGAGGAACGACCAAGTAAGTAAAATCTAAAAATTAGTATCCTCCTCATCATCATTACTTTCCTTTGCCCTCTCTATGGGACATAAAACCACCACTTCTGCTGGCACCATTACAGGAAGCTTGCACAAAACATTCACATACTCTTACAACAGTTGTTTATGTAGCAAATTGTTTGACATAATTTAATGGCCAGCCTCATGCACAACTTCATATTAGTCCCTTTGTAAAACGTCCCTGAGGGCGAAGGAGTTCTATTCTTTCTGTGTCTCTTTAGAGACCCACGAGTCTTCAGTAAGGGAGCGAAGTGTTAGAGACTTCACTATACAAGGTCTTGCCTTTACGAGATTCCTTTCCGCGCAACCTTCACCTTCCCTTATTCAAAAATAGAGTCAGGTACCCTTTTACAACTGGGTACACTGGATCATGAAACTACCAGGTTTCAAACCCAGTAACTGTGCCTTGAGAAGCAAGCACTCTAATCAGGGTAATAGAAATAGAGAGACACTAACAGGCTTGGCGTGTTTTTGTTGAGGACCTGTGCCCCCAAGGGAGGAGGGTGAGGAGGTCTGAAAAGTATTAAATGATTGAACATATAAGAAGTTACATGACACAATTTTCCACCAAAGTCATGGGCATGTACCAATCGACGCTTTATGTCTCTTTATATGTCCTAAAACATTAAACTGTCTTTATTTTAACATCTTTTATTAGCTCATCGTTCATTCCAAATTTCTCGACGATGTCTTCATTTATATGCTACCGTTTCCATGAGATGTGACCTGTTCCTCCATGTATATGCACATTTCCAAATCCCCAATTCTTATCTCCAGCGGCTTGTACATTGTCCAAGTTTCTGCACCACACAATAATAAAGATCGAATTAAACAGCAGATGTCTCAAACTTTTAACAAGTGTGATATTTCTTCTTCTTCTTCCTCGTTCGTCCTGAAAAGGACGTTGGTTGCGCTGTGTCGCCGTTTACAGCGAAGCTGCGATATTTGCGCCTTTCGGCCCGACACATGCGACTTCCGTACGGTATGTTTTGGGACTGGGTTTGCCTTCCCTTTTCGATCCCTACTATCTCTGCCAGACTGCAGTGACGCAACCTGTTTCCAGGACCACCACTTAGTGGTGGAGCAGGGTCTTGGTCAGCTCTGGTTCGCTGATCCTGACGCAAGCAGTCAAGCTATGAGTCGCTGACTGCATTCATCTCTTTTGCTGCGTCTTCGGTCCCAGTTTGTTATTTGATTGGACGTTAATATCTGTGTCATGTTAATAGATGTATTTTTGCCTATTCTTATTCTCTCCTTGACTACTGTTTCACACATACCATTCCTGTCTTATTCTCTCCTTGACTACTGTTTCACACATACCATTCCTGTCTTATTCTCTCCTTGACTACTGTTTCACACTTACCATTCCTGTCTTATTCTCTCCTTGACTACTGTTTCACACTTACCATTCCTGTCTTATTCTCTCCTTGACTACTGTTTCACACATACCATTCCTGTGTTATTCTCTCCTTGACTACTGTTTCACACTTACCATTCCTGTCTTATTCTCTCCTTGACTACTGTTTCACACTTACCATTCCTGTCTTATTCTCTCCTTGACTACTTTTTCACACTTACCATTCCTGTCTTATTCTCTCCTTGACTACTGTTTCACACTTACCATTCCTGTCTTATTCTCTCCTTGACTACTGTTTCACACTTACCATTCCTGTCTTATTCTCTCCTTGACTACTGTTTCACACTTACCATTCCTGTCTTATTCTCTCCTTGACTACTGTTTCACACTTACCATTCCTGTCTTATTCTCTCCTTGACTACTGTTTCACACTTACCATTCCTGTCTTATTCTCTCCTTGACTACTGTTTCACACACTGTCTTATTCTCTCCTTGACTACTGTTTCACACTTACCATTCCTGTCTTATTCTCTCCTTGACTACTGTTTCACACTTACCATTCCTGTCTTATTCTCTCCTTGACTACTGTTTCACACTTACCATTCCTGTCTTATTCTCTCCTTGACTACTGTTTCACACTTACCATTCCTGTCTTATTCTCTCCTTGACTACTGTTTCGCACTTACCATTCCTGTCTTATTCTCTCCTTGACTACTGTTTCACACTTACCATTCCTGTCTTATTCTCTCCTTGACTACTGTTTCACACTTACCATTCCTGTCTTATTCTCTCCTTGACTACTGTTTCACACTTACCATTCCTGTCTTATTGTCTCATGTAGTTCCCAGAGGTCTCTTTTGAGACAAAGTAAGAATAGGACTAATGCTGATTCCTCATAGTATGTATGTGTACAAGGCGACTAACAGACCAGGTCACTTGAGCCCCAGCACTGAGGTAACCGGAAAGGATCATGTAAAACGAAGTGCTACAGAAACCACAGCTACATGACCATGTGAATTTATGGTGTAAACTTCCTGTCAGGGGATCAGCCACAGTGGTGACTCCATGCTCTATCGGGAGTGAAATGGAAAATGATGATTCCTATAGTATTATGTGTCTAAGACAGTGGCGTAACTTCCGCCCTGGGGGACCAGGTCAGCTACTAGAGCCCCAGCACTGAGTGGGCACCGGAAAGGAGTATTCGGTAAGGACCCTCGCCTTGTGTGTGTGTGTGTGTGTGTGTGTGTGTGTGTGTGTGTGTGTGTGTGTGTGTGTGTGTGTGTGTGTGTGTGTGTGTGTGTGTGTGTGTGTGTGTGTGTGTGTGTGTGTGTGTGTGTGTGTGTCCTTTTAATTTATTTTTTCTGTGTTAAACGTTATAGCCTGTCACAAATTGTGGAAGACAGCCATAAAACAGCTAAAGAAGATATGGAGAGATCTTGAGGGGATGGCATAGACCAGGAGGAATTGGTACAAATGTGTTAAAGGCGTATGCTCCTGACGGAGCTGAAGGGTACTGTTAATGGTGAAGTAGTAATAGTAGCACCCTTCAGTCATAACTGACAATGGGAATACGCCCCTGACGTGATAGCTCTCAGCTGCTTTTTTTCCTGGTGTTCTTTTACGCGTGTTCTTTTCTCTTCTGGATGACGAAGTAAGTAGTTATGTAGTTACAATTGTGATACACAATTGTGATATGGATCCCCACTTAATATGTGTCCAGTGGCCCATTACACTGTAGTTATGCCACTGGTCTAAGATGTGAGAAACTTTAAACTTGTTCCAAGCGGCTAAAATTATTCAGGTGCAACAGGATAGTCGTGCTTGAATGTCTTAACAAAAATCCATATTAGGAAATAGGAAGCAGACAATACCGGTCAAATTAAGAGGAACTGACATTTTGAGCCTTAAGAGCTGACAGCCGGAAGTAAACTGCTAACTTGTTGGTTTAAGCATTTCCTCTTACTACACCGATGATGCATAAGAGAACGGTTAGCAATACACTGATCGACTGGAACTTCCGCTGACCGCTAAATGCCAGGTTGATTGCCATGCATGAGCGGCGCTGGTAGTCTTGGCGGCCTAGATGTAACAGGAAGCTGCTAATATTAAATAAACAGTGTTCCGCCCCGCGTGACTCCCCGGTGTCTCTTGGGGAGAGGCAGCTAAAATAGGAGAACCTCTTAATGTCAGTCATCTCGTCAGAGTCGGCTAATGAGGTTGTGCTTGCAACTGGCCATCACCTCATGTCAAAGTAATTGCTATAGACACCAAAACTGTAAGGACACTTGTGATGCTTTGGCCACAGGTTTTCTATACAATTACATCTGATTATCTTAAGCTTTCCCTGTCAGACAGGTGTTTCGGCGTATTTTATTCAGGCACGTCTTTTCAAGTTTACACAAGTGTCCTTTAATTGTATTATGACGTGGACACGTATTCTGAAGAGATATATTTCCAGATAGTGTTTGGTAGACGTAATGTCTGTAAGCTGGTCAGTATTGAAAGCGGTGTTCCTCTTCCTCCCCATTGAGCTCATGTCCTCCACTTTAACACTTCAGCCATGAGGTAATTAAAGCGCATAAGACCAGCAAATACTCACGAGGATATAAGCAACAATGGATAAAGCCAAGGCTTTTCGAGTTCATTTGAAATAATCTGCGGCAGGCTTGAAAGGCGATTTTATTGCAGCATTAATTTTTTTACATAATAAATTATGGATATAAGAGCTACTGAATGAGTTTAGTTTAAACGTAAGTGCTCCCCAACTTTGTTTACTTAAAGTGACCTTCACAATTTCAAGGCACACTATAATGTTTCTAAAGATTGGTATGGTAAATATTTAAAAATTTGCTGTAATCATAGGATTACGTTCCCTAATTGTTTGTAATGACCTTCACAATTTCAAGGCACACTATAATGTTTCTAAAGATTGGTATGGTAAATATTTAAAAATTCGCTGTAATCATAGGATTACGTTCCCTAATTATTTGTAATGACCTTCACAATTTCAAGGCACACTATAATATTTCTAAAGATTGGTATGGTAAATATTTAAAAATTTGCTGTAATCATAGGATTACGTTCCCTAATTGTTTGTAATGGATTGATGGATGATCTGATAACTCAACTTATTATTAGTAAAATTGTACTGTGAGATTCTTTTGTAATACTTTACCATACCATATAATTGTGTATTCAATTACTTACTTACTTCCTAACTTAGTCGTTCCTCTTCAACCCTGAGGTGAACAGCTTTTCCAGAGAGAGCGCCATACTATCATGTGGGCTGTCTTCCTCCTGACCTGGTTGCAATCAAGTCCTCCGTCCTTCAGAGATTGTCTAATTTTAGCATCCCAGGGAACTCTGGGTCGTCCCGGAGGTCTGGATTCCTGGCTCTTAGTTTCCCATATTTGTCGTGGTAGCCGATACTCTTTCACTCTGCAGACATGACCAAACCATCGTAATTGTGATTGTTCTACCTGGGCTTGCAGGGCGCTGCATTTTTGAGGGCATAATGCATCGTCTGGTTGCGGACCATGTCTCTTCTTGTTACATCAACCACCTTCCTCAGATACCACATTTTTGAGGGCATAATGTATCGTCTGGTTGCGGACCATGTCTCTTCTGTTTACATCAACCACCTTCCTCAGATACCACATTTTTGAGGGCTTAATGCATCGTCTGGTTGCGGACCATGTCTATTCTTGTTACATCAACCACCTTCCTCAGATACCACATTTTTGAGGGCATAATGCATCGTCTGGTTGCGGACCATGTCTCTTCTTGTTACATCAACCACCTTCCTCAGATACCACATTTTTGAGGGCATAATGTATCGTCTGGTTGCGGACCATGTCTCTTCTGTTTACATCAACCACCTTCCTTAAATGCCACATTTTTGAAGGTTGAAGCCGGCTCTTGTTTTTTATTCAGTTATGTGGTGTGTTCTGTCAAGCAACCATGCAGACAACTGTGGTATAGGCCTACCATTGTTCTTTTCCTTGAAAATTAAAAAAAGAAAGAAAAAGATGATGATAATTAGAGTCGTAGCTCGGAGCTGAGCATGAGCTGAAGCGGGCACTATCGATGGCGTAGCGGAGCTGAAGCGAGCACCATCGATGGCGTAGCGGAGTTGAAGCGGCGCTAGTAATTAAAAGATGTGCTTACTTCAAATCCCTGAAAAGCTTACTATTCAAGGGAAAGTACTCTATTTATGACTAGAATCAAAGAAACATAATGATTATGTCCCCGTGTTTCCCAAACGGAGGGGTAAACGGAAATAGGAAATGCGTCTATACTAGGACAAACGGCACAGAGAATGCCTGCGTTTCGACTACGGAGACTTTGTCGGGGACAAACGAACAAAAAAAAAAAAAAAAACAGTAGAGGAAAGAAAATAAGAACTAAGCTAAATGCATACAAAATTAAATTAAATCGTACATGGAAATATCCGATGTCGCGACCACCGATTCCGGTGTGGACAAAATGACCACTCGACAGGATCTGGGTGAGGACTCTTACTTACTGCCGAGACAAAATTTGGATGCCATATATTTCAATGGTGCTCTCAAAATTTTTTTTCCTTTTTTTCTTACTACAGTTGTGTGGACTTATGTAGGAAGATGCAGGTGTTGTTCTTATCCCAGATATGTTGCGGTTTGTAGCGCCGCACCATATCTATTTTAAAGTTCATGAACACTGTTTACTTTCCTATCGGGTGTTCCCCACATCCTAGAGTCAGATTTTCTTCTTGTGAAGACTTTTTATGGCAGCTGATCTAATTGCTTTCTGACGCCATTTAGTTTTATTAGCGCAGTCGCGAAACGAAAACTACAAAAAGTTCTACTAACTTCATTTTGTCTGTCCGGTCGTGTCACATGACACAACTCCAGAAATACTGAATGACTTTGCTACATTTTGACGTAACACCGTTCATTACGTGTCAGATCCTCACGAAGCATAAACCTTCGACAAACTCATGTCCTCCGGTCCTGTACGATCCTGTCAAGGTATTTACAAGTATGCTGTATCCCTTTCATGTTTGTTAAACATTCTCTTGCTCGTGTGTGTGTGTGAGTGTGTGAGTGTGTGTGTGTGTGTGTGAGTGTGTGTGTGTTTGTGTGTGTATGTGTGTGTGTTGGGAATTACAGAATAATCCTATCAACAGGATTCCTCAGTGCGTGTCCTATCCAGCGTCAATGTCTTTTTCTCATCTCTTGATCCAATACCACCTGGTTGGTTCTTGTCATCAGTTAATATTGGTAATAGTGTTTCAATATTTCACTATTTCTATTCTATGCACACGATGACCCGAATAAGTATACAAAATACAACAGGGGCGTTCACTGCATTGAAAAATATATAAAAATCAAGAGAAATTATGTTAACCACAAAAATTAGAGTCTTCAACTCAAATGTCAAGGCCAGATGTACTGTATGGCTCTAAAACATACAGCAGAACACACAAGAACAACTAAGAAGTTCCAGACTTTCAGAAATGTTAGCTTGTCTAGAATTGTCTAGGATTCAAATAGTATGACAAAATCACCAATGTAAACTGTTGACAAGAAATAGACAGGTGCCAGTGGAATAACAGATGAGAAGGATCGGACACATATTGAAGAAACCTGTTGATAGCATGATAAGGCAGTCTTCGTTCTGGAATCCTCAGGGTAAGAGTGGGAGAAAGAAAAAATGTAAAGGAACCCGTTACATGCCCATTGAGGCATTTTGGGAATATGGTGTTAGGCCCATATTATCTTGACCGTCGGCACACTAGGGGTGATGTGGACGGCATCACGCCGGCCGCCTTAACCTTCCCAGAGTTGCTCTGGCACCCATTTGGGGCTGGGTCGACCCAGGAGCCGTTTGTGGTCTAAAATATTCCAACTTCATCTGGGGATCGAACCATAGACCACTGCGCTAGGAAGCCAGTGCACTAACCACTATGCTACCGCGGCTCCCTAAGAGTGGGAGAACGAGACCAAAAAATAACAGGAAGATGAAAACTGAAGACATCAATGAAACGGATAAAGAGAATATGGGAAGACTTGAGAGGATCACAGGGGGGAGGGCGACTTGCCATGAGTTTGTTGAAGGCCTACCTCTTTCTGACGCTGATGGGTGATGAATAAAAGTGACCAAACGAATTATGTTAGTTACAAAATGGTCACTCTGGCCCAAACAGTTAAGCAAGATGGCCAACACTCATAACTTACTTACTTAGTCGTTCCCCTTCTATTGTGAGGTGTAGAGGTTTGGAAGAGAGAGCGCCAGACAATCCTATCGGCTGTCTTCCTCCTGGCCTGGTTCCATTCTAGTCCTCGGTCCTTCAAAGATTGTCTAATGTTGTCCTCCCAGCGGACTCTAGGTCGTCCTCGGGGTCTGGATCCTTGGCTCATTGTTTCCCATGCTTGTCGTGGTATCCGATCTTCTCCCATTCTGCAGACATGGCCAAACCATCTTAATTGGGACTGTTCTGCTTGGGTCTGCAGGGGGTAGGATTTAAGGCCTTGACGTATCGTCTGGTTGCGTACCATGCCTCTTCTTGTTACTTCAACCACCTTCCTCAGATACCTCATTTCTGAGGTTTAGATCTGGCTTTTATGGGTTGTAGTCATTGCCCATGACTCGCATCCATATGTCAAGACTGGGACATAGATGGAGCGGTATACAGCCATCTTCGTTTTCTTACCAACCTCTCTCTTGCTGAGGAATCTTCGATTTATGGCCTGAAAAAGTCTCCAAGCTACAGTACTGCTTTTCGAGTGGCCAACTCTTCTCTGATGCCTCCCTTTTGGTCTATAATAGCTCCGAGGTATTTAAAGTGGTCGACCTGCTCCAGGACCTGTTCTCCCGGCTTAATCTGATGTCTTCTTTCTTCTCGTGATATCACCATGGATTTTGTTTTAGAGCTACTTATGACCATCCCTCTCTTCTCCAGCTCTTCCTTCCAGACTTGCAGGTTGGATTGGAGATGTGCCTCTGATTTAGCAATCAGGGCAACATCATCAGCAAATGCCAGCTCCGAAATATAGACCTGTCTCATCTTCCAGTACCCCACTGAATACTTTCTTGTTCTCTCCTTACATGCCTTGATGACATCGTCCATTAGGAGTATGAAGAGGTAAGGTGATAGGATATCACCTTGTCTTACACCAGTGGTGATCCTGAACTCTTCTGACTTATGGTTTGCTGTCCTCACATAATTTCTGCAAGACTTGTAGAAGCTCTGTATTGCATGAATCAGAGGTGCTGGAATATTCTTCCTTGCCAAACAGTCCCAAAGTTTGCTCCAGGGGACCCTGTCAAACGCCTTTTCCAGATCTATGAAACAAAGATGCATCTCACTCTTATACTCAAGGGCCTTTTCAATCAGCTGTCTGAGTGTGAAGATTAGGTCTTGAGTACTTCAGTTAGCTCGGAATCCGCACTGGACCTCATCCAATTGTGGCTCAGCTAGGCATCGGAGTCTCTGCTCTAGGATTCTAGAGTAGATTTTACCAGGGACACTGAGAAGGGATATGCCTCTATGGTTTCCACACTGTCGATTGTCACCCTTTTTGAAAATTGGTGTTATGATGGCAATCTCCCAATCCTTTGGTATGGTCTTGTTGCACCACACTGCCTGTAGGACCCTTAAGAGTAATAGGTCACCTGATGCTCCCATGAACTTAACCATTTCTGGTGTTATACCATCATGCCCTGCTGCTTTGCCCATCTTGATTTTCTCCAGTGCTGCCTTCAGTTCTTCCATCTTTATGTCATCTTCACCATCATTGGTTTTCTCTTCTGTGCTAGTGTTTATCATTTCTGATGCTTCAACATGCTCACCATCCAGGAGTTCTGAGAAATATTCTTTCCATCTTTCCATTACTTCCTTCGAGGCAGTAAGCAATTTGCCTTGCTTCTCCTTTATAAATTTGAGAAGGCATTGTTTTTCCTTCCTCACGTTCTTTAGGGTCTTATAGAACAATTTCTGGTTTTCTTGTGCATCTTTTTCTAGCTTTTCTCCAAATTCTTCCCAGGACTTCTGTTTTGTTGCTAGCACTTTGTTCTTTGCTTCTGTTCTGAGTGTCACATATTCTCTATATTTTTCCATTTGTCCTGTTGTGTTTTTAGCTCCTAAGTATTGTTTCCATGCCATTTTCTTCTCTCTTATTTTCTCTTTGACTTCCTCTGTCCACCAAGGTGTCCTCTTTCTCTTGTTCCCAAGTCGGACTTCACCAAATGCTTCTGCAGCAGCTGTCTTTAAGATATCCTTGAATTTAATTCAGAGGGTTTCCAAGTCATCAGGTTGTTCTTCTGTGTTGCTCACCGCTGCAGCAATAAGCCCCTGATATCTGGTCTTAATTTCTGGCTCTCTCAGCTTGTAGGTCCTAATGCTCATTTCTCCTGCTCGTTTACTTGGTTTCTTGCGTGATGTTGGGCAGTTCCTAGGCTGAGCAACTCTTTCAGTTGTTCTTTTGATTGTTAACAGGTAGTGATCACTTCCAATCTCTGGCCCCCTCCAGACTCTAGCATCTCGGACATATTTGAATGAGCTTCTCCGAACAATGGCATAGTCGATCACTGACTTCTCATTCTTTGTTGGTTCACATCTAGTGTATGCATGTATGCGCTTATGGGGGAAATTTGTGTTTGTAATGATCAGATTCTGCTCACTGCAGAATCTAAGGAGTCGCTTTCCATTGTCATTGAGAGTATCTTCTCCATATCTTCCGATAACTCCACCCCATCTAGCATGGTCATTTCCAACTCTGGCATTAACATCTCCGAGCATGATAACTTCATCTAGGCAGTCATCCACTGTCCTTTGAAGCAGCTCGAAGAATTCCTCCTTGACCTCTGCTCTCTCATCCTCATTTGGCCCATACACTATGACCAGGTTGACTATGGTTTCTCCTTCTTTTAGTTTAACAACCATAATGCGCTCCGAGACAAAGTTCCATCCCTTGATACTATCTTTTTGATTTTGGGCCACAATGCAACCCACGCCCCCTTTAGCTCTTTCAGATAGGGGTACACCACTGTAGAGCAGCGTGTTGCCATCGAGATCCATGACTCCTTGTCCTTTTTTCTTTGTTTCCGTTATAGCCAGGATTTCTAGTTTTGCTTTCCTCATCTCTTCCACCAGCTCCTCTTCCTTCCCATTTATACTTCTTGTGTTCCAAGTTCCATAAGTCGTAGTCCGTAGTCCGTTCCAGTTCGTCGCCTTTAGAATCAGTCCAGTTTTCTCTCTTGTATTGCTCGTAATCGTGATTTAAAGCAAACAGGTGATTGGCCTGTTGTGCCTTTGCATGGTGGAGGGGCTGCCTCCTTACGGCCTCCATGCAGGCCGCCCTCCTCCTTTTTCATCCGGGCTTGGGACCGGCATAGGCGGAGTTCACTCATAACTACGTTTATTAATGACCTTTTTCCCGTGTTCATATAGAAGATGTCTTCAACAACTACACCACGTGGAAAATATTTGTGGAGTCAAAGAGTTAAATCCTTTCTTCGTGCATTTTTGCTTCCTGTAATTCTCTTACTCTGGGAAAATTCCATAAAAATGACTGCCTTGCACGCCTGTTAACTGGTTTTCTTAAAGTGTCCTGGTTGAGGCTGGACTGGAACCTAATCAAGAGAAAGACAGCCGATAGGATAGAATGACGCTATCTCTGACTAATTTCTACACCCCAAGGTAGAAGAGAAGCGACTAAGTAAGTAAGTATGCTCAAAGTCTCCGGTACAATGATGATGGCCAAAAAAATCATTACCTAAGTTTATTAAAAACAGCCAAGTAAAGCTACTTAGGCAGTGAAGTAAAATTTCCAAAACACAGTGAAATAAGATAATTAAAGCAATCAAGGAAGATGATCCAAATAGTTAAGTATGATGACTAAAGTAGTCAGCTGAGTTGGTAAAATCGCAAGACAATCACATCAAACATTTAGTACAGAATATCTAAATTACAGAACGGTTGATCAGCAACTAATGAGTGTTTGCTACACGTTGGCCAATGACATGTAAAGAAGCGTTGAAAATCTAAACCCGAGTTGGACGAGTACACATGCCTGACGATTTAGACTGATGTAAGAATACGTCCAACTTAATAAATACCTTTCTTTCAGCACAGACATATGTACCTCTGCTTCTGACACATAGACAAGTAAAAACTTGGAATATATGGACTAAGCACGCACAAAACATATATTAATTTTTATTTCCGCATTATCACTGTGCTTATTGCTGTAACCAGTTAAATATCCTTGATCTGTGTCTATCGAGTATTCGTTGACTTGTAATCTCTGGGTAAGAGTGCTCTTTTTTCCTCCTCTTCTTCATCATCATCATCATCATCTTCTTCTCCCTTTTTACTCATACTGGATCAGGGAGTCACCATATCTACTCTCACTTAGGGTAAGCATGCATCATTGCATTCAAGTGTTCATGGACGAGTGGTTTCAGGAGCTATTTGCTTTATTTAATGAGGTTGTCAGTCTCATGCACAACCTCATGTTAATCGCCTCTTACGACATGCTTGAGGGAATGGTAGACATATTCTTTCTGTGTCTCCTCTCAGACTCTCCGGAACTACATGGGGATTTTTTTTGCACCTTTGTACGGGTCCGATATCATTTCTAGATTTTTCCTGTTTTGAGATTATATCCCTTTCTTCTCACCAGAGTTCTGAAGGGAGGAAAATAGCGTTCACAGTCTTCCATATTAATTTGTCGGTTGCATCCCTTATATCAAAGTTTCAACAGAGATATTAAAGGGTTCATAGACAGTCAACTTCTATATTAACATTAACAACGTCTATATTGACAGTTAGGAAAAAAAAAAAAAACGAAGGTGACAGGTGAAGCTTGATCAAAATCTTTGATTTGTATCCTCTCATTCAATGTTGACAACCGCCACTAAAAGATTGAGCAACAAGTCTCCTTCTGGCGATGTATTCAAATCAGGCGCCAAGAATGCAAGATGGTCACACTGTGAACCACCTTGAGAGTTGAGCAAAATATTACTTTCTCCATGGCTGAACCTGTAAGATGTAGAGTAGGGGTCAGCAACATTGGTTAATCGCGTCTACTGGTAGACCCCAGCGGATTTGGTAGATCCCTAGGGGGTGGAGGATGAGGCAAAAGATACTTTTTTAAACTACGGAAGTTTCTGACAAGCTCTTTCCCGCCGCATTTAAAAGTGCAACATTTCCAGGAATATAGATACTTGTCCCTGTTCCCAGTGAAAACCATTGAGCTAGGTTACTAACATTGACTTTATTCGTGAACCACCTAAGATAGCAACGTGATATGTTCTTTCAAGTGAAGTTAACATTCCATAAAATACCATTTAGTTTGAATATCCAGCGCTTGTCGTTGAACTTCTCAGCAGTTCATTGTCCTGAAGATAAAAAAAGGTTATTTATAGCTGACACGATAGTCTCTGCTAAGGTGGAGACATTTCACGTCCTGAGGTTAGGGGTATATAATAAGAACAGCAACAGTTAGAACGGCCAACACAATGTTCATGTTACTAATACAAACATGCTCACGTCATCTGCGCTGATACGCTTACAATTCAAACTCTGTCTTGTCTTTTTGTGCAGCAAATGATCTCAAAAGAAATCCACCTATATGGTGTGCAAAAATACTTTCAACAATATCCAGCACTTATTCTTATGCTCTGAAACCTGAAAACAGACATGGTTTTATCAAGGTAGATATCTGTGTGGCTAAATGGTTTCTACATTATTTGTACAACCTTATTAACTGGCTTGTACGTTATTTGTACAACCTCATTAACTGGTTTGTACATTATTTGTACAACCTCATTAACTGGTTTGTACATTATTTGTACAACCTCATTAACTGGTTTGTATGTTATTTGTACAACGTTAATAACTGGTTTGTACATTATTTATACAACCTCATTAACTGGTTTGTACATTATATGTACAACCTCATGTACAACCTTCGCGTTAGTTGCGTCTGGTGGGAGCAGGGGCTTTACCCTTTGTTTGTAGGCAGTGACCTTCCACTCCCCACCCCAAACCACATGTGACATTATTATTATTGTTATTATTATTATTATTATGCGAAAACAAGCCGCCATAAAGTGCGGGATTCTTCATGAACAAGAGCTTGCCGAACACTTGGGGATGGGAGTGGGACGGCATGCCTCTTGATACCGTGTCTCTTTTTACTGGCTACGGATTTGATTATGGAAAAAAACGATTTCAACCAACAGAGATGGAATTCAGTGGGCTCTGACAAAATAGCTTGATGATCAAGATTTTGTTGATAACCTAGATTCCTATCGTATGGCCTTAACCAGGAACAAGGCAAAGTGAGAATGCTTGATGAAAGGTCAGGTCGCGGCAACAGGGTCTGAGAGTACACAGATTGTGAGAATAGGTGCTGCAAATGATAGCCAGATGTACTTGAAGAGACTTTCCTACAAGATGTAAACTCGTACATTTATCCAGGTAGTGGCATGAACACAGTCAAATGATAGGGATTTCAGTGCGTTGAGAGATACGAGAGGCTGGTTGATAGTCTTGAGGACAAGATGGATGGAACATTCACTGAAGAGGCTGGTTGATAGTCATGAGGACAAGATGGATGGAACATTCACTGAAGAGGCTGGTTGATAGTCTTGAGGACAAGATGGATGGAACATTCACTGAAGAGGCTGGTTGATAGTCTTGAGGACAAGATGGATGGAACATTCACTGAAGAGGCTGGTTGATAGTCTTGAGGACAAGATGGATGGAACATTCACTGAAGAGGCTGGTTGATAGTCTTGAGGACAAGATGGATGGAACATTCACTGAAGAGGCTGGTTGATAGTCTTGAGGACAAGATGGATGGAACATTCACTGAAGAAGCTGGTTGATGGTCTTGAGGACAAGATGGATGGAACATACACTGAAGAAGGGCAAGATGGATGAAACATACACTGAAGAGGCTGGTTGATGCTCTTGAGGACAAGATGGATGGAACATACACTGAAGAGGCTGGTTGATGGTCTTGAGGACAAGATGGATGGAACATACACTGAAGAGGCTGGTTAATAGTCTTGAGGACAAGATGGATGGAACATTCACTGAAGAGGCTGGTTGATAGTCTTGAGGACAAGATGGATGGAACATTCACTGAAGAGGCTGGTTGATAGTCTTGAGGACAAGATGGATGGAACATTCACTGAAGAGGCTGGTTGATAGTCTTGAGGACAAGATGGATGGAACATTCACTGAAGAGGCTGGTTGATAGTCTTGAGGACAAGATGGATGGAACATTCACTGAAGATGCTGGTTGATAGTCTTGAGGACAAGAAGGATGGAACATTCACTGAAGAAGCTGGTTGATAGTCTTGAGGACAAGATGGAGGGAACATACACTGAAGAAGGGCAAGATGGATGAAACATACACTGAAGAGGCTGGTTGATGCTCTTGAGGACAAGATGGATGGAACATACACTCAAGAGGCTGGTTGATGGTCTTGAGGACAAGATGGATGGAACATACACTGAAGATCCACACATAGCTCAAGAGTAATAAATAAATAAATGGCTATTATTATTATTATTTATATGTGGGTTATCCATCTCCATTTCTACCATTACTCCGGTAACAACAGGTTATGTGTTTGTCAGAGTTCTGTTTTCAACTTTAATATTTTAACTGGTGTTTTAATTTATACTCGTTATTTGTAACTGTTGTCTTAGTTTAACTGTTGTCTTAGTTTAACTGTTGTCTTAGTTTAACTGTTGTCATAGTTTAACTGTTGTCTTAGTTTAACTGTTGTTCTGGCTTAAGATTTGATTTTGACTGATATGGCAAGTTTCAGTGGCAATCAGTTTTCTGAATGTTATTGCAGCGTTTGTTAATAGGGTTATTTATCACTCCACCTCATAAAAAAAGCTGAATCTAGTATGGTGCAAACTCTAAAGCTTACTCTCCCCCCTCTCCCCCCCCCCTCCCCCGACGACAGTTTCTGCTAGGGGATGGCCATTAACTCTTTTGCCTCTATTTCTAACCGCTAAGGTTAGCGAACATTCCTGTGATTTTTAAAATATTTTTGTTTACTTATACGTTGTTTCACAACACAGTGTAATATTTTGGATATGAAAAGTTTCAGCAAATCACATTGATGTCCCCGCTGACAGGAAGAAAATCGTCACAGATGAACAGTTGATTCATGACAACACACAGACTGCACCTGAAGAGCATATGATGACAAATTTGACAATGGCAGAAATGGAAGAGGCAATAAAGTCACTAAAGAAAAAGAAGTCACCTGGAAAAGATGGAATAACCAATGAAATGTTAATAGGTCTCGGCACAAGGGCAAAAAAGAAGCTTCTGGCAGTACTTAACTACAGTTGGAAAAGAGGAATTGTCCCGCAGGCATGGAAAGAAGCTATACTGATACCTATACCAAAGAAAGACAAGAACCCGAAAGAACCAAATGGTTACAGACCGATCAGCCTACTAAGCTGTGTAGGAAAACTGATGGAGCGCATGATAAATACCAGACTGATGTGGCACCTGGAAAGCAAACACCTATTAAACCATCAACAAGCAGGATTCAGACAACACAGATCCACTGAGGATCAAATCACATATATAGCTCAGGAAATCGAAGATGCCTTCCACGAAAAAAAAAACACACGCTAGTGGTTTGGGTAGATTTAGAAAAAGCTTTCGATACAGTATGGAAAGAGGGATTGAAAGTCAAACTGCAGAGAAGTGGTGTATGTGGGCGAATGTACAAATGGATTGGTCACTACCTGGAAAATAGAACCGCCAGAGTACAGCTGCAAGGACAGACTAGTAAAAAGTTTATATTAGAGCAAGGTGTCCCACAAGGGGGAGTCCTGTCACCTACACTGTTCCTTGCATACATAAATGACATAACTCACAATATTCAACAAATAGCACACAATGCTTCCTTTGCAGATGACTTAGCGTTGTGGATCTCTGAAGAACGTATCACTACTGCAAACATTCTGATGCAGCAAGCACTAACATCACTGGAAGAGTGGGCCAAAACATGGCTCATGAAGATTAATGAAGAGAAAACAACGTACACTGTATTTTCCCTCTCAACTAGACCTCAGAGCTTCAAACTAGTACTAAACGGAGTAAATCTTCATTTAAATGAAAATCCGAACTACCTAGGCATTATTTTTGATCGCCGTCTGACTTGGAAAAAACAGGTTGACAGAAATCGAATGAGAGCAAGACAAAGAATGGCAATTATGAAAAAACTTGCTGGAACAACTTGGGGTGCAGATGAGAAAGTGCTAAAGACGTTGTACACAGGGCGAGTGAGGCCAGTTTTTGAATATGGCATGGCAGCATGGGCAACAGCAGCTAAGACAAACTTCGATAAAATTAGCAGACTCCAAAATCAAGCAATGAGAATTATAACGGAAGGCATGAAGTCAACACCTATAAAAGAACTCGAAAAGATTACATGCCTCCAGCCAATGACAGATAGAAGAGACTGCAGGGCTCAACAACAGGCCGAAAAATTCAAAAGACTAACAGACTACCCAATGTGCCATAGAATAAATGCTCTTAGAAGGCAAAGACACAAACGAAGTAATTTTGTAGAATCAACCAAACCACAAATGAGAGCAGTATCCATAGATGAAATATCCACTGTTAAACCCATCTACACTGCACACAAGCTTCCAGTTTGGAAACAAAATCGTTTTCCTAAAATTATAGAAAACATTCCTGGAATTGAAAGTAAAAAGAGCCAAACTGCAACAGATAGAAAATCCATAGCGACAAAATACATAGAGAAACATTATCCACGCAACACCTGGACCCATGCATACACAGATGGATCAGCAACAAATGCAACAGAAAATGGAGGTGGGGGTGTCTTTCTGACCTTAAGCACTGGTGCAGAAAAAAGGCTGTCAGTGGCGACAGGACGATTCTCCAGCAACTTCAGAGCAGAGGCAGAGGCCTTGAAAACTGCAGCAGAGGTTATATTGACAGAAGAAACGGCAGAGAGACAAGTTGCTTTCTTTACTGATGCACAGTCAGTAATTGCAACGTTGAAAAGACAAAATAATACAGACCTGGATGATCTCAGAGTAGTGCTCCACAAACTTTGTCAACGATTCAAAAGTGTTGTGATCCAGTGGATCCCATCTCATTGTAACATCGCCGGCAATGAAGAGGCTGACAGAATGGCAAAAGAAGGTTCACATCTACCTCAGCCTGATGCAAGCATAACTTTTGAGGAGGCAAAGAGTTTTATCAGAATCAGCTGCAGAAAAAAATGGAATGTAGAACATCCAGGGCACACACAGAATGATGCTTACTACCAGCTCCACAGAAGAGAACAAGTGGTAATCTTCAGACTCCGCACTGGCCACAACAGATTGAGATACCATCTATTCAACAAGCTAAAGATAGGAACTACCGATCAGTGTAACTGTGGCACTGATAAAATGACTGCTGAACATCTGCTTCAAAGTTGCCCCTTATATGTGGTACAGAGAAAGTGCATATGGCCGACGCCAGCTCCTTTCGTGGAAAAGCTTTACGGGGATTCAAATAGCCTCAAACTGACTACTGCTTTCTTTGAGAACATTCAAGTGGACGTCTGAGAGTGTACGAAGAAGAAGAAGAAGAAATGATAGTGAAGATGAGTACCTGACTCAAGCTGTGAGATCTCTATATGAAAATTATTCCCGATAAATAGGTGAATATTGTTCTTTCCAACAGTTAAGCATATTCTGGGTATCTAACTTTCAAAATACAGAACGTCCCCTGAAAAACGAAAAGGACATTTGTCACAGGCTGAACTGATCGTGCCCGAGAAAAAGAAAAAAAGTGCTAACAATGTTTTTTAACTTTACCGGTCAGAGAAAGCATAGAGACATATCTGCAGTCATCATTATATGACCACCAGATAAGCAGAAGGCTACCGTATACAGCTGTGGAAGTGAACCTCTGTCTGTGAGGCTAATTACACACTCATTGACTCTTGAAATCACCTGTGGTGAAATATATTGCGAACCCAGCATTGCACATTTAGCTTGGAGGAGTCACTTAAGCCCCAGAACCAACTTTGGCTTTTACCTGGTTGGCTCCACGTGAGGGAATCTCACTATGGACCCCATGCTAGGCAAGGGGAGCTTAAAAGTGGCTCTGTGTAGGACGCGACAATTCCTTGGGAGAGCCCAGAACCAGAGCACAGTATTTTAGCTCTGCCTATTTGAAGAGCCTCTTGGAAGGCGAGGAATGCACGATATGCCACACACTTCTTCCTCCTAACTTGGAACCAGACGTCATTGTCCTGCACATACTAGCCAAGCTGGAGAAACTGGAGCTCATGACTTCTACTCAACACGTTTTTAGAACGGCAGAAAAGACACAAGAAAAGCATAGATCTACAGTGTAGATAATACCAAGGACTCTTCAACTTGGTATTGGCTGCAAAAGAGAGAGGAGCTCGGCAGCCCTAGTTAAACAACAACAACAACAACCGGTCAGAGAGTTTCTATCTCATGTTGCAGTTGCTGTTGTTGGCATATACTTTGTTGTTGCTGTTTTTGTCGACCTTAGAGAAGGTGGTGTATGAAGGGGTCAATTTGATTACACCGATCTGGATAGACTGAAGAACAGTAATTTAAAAAAAAATTTAAGTTTTGCCTCGTTTTGAAAAAGCGTGACCCGTTCAACCTAGACACACGGGCGTTGGTTATATTAGGGCGCATATCAAAAATATAAAAGATCTTGGGGTATGGATATTGAAATTGTTTTTTGAAAGCGGAAAAGTAACAGGAGTTCACAATAATGAAATATTACGTTGTTGAGTTTAGAAATGAGGTTAACAACTTGTAGTCAGCTGATAAAAGATCATATGTGACTTCCGGTTAAGCTGGTCTCCCGCGCTCTTATTTCTCGACAGCAACCACAACAGTGTTACATTCAAGAGAAATGTATGTCATTCATACTCGTATGTGGAGTAGACGTGCCCTGAAAAAAGAAATTATCATAAAATAAACCAGATTGTAGTAAAATGCAAACAATTATAATATTGGATTTCAATTTTTTTTTTTTTTTAAATTGACAACAATTATCTTGATGTGGGCATAACTACGTTACAAATTAACAAAGAAAAACATATTAAGTCAAAGGGGTAAAAGTGGCAAAATATGCCTGTTTTTGTCTTCACCAACAATGAAGCTGCTGTTATGGGGGTTTTTTGTTTTTGCTATGCCTTTTTGTTTCACTTATCTTCAATTCTGATGAATGAAGAATGGTAATGGATGGCGGTGTGACTCCCACAGGGCGAGGTTTGACACCCATTGTTCTCATTAGGATTGCGGTGATCTAGCTAGAAGGTCTGGAAGCTTTTGTCAAAAGAGGGGAGGCAAGGCTGTGTCTAGTCACTGTCAGCTTCCGAACTGAAAAGATAAAAGTCACTTGTAAATACTCTCTTACTTACTTACTTAGTCGTTCCCCTTCTATGTGAGGTGTAGAGGTGTAAATACTCTCTTGGGTACTAATGGTTCCTGGCAGTTGATTTTGTCTCAGGGTATAGACATACCTTCACCTGAAGCTTTGCATGTCATGTCATTTGTCTGAGAGAAGAGAGAGTCCTTCTCTTTTATCTCTCTCCGCGGCTTTTGTCTAAAATGTTGCGCCCTTCGTCGTCTCAAGTCAGCAGCTTCACCTTCCAAGAATTATTTAGTCTTATTTCCATCATAGGTAGTGTCAATCAACGTGTTAGATCCGTCTTCACTAGCGAATATTTCCATCATAGGTAATGTCAATCAACGTGTTAGATCCGTCTTCACTAGCGAATATTTCCATCATAGGTAGTGTCAATCAACGTGTTAGATCCGTCTTCACTAGCGAATATTTCCATCATGGGTAGTGTCAATCAACGTGTTAGATCCGTCTTCACTAGCGAATATTTCCATCATAGGTAGTGTCAATCAACGTGTTAGACCCGTCTTCACTAGCGAATATTTCCATCATAGGTAGTGTCAATCAACGTGTTAGACCCGTCTTCACTAGCGAATTAAGTCCTAACTCTCTAACTTGCTCATTCTAATGTTCCCGTTCAACCACTAGTTCTGTCACAGCATGACATTTATCCATCTCATTTTTCATGTCAATTATGATGTTATACGCCTCTCTGACATTATTTACCGGTCATTATCTCACTCTACGCTTTCGTCTACAGATATTACCTAATTCTCGGTTGGTCACATCTCGTCATACCTCACACGTCACACCCCATACTTTTAGGTTTGACTGCATGCCCTGTTATTCTTTGATCGCGGGGCAAACATCGCTGGCCAGACGGAACAATAAGATGAATTACTATTAATGTACAACTGCATTTGAGGCTGGTTTCCTTATCATATAAAAGAACTTGCTACATAAATCACAACTGAAATAGCAGATGACTGTTTCGTGGGGGTTTCCTCAAAAGGAACCGGTAGCAAATGTAGCAACAGGCTTCGTAGAGAGCAGTGAGTGGTTGATGATAATATTATGGTATATGTATATATATATATATATATATATATATATATATATATATATATATATATATATATATATATATATATATATATATATATATATATATATATATATATATATATATACAAAGCTACTAAATTAATAGTTTGCTTACTCACCTTAAGCTGGGGGGCTCATAAGATACGAGTAAAAACACATATACTTCTCAAAGAAGGGGCAGGAGAATACAAAGTTTATAGCAAACTTAGATGACTGAGTTGTTATACCTGTCATTCTAGAAATTCCCGTGAGAATCCCTAAAATAGAAGCACCAACCTTCTATTTATATCTCTGACAAAAGTAATCGTGAGCGGAAGTTGATACTTTTCTTAAAAAAAACTCATTCCTTTTACACGAATTTAGGTCAATATTGGACCACTGCTGCAGAGCAGGGGAGACAACCAGGGACAAGTACCCCCAAAAGAACTTCATTCATTCACCAACCAGCTTTTCTCCTGTTATATTCATTGTAATGAAATTTCATACATTAGCTAATACATTATTATCATTATTATTATGATCATCACACTTATTGTACATATAAGCTAATAAGCAATTTCATGTCAAATCGCTCCGTAAATGCACATAGTCACACACATATTAGATAAGTACCATATTTACATAAACATTGAGAGATAACTCCACCTATGCAGGGGTTTCTTAGTACGCGTGCATGAAATAAATATTCCGTTACAGTGTTATTACTAGACAAGCAATTTTGTGCTGTCCTTGTACTTTGGAAAAAACATTAGTACGATTTCTCAACATACCCAAAATGTGAATTCAGTTGTTTTTTGTTTTCCTTAACCAGCGGCACTTGGGCTTTCAGCCCTTCGGCCCAATGACATGTCATTGCGAGGCTGGAGAACCTGAGGACTTTCCTTCCAACCCGGTCAGGAGCTTCGCTCCTTCCCATCCACAGAGGGTTTATCACAGGAGCCGTTCAGGCTATTCAGTCAAATTTCCGGCCATAAACATTTCTTCAACGCTGACGCCCGGGTTTGAACCATGAACACCTGGTCGCCAGTACAACGCCGAAGCCATTACACCAGCGCGGCTCCCTGTGAATTCAGTTAAGTGGCATGGGACATTCAGTGTTTGTTTTTAAAGACCCGAGCTGAGGCCAGCTTGTCTCAAAACTGTTCACACTTTCGGCTGCTAAAGAAAACATTCTCTTTGTCGATTTCACGAAAAGCAATTATCTCACGTTAGTTGGCGTGATGTTTCCTCTTGACGAGTTCTGCGATGGGATCTGCAGTTGGAACTTTCAGCTGAAAAAGTTCCTTATACAGTTCTTTTGGTCAGCTATTCTCAGCTGTGGACATCCCTCTTCAAACATTTTTCCGTGTATGTGTGAAAAATGAGTGGGCTAAAGCGAGACCCATTCCGCCAAGCAGGTCTCAGAATGTCCTCGAAAATACACTCAGATAACACTAGTCAACAAATTTTCAAAAGTTATTTGTACCAGAAATTAAATATACCATTTTTTATTGATTTTGACATGCTGATTTCAAACATCATAATGAAATTCACCAATTGGCTCTGGTTTGTTTTTAAATGATGAATTTACGTTACAGTAATACAAATACCTTTAAGGCGATCTTTGTCCTCTCAAGGCTGTGTGTGGTCCCGGTCGCCGGGTCCTCCCAGCGCAGTAGAGGCAGTGAGTGGGAACTGTGCCTGTGCCAGACTGACCTTTTTCGAGGACCTTCGGTCCCGAATGGATTTTGGCTGGACGGGCGTCTGGGAGGCATGGCGAAATGGTTTTATAGCGACAGGAATAGAGTACACATGAGGGCAAGTTCGGGGCACAGCGGATTGATCTACCGCTTGCTTGTCACAATGATCACAGAAACAACAATTAAAAGTCTGTTGTACCAATATACGCCGTTAGGTGTGACGGAACAACGGACGATTTCTTGTTGCCCTAATGACGCCGCAAGGTGTTATGGCCGAAGACTGCTTAGTCGGTCGGCGGTCAAAGGAATAATAATAATAATAATACAAATAATGTATGCTTGTTTAATTCTCTGTGGTTGTCAGCTAGTCTTTCTACTTTAGCATTATAAAAATTGTGGTTACATACTCAATTAATTGATATTTCAACATAAAATGATAGAAAAAATAAAAACATTATTTAAAGTTCACATATCATGTTTTAAAAAGGCACATTTGTACCCATTCCGTCATTATTCAGTCGCTGTTCGAGCTCACTTTGCTTGCTTCTTGTAGTCAATCGATGAGGTGTCTCTTGTCACAGTCCAACAGTAATCAGCAAGCATTGAAGGGCTCCAATTGCCTTGATACCTTGTCTCCATAGCAGCAATGTCCTGGAGAAATCGTTCACCATGCTCATCACTGACCACTCCACAGTTTGACGTAAAGAAATCCAGATGAGAATCCAGAAAATGAATTTTCAAAGACATGTTGCAGCCAAGACTCTTATACTTCAGAAGGAGATTTTCTACAATTTCATTGTATTTATCAGATCTGTTGTTTCCAAGAAAATTGTCCACCACTGACTTAAATGCTAGCCATGCTGCATTTTCCTTGCCATGCAACACGCAAAGAAACTCGTCATCATGAAGAAATTTTCGAATTTGCGGACCAACAAATACGCCCTCTCTTATTTTAGCTTCACTCAGTCTTGGAAATTTTCTGATGAGGTATTTGAAAGCCTCATCTGTTTTCTCCATTGCCTTGACAAAGTTTTTCATGAGACCCAGCTTAATGTGCAAGGGTGGCAACAAAATCTTGCTGGTGTCGACAAGTGCTGGGTTCTCAACGTTCTTACTGCCAGGCTGCAATGACTGCCTGATTGACCAATGTCCTTTCACTTTAGTTATATTTCGTTTTTGTGATAGAAATGTCACCTCACCACATATATAACAGAAATTATTAGCACTGTTCACACATGTCCTAGGCATTTCTAACTACGATACTTTTGATAAGGACAAATGCACTAACTAATGGCAAAATTTTATCAGAGATAAGATATTTATACACAAATCATAGGTATGAATGTAATCATAGGTAGGATTGCATCGTCAACTTCTAGTTACATTTTTATTGGTCATTAGAAACAATTATGCAATCGCGCACAACAGTTGCGTCATATATATATATATATATATATATATATATTGACCGTAATTAAATAAACTAGTAGCATATATCTTGAAAACTAGAGCCAATCAACATTTTTTAATGTCATTTTCGTTTTCAGCACACCAAAATTAGTTAAGATCATCTATTTTCATTTCTGGTACATTTTGGTTGTTGACTAGTGTAATTTCTACTGTGATCGTCTAGCCTAGAGATTGACAGCTCATTATCAACTCAAATGAGGCGGGCAAGCGTAGAGTGACACGGAAGTAAATTGCTAACACATTAGAAGAAACCAGGCTTATCACTATGAAGAGAGCATCACGTGGACAAAAAATCAGACGCTCCTCATGACAATAGTTACCTGGCTTTAACTGGCATTCAATCAATCAATGTCTTTCACTTCCCCCATGGAGCAGAGGTCATCAATAAAAGCATGTTAAACCCTCTTGGCCAGTGCCATCCGTTCAAGGCTTTTCCATGTCTTATTTATCTCTTTAATTTCTGTCTCTAATTCTCTTCTCTATTTTTTGGTCTCCCTCTATTTCTCTTAAATCTGGGGATTAAAAAACCGAAAGTAAATGTAATTCTATAAGTCGCTTTTCTCCAGCGTCGGCACATTCTCATCATCTCTTGTTCCAACGCTGTTTGTCTGGTTCTTTCGATTAGCTCCACGTTGATGATTTTTTCGTTCCATTTTAATACCTCGATTCTGCGCAAGAACCCATTTATGAAAGTCTGTATGTTTCTGGTTGTCACGTTTGTTGCTCTCCTTGTTTCAGAGTTACACATCAGGTCTAACATGGCATTTGAGGTGAAGATTTAACGAGTATAGCTCATGCTGATATTGTATATGTCATTGCTGCAGCTGAAGTTGTGCTTCTGATGTTGCTGTATTTTTTTTGCCAATGACACGTGACATTTATTGTATATTGATTTTTGTTTGAATTATATTTTCCAAGATTTCAATGTTCTTCATGGGGGTCAGATTGGCAAAGAGGTATGGCGTCCGCCTCTAATTCTAAAGGTATCAGGTTCGGTTCCCAGTACAGGGAATATATGTGATGTTAATTATTTCAGAACCAGTGGGTCATAATAACCCACCCACCCCTCCACCCATCTCCTGGATATTGAGATCTGATGCCTAGCCTTCTCGTATAAAGGCGAAGAAATAGGAGGTCCCGTGTGCAAGTTGCACACCTTAAAAATCCATCGTCAGTTGGAAATCATAAAGAATAGGCCATACGGCCGCTGCCCTGACAAACATTTACAAAATTATGAAAAACCTACCTGCCACAAAAATACTTATAGAATGTATGATTCTTGTATACCGTGGAATCCTCGCCGGTGCTACGGAGTTCGTGCACTGTGCTGAGATCTTCCTTGTGTGATCTAAGGGAGGAGATCGGAGCACTGATGGAGTTGCCCGTGTGCAATAAAGATGGTCCTCACAACCAAACCAAACTAAACCAAACCAAACCAAATCAATGTTCTTCATTATTTCCTCAGCTCTGATAAGCATTAAATAATCATTTTTCCAGAACGGGTTCAGAACTTAATATAAGTGCTTGTTTGTGATAACATTTCTGGTGTCACGGGGACCAAAAATAACGCGTCTTCCTAAAGAAGATACTACAACAGAACGTCGGAAATGAAAACGCCCTTTGGCCGACCTTGCAGGCGTCTCTGAAGTGTGAGATTGAGATAGGCGAGTAGGTGGTAGGGATGCCATTTCCCGGTAGCCACTCACATCGATTCTTGCACGCGAATTCACTTATTTGCAAAGCAATCCTTTTCAGGATTAACCTTTTTCAGGGCTTCATCATACCATCAGTCCGTTTATCAAATATACTTCAGTTGACAGAGTTATGAATTTTTGAGTGGCCATTGAGCTTTGATCTAACCGACGGACTTCGGCCCATGTTGAAAGGGCGGACCGCGCGAACAAAAATGCAAAAAACCTCAGGAAAAAAAAAAAAAAGAAGCTTCATATAGAAGTCCGCAGTTTCTCCGTTTCACGTGACTGTGTTTTGTCACGTGTCTGTTCCAATGGTGAATGATTATTTCAATGTTCGAAGATAATTAAACTCACAATCATGTTGTTTTTCCTTATTTTGAGAAAAGCTATGGGTGGGGATAATAATAATCTCCTCCCCCCCCCCCCCCTCCCCAACCGCGCCTCTTTCACCATGAAAAGTAATCTCTGATAATCATGAAACCCTTTGAAACGGCTGAAGGGAAACCATAATTAAAAAACCATCACAATTTGTGTGACGTATTCAGTAAACTTAGCCTTCAACTTGACATTAATTTATTGACGCCTGATGCGTGATGCCATATGATGATGGATGGTATCCGCATGTCTGGTTTTGTGTAGTGTGCAGATGTGTTCAGTCAAACAATGTTCATACAAAATAACAGGGCAATCCACATAGGACGTCAGTAAACTCACGACGTATAAAGTCAATGATGCTTGTAACAGCTAGACGTTTTTCTGTATCATTTATTGTGGACGCCACAGTGACAAAATGTATACGCGAATATGTAGGTACATCAGACAGTCATTATCACAGCAACAATGTCAGTATAGCAATGGACGGTAGACAGCATCATAACAAAGGTGATTCACAGACATGTCAATACATTATAAGGCTGTAATGTAGTCGGGAAAATTCTCCATCCCTTTCTATCTTAGCCAGAAGGTAACCAGATGTATGAGATCAGTTCACTCTCCTTAATCTGACTTCAGCAAGACAGACACGTCTGCCGAAGTATAAATAATGTCCTCAAAAAATATCCTCTAGTTAACAAAGGTTTTCCAAGCCTAGTTCATTTAACAAAGTAGCAAGTAATGGTCCTTGGGACATGCATCAACCGATGCAGTACAATACAGCGACATGTGAGCTGGGAAAACATCTCGTGACGACGACTTTCGAAGACAGGCTATGAATCGAAATCGCTCACGACCAAAAATCGATAGAGTTAATGGAAAGTCAATTTACCTTGCCTTCAGGAAATACACAGAAATATTATGCCTCCCGGCATGTGCAAATACACTAGAGGTATTATCTCGAATAAACGAAATATCCATAAGAGGACTTTCACATTCCTGACAGAACAAAAAAATAGCGGAGATCCTCTTTCAGCGAGGCATCTTTCTCGCCATTCAAATCGCTCACTCCACTGGTGGGCGGAAATCGATCGACCAAGAAGCAAGACCAGTCATGCGCAGTCCAGCGCAAAATGACCACAGCTCAAAACTTAACTGCATTCAATACCAACGCGAGAAGACAAATGCTTACCGAGAAAAGTGACTATAAATTTCAAGCAGTTGTTGCCCTTGCGTTATAAAATAGATATTGTAATAAAACGATGTTGCGAGAATTTCTCACGCAACATATCACCACCTCCTCCCGATAAAAAAAAAATGTGGAACATATTTTTTTTTTAAATATCAAAGAGCATGCGATAAGCGGCCCAAAACGCACGAATTATGCGCTGATAATTAACTAAATTGCCAAACAATAGGCTAATTATAGAGTGTCTGGTGAGGATATACCTCAACAGAAAAATAAATATGTCTCAAAAAATATTCAGATCGGGGAGGTGTCACCAACACACATCACGTTAGCATGTAAACACAATATACGTATGCAAGTTACCATAATCATCATTAAACAGCATACTCTAATATTGTCTTTAAAAATGGATGTACAAATCTGATAGGAAAATTTAATTAGCACATTATTTGGCATGTAATGACATAAGTACATAGTAAAGTTAAACTACATGACGATCCAGGACATATGCTCTGGCATTCCGAGGGTAAGTACACAATCTAGAACTCGTCATGCTTGATACTAGTAAGGTAAGTCCTCAGCTCATCAATGACATTCTGAGAAAGTACAAGCATTATAATGCTAATTAATAACTAATATGCTTCATAAGGTACAATACATTATTAATAATTGTGGCTGTTTAGTAAACTAACGGCCCTTATATTAACCACTCAGTCCTCCTCTATCATCTTAAAAAACGAACAGAAGAAGATGATAACAAAGCACGATAGTGTGTACATATAAAGTGAGTACAGATGTGCTAATCTATTGTAGTAATATAGGTGTGTTATGACTCTGTAATATATAGGAATATAGGACAGAAGTATTAGTTGGAGTCATGTGGGCATCTAGACAAAATGTCAGCCATCACATTATCCGCACCACGGATAGCTCGTACCGTGAAGTGAAAAGGTTGAAGAGCTATAGCATATCGAGTGGATCTCGAACTCTTCAAATTCTTAGTCTGAATAGCTGTAAGAGCTTTCTGATCAGTCTCTAGAATGAAATGTGCGCCCAGGAGGAATCTTTGTAGTTTTAGAATTGACCAAACCATCGCTAACAACTCACGGTCTAAAACCGAGTAGTTCCTCTCTGCCGCATTTAGTTTTCTAGAAATGTACATAACAGGATGCAGAGTATTTGCATATTCTTGCATCAGTGCTGCTCCAATCCCAGTGGATGAAGCATCACTCCGAAGAACAAAAGTCCTATCAAGAGTAGGTAATCTTAAGATGGGAGGAGAAGAAAATATATTCTTGATTTGGTCTAGTGAAGATTGGCATTCTTCAGACCAACGGACCAGATTAGGCGAACCTTTCTTCAACAATGTTGAGAGAGGTGCCATGATCGAAGATAAATTTGGAATAAATCTCCCATAAAATTGAATTAAACCTAAGAGACTCCTAACTTGTTTCTTCGTTTTAGGAACAGAGATGTTCAGTATTTTGGAAGTATTGTGGTCTTCTGTCTTCAAGAGACCATGACCAACACGATGACCCAGGAAAGAGATTTCACCAAAACCAACAAAAGCTTTAGAAGGTTTTGCTGTCAAATTATTCTCACGTAGAGTGGACAGTAAGTCATATAACCCTAAATAGTGATCTTCCCAGGTATCACTGAAGAGACAGATGTCATCTAAGTATGCGATGACATCCGAACGATGTGACAGAATTCGACGCATCATGCGAACGAAAGTGGCAGGGGCGTTCATGAGACCAAAAGGCATAACATTCCATTGAAATAGACCCCTAGGTGTAGAAAAAGCAGTAAGAGGTTTGGCATGCTCTGCTAAAGGCACTTGCCAATAACCTTTAGACAAGTCAAGTTTAGTGAAGAATCTAGAATTAGAAAGTCTAATCAGTAGATCTTCTAACAAAGGCATCGGTTCAGCATCGAACTTTGTGACCTGATTCAATTTGCGATAATCAACGCAAATTCGTATGTTCTTATCCTTCTTCCGGACAATAACCATGGAAGAAGAATATGGTGAAGTCGATGGTTCAATTATATTTAATTGAATCATTTCATCCAATTCCTTTTCCACCTGCGACTGAAAGTGTATAGGAATAGGATACGGCCTAACCCTAATTGGATTATTGTCGGTAAGAATTATGTCATGTTCTATGACATCTGTGTGTCCAGGAATGTCAGTGAGAGCATCCTGAAATGTTTGTAACATCGACGAGACTTGTCGATGTTCGTCACCAGAAAGATTAGGAGAAACAGAAACGTTTTTCCAAGATTCCGTGGAATGTAATGGAACCACTGGAAGGGGAAGGTTGACATCAGAGAAGGTAGCTTCCTCATCCTGTATGACAGACAGGGATGAATAATGACCGTGAGGTGCAGGAGCATCATCCGTTGCCTGGAAAATAGGCAGCAAATAGTCCGGACGTTCGTGAAATTCCGAAAGCATGTTTATGTGGAAAGTTTTATGCTTTCCATCAATATCGACCACATAGTCAACATCGGAAACCGAGAGACTATTGCATACGGACCTTTCCATGCAATAAGAAGTCTATTTTCCCTACTGGGGAGTAGGACGAATGCTTTGTCACCTGGACAAAGTTGTCGTAGACATCTATTCTTGTTAGCAAACTGCCTTGCCTTCTCTTTAGCAATTTCTGATGAAGCAGTTGCTAGCTTACATGCCTCAATGATCTTTTGTCTAAGAGCAATGACATACTCATATGAGGATTGAGTTTCATCGCTAATATCATCGGCAGTGATGAGATCGTGTAATAAAGACATAGGGCCGCGTGGACGCGCGCCAAAGACAAGTTCGAAGGGAGAAAATCCTGTGTGTTCATTAGGGACTTCTCTATAGGCAAAGAGAGCCGCGGGTAAAACCCTGTCCCAATCTTGAGGATGATCTTCAGTTATCTTACCAAGCAAAGTCTTGAGCGTTCTATTCAGACGCTCAACTAACCCATTAGACATAGGATGGTAGATACTACTGAGAGATCGTTCAATATGTAAGGTAGACATTACCTGTGACATAGTGTCAGATATGAGTTGAGTGCCATGGTCTGACAATATTTCTCTGGGGAACCCCAAGCGAGAAAATATCAACCAAAGAGCATCTGCGATATCTGTAGTAGATATGCTCTTAAGAGGAATAGCCTCTGGCCAACGTGTGCACATATCGACACATGTAAGGATAAACTGATGTCCTCTGGCCGACTTGACCTTAAAAGGGCCAATAATATCTATGGCCATTTTCTGGAACGGCCGAATAGGAATGTCAGCAGCCTGGATAGGCGCAGCATGTCGTGGTCCTCTAGATTTGACCTCCTGACATACCTTGCATGATCGGCAGTAAATACGAATGTCCTTATTGACAAAAGGCCAAAAGAAAGCCGCAAGGACTCTCGACTTCGTACGGGCAAAACCCATATGTCCAGCACATTGCGAGTCATGAGCATGTTGCAATATTTGCACTCTCATGCTCTTGGGAACAAGAATTTGCGAATGTGCCGACGTAGTCGAATCTTGTACCATACGTACAAGTACGCCGTTTCTCATTGCAATCCAAGATTTTCTATTTGTATCCTGATTCGGATCACCTTTCTTCGCAAGAACGAAGAATTTTTTTTAAAGAAGGATCTTCTTCTTGCAATTTTATGAAAGAGTCACGAGTAATCACTAAGTGACTATCTTGGCTATCAACTTCATTATCACTATTCAGTGAAGTTTCGGGTGTTTGTAGAGCTTGTGCTCTTGTAACTACTGCATTTGTAGCTTGCATGTTATTATCTTCCCAAGCAGCAATCTGCTGTGGGGTACACTCCCTAACTCCGTGAATACGACCAATAATAAGGTCCGCAATAGGATTAGGTAAGAGACAAGCATGCACATCTCCAGTAAAGAAAGGAGTGGCAATGCGAATTACAGCTGTAGGATATTTTTCTAGAGTGCCGCCAAATGTGACACATTTAATAACCCTTCCTGTAGCACAAGATGGATCTACAAGCGATTGTCTAACACCAATAGTGGTGCATCCGGAATCGAAAAGTAGTGAGACCGGAATATCATTAACAAGACCCTTATGTAGAATTAAAGAACCCCTCCCGTCATGCGCAACAGCAGCAGGAAGAGCGGGAAGTGGGTGACCACAACTCAAAGTAGTTATGGTACCCGGTTCGAATAAAGTACTGCATTGGGGGCATTTGTTTGCTCTCTCAAAGTCAAAAGCAGAACCAGTGACAGCGTCAAAGTTTTTACTATCAACAACATGATTACAGGCTCCCTCAGTTTCCTGTTGTACAGCATTAGCCTGCTGATATCTCTTTTTTTTTGTGTTGAGATCTACCCCGACTATTATTACCTCTGAAGTTATCAGAGTTATTATTATCTCTGCAGTTATTATTGTCTCTATTGTAATTGTTATCCTGGATCGAATTCCAGTTTCCACGATTACTATCATGTTCACATTGATGCGAACATCTATTTGTTTGGTTTTGAGGTCTTCGGCAGGAATAACCTCTATTACCATATCCTCTTTTGAAATGCCTATAATTATTAGGGTGATAGTAACGACCACTATCAGGTTGTCTCCAATTCTTCGAAGAAGAATCACCATGAAATTGGTTTCCATGATTTTGACAGAAATTACCGCTACTCTTTCTATCAAAATTTTGTTGGATCTACGAGCAAAGTTTTGGCCATACGGAGCTGCCGAAGCAACTGGTAAACCTTCTTTCACCTTAGAGTTACCCATGGTTATGTGTGGGTGCGCAGTTACGTATTGGCAACAGAAATCTTCCATTTCTTTTATTGTTTTAGGTTTACGTTCATGAAGGAAAGCAAGGAAAGACTCATTGACAGACGACATGACTTTGTCTCTAAGTATTAAGTCCATAAGTCCTTCATAAGTTTTTTCCGTCTTAGATAGTTCAACCCATCGTGAGAAAGTAATGCGTATTCTTGCAATAAACTCGGAGAATTCAACTCCATTTTCAGGTAACATGTTTTTAAATTGTAGACGATAGCCGTCTTCGTTAAGCTGATATTTCTTTAACAAAGCGGCCCTGACAACCTCATAATTGTTCTTGTCAGGTTCATCCACCATATTTAATATACTTAGAGCTTTACCTGTCAGTATCCCTGATAACTGATAAACATATTTTGCTTTGTCTATGTTATGAGCTGTACATGCTTGTTCAAATCTGTCCAGATAGAACATTATGTCATCACTGGAAGGACTAAAAGTTGGCAACTTAATCTTAAAAGTATCATTATTAGCCTTACCAGAAGATGAACCCTTGTTTGAATCATTACCATTACTCATGTTCATCAATTTCAATTTTTCCAACTCTAAAGCTAAGACCTTTTCTTCATGTTCCATTTTTGCTTTCTCTTTCCTCTCATCAGACTCTCTCTGTAATCTTCTCTCCTCAGCCTGAGCCTCTATTTGAAGTTTTTCAGCTTCTTTTTCAAGTCTTTTATTTTCAGCTTCTTTTTCAAGTCTTTTATTCTCAGCTTCTTTTTCAAGTCTTTTATTCTCAGCTTCTTTTTCAAGTCTTTTATTCTCAGCCTCTTTTTGAAATCTTTCAGCTTCTAGCTGGAGTTTTCTTTCCTCAGCTTCTGATTCCCTTTTTTGTTTTTCCATTTCCATTTGGAATCTTTTTTCATCCACCTGCATCTGCAGTTTCTTTTGTTCAGCTTCCATATGCAGTTTCTTTTGTTCAGCTTCCATTGCTTTATCATATCGAGCAGTTGCAAATTCTTCTAACTTATCACCAGTCTTCCCAAGCAATTTACCCTGCTCAATAAAGTGCTCAAATGTAGACATGTTGTCTAACATATGAGTCCAAAACCTGAAATAATTAACTAATTTATTTCAAACCTAAGTGTAACAAGTCTTAATTAAGCACTTGTATATTCACATCACCTTATATTATCCCAGTCTCTGTGGGAAACAAGTCTCCAATCAAAGAACTTGTATATGAAATATCAACAATCAATTCTTGATCATAAGTGCACTTCTCATTCAATAGTGCACGACACTATTCATCATTCATTTATCATCAGTGTAGTAGTAACAGTGCATTAGCATAGCCCATTAACTAATTACTATAACTGTAAACAATGACTATGTAAACACATGCAGAATGTAAACATTGAAAATGTAAACAATGCAAACAATGTAAACAATAACAATGTAAACAATAACAAAGATCAGCAACAATACAAAAACGTTCGCAGAAATCAACTAAAAATAAAGCAGAAATTAATGAAATATCACAAAAAATGTGACGATATCTGCGATATAATTAAACAAAATACATGACACCACAGTGTATAAACAAAAATGTAGTATGAAACTAAACTGTAGTCAAGAGTAGGCTAACAAATACAAACAAATCAAAACAAAACTAAAGAATGCGAAATAATAACGAAAACAATATTAAAACATGTCATCACAGCTAACATAAATAGCAACAGAAGTCGCTTAGCAAATTCCAGTATCGGAAATTTGCTCACCCTACAGAAAACGCTCACAATAGACGACCTCTATGACGTGGCATAATCTAACGGAGACACCACCCAACCGAGAACCCGCTGAAATATAAACATATAAATATACAAATAACATATAGACATATAACATATAGAATGAGATGATACACAGAAGACTCAGCAGAAGTATAAGGGCACAGTTTACATACAAACAGGCCACTTAACTTATAGGCTTCCAATCGTAGAACAGCAGAAAAAACGGATGTCAATCAACGTCCTAAAGAGCGAAGCTCCAACGATGATGGCACATCTGAACTGCTTCCACTGCTAACACGATGGTACAAGAGCTTCTGAAATACTGTATGTTGAGTTGTTTCGGCACTTGACCTTCTAATCCAAAAGTAAGTTGATGGAAATCGGTACTTGGCCTTCTTCAGAAAACAACCCGTTTCAACCGGCACTTGACCTTCACAAAAAACGACAGCACTGGAACCTTGACAGCAGCAACTTGCTTGACTTGCGTAAAAGATAACAGCAGTCCGAGTTATCCGGCAACATGTAACAACGCCGGGTACTGTCAAATTCTTGTTTCCGTCAAAAAGTTGAAATTTTGACTTTTACCGGGCAACGCCGAGTACTTTGAAAATTTTGAAGATGTTGACTGTCTTGAAGAATGTTAATTTCTTGAAGGATGCTGATGAATTCTTGTTGAAAATGAAGTGGGTAAGGGACCCCGTGTTTGCTGGTACCAGAATCAAACCAGCTTATGGCCACCAAATGATGCGTGATGCCATATGATGATGGATGGTATCCGCATGTCTGGTTTTGTGTAGTGTGCAGATGTGTTCAGTCAAACAATGTTCATACAAAAATAACAGGGCAATCCACATAGGACGTCAGTAAACTCACGACGTATAAAGTCAATGATGCTTGTAACAGCTAGACGTTTTTCTGTATCATTTATTGTGGACGCCACAGTGACAAAATGTATACGCGAATATGTAGGTACATCAGACAGTCATTATCACAGCAACAATGTCAGTATAGCAATGGACGGTAGACAGCATCATAACAAAGGTGATTCACAGACATGTCAATATATTATAAGGCTGTAATGTAGTCGGGAAAATTCTCCATCCCTTTCTATCTTAGCCAGAAGGTAACCAGATGTATGAGATCAGTTCACTCTCCTTAATCTGACTTCAGCAAGACAGACACGTCTGCCGAAGTATAAATAATGTCCTCAAAAATATCCTCTAGTTAACAAAGGTTTTCCAAAGCCTAGTTCATTTAACAAAGTAGCAAGTAATGGTCCTTGGGACATGCATCAACCGATGCAGTACAATACAGCGACATGTGAGCTGGGAAAACATCTCGTGACGACGACTTTCGAAGACAGGCTATGAATCGAAATCGCTCACGACCAAAAATCGATAGAGTTAATGGAAAGTCAATTTACCTTGCCTTCAGGAAATACACAGAAATATTATGCCTCCCGGCATGTGCAAATACACTAGAGGTATTATCTCGAATAAACGAAATATCCATAAGAGGACTTTCACATTCCTGACAGAACAAAAAAATAGCGGAGATCCTCTTTCAGCGAGGCATCTTTCTCGCCATTCAAATCGCTCACTCCACTGGTGGGCGGAAATCGATCGACCAAGAAGCAAGACCAGTCATGCGCAGTCCAGCGCAAAATGACCACAGCTCAAAACTTAACTGCATTCAATACCAACGCGAGAAGACAAATGCTTACCGAGAAAAGTGACTATAAATTTCAAGCAGTTGTTGCCCTTGCGTTATAAAATAGATATTGTAATAAAACGATGTTGCGAGAATTTCTCACGCAACAACGCCCCTTGATGGGGTCTGGTAAAAGGAAACAAATCAATGCTGGACATATCACTCCATCGATCCTACAGCCCAGAAGACCTGGTGCTTGTTATTGCTCGATCTGCTAAGTCTGATATTGCTTTTACACGAATGGGGACACTTGACTGTAAGCTGGCTCTGGAAGAGTTTTTTTGGTTTTAAATATCTCACTGTTCCGGCTTTATCTAGTCACAACTTACAACACCTAAAGGTCTTTTATATTTGGACATGCGCCTTAATATAACCGACTAGTTTGAAAGGGAAGCTCAAACTTTTATTTAAAAAAAAAAAAAAACTAATCCAGGGATTCTTAAATTTTTTTTTTTGGGGGGGGGGGGTTGGGTGGGGGGGGGGGGGGGGGGGGGGGGGGGGGGGGGAATCGATGGAGCTCTTGGTTGTCTGGTGGAGGCAACGGATAATTTTTATAAAAAATGTACATAAAGGCATTATTTAAAAAGTTACATACAAATAATATATTTTATTACAAAGACAAATAATTAAGCTTACATGTAGTCATCCTAAAATATAATAGTAATAATCTACAAAAAGAGTATGTATCTTTAAACGCAAAAATCTCATAGGTACACACAAAAATCTCATAGGTACACACAAAAAGGCTGTTAGTTGCAGTAGGAAAAGATAAGAACTACCGATGACAGTGACCGTGGCACAGATAACATGTCTGCTGAACATCTATTTCAAAGATGCCCAACATATGTGGAACAGAGAAAGTACATATGGCCGTCACCAGTACAATTCCTGGAAAAGCTCTATGGAGATAGAAATAGCCGCTGACCACTGCTTTCTTAAAAAAAATTAAAGTAAACGTCTGAGGGTGTGCGAAGAAGAAGAAGAAGTAGAAGACATGTTGGGCACCTTTGTAAGTAGATGTTCAGCTGTCATTTTTATCTGTGCTACTGTTACACTCATCAGTAGTTCCAATCTTTAGCTTGTTGAAAAGATGGTTGTTGCGTGAGAAATTCTCGCAACATCGTTTTATTACAATATCTATTTTATAACGCAAGGGCAACAACTGCTTGAAATTTATAGTCACTTTTCTCGGTAAGCATTTGTCTTCTCGCGTTGGTATTGAATGCAGTTAAGTTTTGAGCTGTGGTCATTTTGCGCTGGACTGCGCATGACTGGTCTTGCTTCTTGGTCGATCGATTTCCGCCCACCAGTGGAGTGAGCGATTTGAATGGCGAGAAAGATGCCTCGCTGAAAGAGGATCTCCGCTATTTTTTGTTCTGTCAGGAATGTGAAAGTCCTCTTATGGATATTTCGTTTATTCGAGATAATACCTCTAGTGTATTTGCACATGCCGGGAGGCATAATATTTCTGTGTATTTCCTGAAGGCAAGGTAAATTGACTTTCCATTAACTCTATCGATTTTTGGTCGTGAGCGATTTCGATTCATAGCCTGTCTTCGAAAGTCGTCGTCACGAGATGTTTTCCCAGCTCACATGTCGCTGTATTGTACTGCATCGGTTGATGCATGTCCCAAGGACCATTACTTGCTACTTTGTTAAATGAACTAGGCTTGGAAAACCTTTGTTAACTAGAGGATATTTTTGAGGACATTATTTATACTTCGGCAGACGTGTCTGTCTTGCTGAAGTCAGATTAAGGAGAGTGAACTGATCTCATACATCTGGTTACCTTCTGGCTAAGATAGAAAGGGATGGAGAATTTTCCCGACTACATTACAGCCTTATAATGTAATGACATGTCTGTGAATCACCTTTGTTATGATGCTGTCTACCGTCCATTGCTATACTGACATTGTTGCTGTGATAATGACTGTCTGATGTACCTACATATTCGCGTATACATTTTGTCACTGTGGCGTCCACAATAAATGATACAGAAAAAACGTCTAGCTGTTACAAGCATCATTGACTTTATACGTCGTGAGTTTACTGACGTCCTATGTGGATTGCCCTGTTATTTTGTATGAACATTGTTTGACTGAACACATCTGCACACTACACAAAACCAGACATGCGGATACCATCCATCATCATATGGCATCACGCATCAATGGTATCCCAATCTGTTGTGACTAATGCGAAGTCTGAAGATTACCACTTGTTTACTTCTGCTTAGCTGGTAATATGCATCATATATTTTGTGGCCTGGATGCTTTGCTTCTTAGTTTCTCCTGTATCTGCTGTTGATAAAACTCTTGGCCGCTTTATAAGTTATGCTTGTAATTAAATATTTAAAAATCACATAACTTAAAAGTTTTTAATTCCCTTTAAATTTTAAACCTTAGATCCCTTAGAGCCCATTCATGTACATCTAAAGGGCGCGTAGACCCGTAGGTTAAGAAATTCTAATCTAATTCAATTTTCTTTCTTCATAAAGAAAATATTTAGGAAAAACGAAAGATTGTTACTTTCATGACTGGGTGCTTGCTACAAAACAGAAGAATTAAAATGGCATCACAAGATTAGAAATATCGAACTGATGACAAGAACGAAGTAAACACCAGTGAAAAACAAATAACTGACAAGATTGTTTATCATCGGAAAGCTCAGGCTTTGAGATAACTAGCTGATAGCAAAACAAGGCAGTCCCTGATCTGGAATGCTCATAATAAGGGAATTAAAGGGAGTCTAAAACACACAGAGAGGGGAACTGTGGATAGGCTTCAAATGGATAAAGCAGACGTGGAAAAATTTTAAGCGGATGGCACAGGACTAGAAAGCGTGCAGTGTATTTGTTATAGGCCTGAGCTGAACGGGGAACTGATTGGTGATGAATAAATCATGCCCAGTACGATCAAATATCATCATCATCATCATCACCATATTCCTTATTAAGGAGCATAGTGCCCCCTCTATAGCTGCCCTTTCAGGAAGGTTGCATCAAACATTTCCATGCTCTTGTAGAGGTGGTTTTTGTGGCAATTTGTCTTACATGAAAACTTTGCCAGCCTTTTGCACAATCACATATTAGTCACCTTGTATGACGTGCCAGCCTCTTGCACAATCACATATTAGTCACCTTGTATGACGTTGCCAGCCTCTTGCACAATCACATATTAGTCACCTTGTATAACGTGCCAGCCTCCTGCACAATCACATATTAGTCACCTTGTATGACGTGCCAGCCTCCTGCACAATCACATATTAGTCACCTTGTATGACGTGCCAGCCTCCTGCACAATCACATATTAGTCACCTTGTATGACGTGCCAGCCTCATGCACAATCACATATTAGTAACCTTGTATGACGTGCCAGCCTCCTGCACAATCACATATTAGTCACCTTGTATGACTGATGCCTCCTTTTTTGTATCCTTAACACTCACGGGTAGTCATCAGGGTCTACTTCGGTTGAGTGAGTACGCACCAACTTATGTTGATGTTTAGTTTTTATAAATGTCTTCTGTCACGCACGAATATGCACAATTTGGTGTAGGTGAATTCGTGCGCGCTTGTGTCCAAGCAAGCCAGATGACGTCAGAGGTTGAAATGGAAGCCGCATCTCATATTTCCAGACAGAGAGTCTGTTGATTTGTTTGTGTATCCATCATAATGGGGCAAGTATATTTCTGGGACAGGACTTATGAATAGAAGCCCTTGTCGGCTTACCCCTGCGTAAGTCAGTGCCAGTGATTGTTATAATTGAATGTATTTTTAATATGATTTCCAGTGACAGTATTAGACGTTGGTATCTAGCTAATCCCTTCTCGTTCAGGAGGGGTTATAATGGATCAACTTGATACTGAGCTGAGAGTATCCTAAGGCTTTGAAGGATTTTATGCTCCGTCAGTGCGGCTCATTGATTTAAAGTATGGAAGCGCCGTCATACGTGACACGGCGTTCACGAGAGATGAACCAAGTATTTTAATTAACTTTATGCTGTATTATCATATATAGTGGAGGCCAGGATCATGACTGTTTACAGACACCAGAATTAACATGTACCAGGACAACGTTACAGGTCCGAAATAGACATATGCAGATTTTATTATATGGATGACCTTAGAAGCCTTATCACTAACGAAAGGTCAAAACCGTTAGATTGTTTGAAGAAACCATGAGCCTACAAGCACTATATTTCCTATCATTGATCCATGCATTTTTATGAACTGTGAAACCACTATGAACGTACTGTCTCGTATAATTTATTGTCTACGTGATTCGTCCAAAATAAATATGTTGTTGCCAGTCGACATAACGAGTTCGTTCATACCCGTATTGGCACTCGTTGACGTGCCTGATTGTTATTGAAGTCCTTCCTTCACGTTCCAGGAAAGAAACATTCGCGTTTTTATTTTCAAGTCCAAATAGCATCGCCCGTGTTGGACCGTTGTCACTACGACACAATCAACATCCTCTAGTCAGCGGTTCACACCCGAAGAAAAGCGAGGCTACAACTAAGTGCCAGCCTCCTGCACAATCACATATTAGTCACCTTGTATGACGTGCCCAGCGGACACTACGAGACACCATTGACTGAAACAAGTTCTTACTAATCACTACAATGACTACAACCCACAAAAGCCAGCTCAGAAATGAGATAACTGAAGAAGGTGGTTGAAATAACTCACGGGTTGCCTCCTCTTTGCTCTGCAGTGATGGTCCAACAATGGCCAAAACCTAGAGTATCAAATGTGGGTTTTCAAAGGTATCTACCTTTGCACAAGATTACTCTTGGCAGAGATACAGATAGAAGAATAATGATGCTTCTACCTCGAGGGAGTATTCACAAGATATTTCAGAAGTCAAGAACAATGCTGAATGTGTCTTAGCAATGTTAACTTTTATCTGCCCGACAACTTTTGTGAAGAAGTATTATAAAATTTAATTTAGCTCGTACAAGCCATCAACTGAATTAACAGTCAAATTCTTATTATTATTGGGCACTATAGATGTAAATATAGATATATTAAAGATGCTGACTCATCCGTGTGCACTTCTCTCTGTAATAATTAAATCAACTATGAATTTGTAAAGACAATGTCGTAAAACGTGTGTGTAAACCCACTTCTTTGTTAACAAGTATGCCCAGCCAATCCACGCTCAACAGACTCTGAGCCAGAATAAATTACACGAAGTATACGCCATCTTGTTCCCCCAAGATGGCGGCAGACAATAAAATTAGGCATAAGCCCTGTATTTCGGGACTCGGTTACGGAATGTACGAAACCGCCGAAAACCAATAAAAAGAGTTCCTTACGCACTGGCAGATTCCTTGCGTCTACCTATATAAACGGGCGCGTTTTATTCAAAAAATACATACACAAACACGAAGGCCAGCACGACCGACTGGGGAAAGAGAAAGCTGTCAACATTGATTTATTGCTTACCTGCGTGACCGGGCACTCTTGCTTCACTAAAGTCAAGTCCAAATCTGGCTTGTATTAATCTTAGAGAGTAGGTAAACTTACTATACACTTGTAGGAGAATATGCCTACATCAGGTATATAATGATTGTATTTTGTGTGTGTCATTTATACTACCTATACCTGTATATATTTAATATATTTTGTTTTACTAAGAATGTATCAAGTTGTCGTAGATTTTTTATAGGGGAATTAAGACTTGGGTTGGTCCCTTCTGAATAGATTAGAACCAGTGATAGCAACAGTGAGAGATAATAATAGAAATAGATTTCCACGAGTGAGATGGAGAAATTAATAGAGTCTGTCCCTGAAATCGAGAATCCTCTCTCTTTCAGCCTATCTTCTACAACAGATCTAGAGGAGTCAGACAGTCTATTATAATATATATTAATATATATATATATATATATATATATATATATATATATATATATATATATATATATATATATATATATATCCACTCACATACACCCACACATAAGTGACGACAGTTAGATGCACACACGTGGAAAAACTATAACAATTGAATATAGATATGTTGGAACGAGCTGACCGACACGCTTGAATAAAGTTTATGTAAATTTATTAACATAAGGAAAATTTTACCACAACACATAAAAGTTATTAGCAATCATAGAAAATACATATAAGGTAATGAATTACTACAAGTACAATAGACCCATAGGTGTAATCCTTTCCCTCTATGTAGAGCCCACGATCCCGTTAGAAGAAAAGTGATAGCCCCAAAGAGTCACAGATATATACGCTATGTTCTATGATTTCTCCTCTATAGTTTAAGAACAGAGTGGATACCCTAAGCCAGTGGTGGCCAAGTTAAGGTTGGCCGAGGGCCAGATTATGGTAAAGGGTAACACCAGAGGGCCAGACCTATAAAATCCTTAAAAAATAACGTTCTGAGATTTAGTTTTACATATACTTGTATAATGAACCACGTACAGAAAGCAACGGCAAACTGCTGTACTGCACATCAGCCAAGACATATATACCAGTCTTCGGACTGAAATTACTGTTAAAAAAATATAATGAATCTGTTGTTTTAATTTGTTTTGTAATTTGTAATATGACATGTAATTATTTATTTCAAACATACTTTTGTGTGTTATTTCATTGTGAAGAGTGTGGCTTATCAAAACTTTTCACCAGTGATTTGAAGTGTACTTCCATTTGTGACGTAGCAATTCTGAGAACATGGGATAATACAGAGTCAGTTAATCTGTTTCTGGCCTTGGATTTGATAAGCTTCGTGGCAGAAAATGTTGTATCACAAAGATATGTGCTACCAAATATAGAGCACACTTTTGGGGCCCATTTTCTCAGAAGTGGGTAACGTTCATTTGGTAGTAATTTCCACACATCAGCTCCAGTTGCTTCTGTTGTGTTGATGAATGGGTCACATTGGAGTTCACATAACTGTAATTGTAGTTCTGCTGGCTGAGACTCCACTGTGAACTTGAATGGTTTTTTTTTTTGTTTTTTTTTTTGTTTTTTTGCGTACGCCCGCTAATACTCGAGGCGAAATCTCAGGTTATTATTTATGTCTAACCTGACATTGATTTTACGTGAGTATCCCTTTATTTCTTGTACAGAGACAGGTGTCCCTCGCCATTCAGGCAAACACTCGCCGATTTCGGAGGTACCCATTGCAGCTGGGTCGGCTCAGGAGCCGCCAGTCCCTGGTCGACGACACTCCTTCAAATGTCCTCGCCAGGTCTCGAGTTAATCCAGTCCAAATCCCGGTCGAAGAAAAATCCTCAAATGCCGTCGCCCGGGTTTGATCTTGTATCACCCGGTCGCCAGAGCGGTGTTGTAACCACTACGCTAGCGCGGCTCCCAAATGGGTTGTTAAAAAGTTCCATTTGTGGACGAAACATCTCAAAATCTTGAAATCGACGATCAAACTCAGAAATCAGCTGTTCAATGTCATCTGTGTGCCTCCTGAAGTTAACACTCTCTTTCTCAGACAGCTGTTTACAATAAGGAAAATGAAACAGGTCATTCTTTTGCAAAGACAGACTAAATAGGCTCAGTTTCTTTTTGAAGCCATCAACATAGCCCATTATTTGAAAAATTTGTTTGCCTTTTTCCTTGTAACTGCAAATTCAGTACATTCAAATGATGTGTTATATCTGTGAGAAATGCCAAGTGCTGAATGAAATGAATATCTTTGAGTTTATTTTGAAAATCAATTGAACATGGTAAGTTGTCTCGCAGGAAGTCACACAATCTTATTAAACATTGTCCTCGACTAAGCCATCTCACCTCAGCATGAAGCAGGAGATCACCGTAAACAGAATCCACTTCTTCTAAAAATGCAAGGAACTTCCTGTGACTTAGAGAGCTGTGTCCTCCTCTGACCAAATTCGTTATTTTCACTACAGTAGCCATAGTGTCATTTAGGTTTATGGATTTTGCACAAAGGGCCTCTTGGTGAACTATGCAATGTAATGTAGGCACGTCAATTTTATTTTGCTTCAAAAGTCCAACAAAACCAGTATTTTTCCCAACCATAGCCTTGCAGCCATCGGTACACACAGCAGACAATTTTTCAAACCCACCATATTCTTCCATGGCATTTTGAACTGCAGAAAATTTGTCATCCCCTTTACTTGTACCATGCAAAGAGCAAACTTTCAGTAATTCTTCAGAAACAGTAAAGTCTTCCTGGATCACTTTAACAAAAATAAGAAGCTGGCTAGTGTCTGTGATGTCTGTACTTTCATCAATCGCCAGTGAAAAGTATAGACAATTTTCAATGAAAGATTTCAAGTTCTGGGACAAATGCAAACTAATATCTTCTGTTCTCCTAGCTACGGTTTGTTTTGAAAGAGGTACATTTTGAAATTCTTTTACTACTTTTTCTTCATTGAACGCTTCTGCCATTTGAACTGCACACTTTTTCACAAATTTCTCCATCAGTAAACGGCTTTTTTTGCTTTTGCAAGCTCATAACTAATCACATAGGACGCCATGAGCGATGATTCCTGAATCTTGTTTACATGACTAAATATACTCTTTTGCTGACTCAGTTTTTTCTTGAGTTGTTCAGTCACAAGCTTTCTCGACTCGCTGCTATGCTCGTCGTTGTTTTTCTGATGATTTGTAATGTAGTGACGTTTCAAGTTATATTCCTTCACTACGGCTAACACTTGGGCGCAACCAACGCACTGAGGTTTATTATCCTTATTGAGAATGAACAAATAATCGAACTCCCATTCTGGTTTAAATGCGCGATTTTCACTGTCCACTTTTCTATACTTAGAAAACATTTTTACAAATGCAAACTCTTATACATGAAAACGTGCACAACAGCTAAAAGCCCAGAAGTGTCATTGGCTGTTTTATATTTAACACACTTTACAAGACCAACTGTGTACCTCAACTTCTCCCTACAGAAATGTACCTACCATCCACCCCCACTCCCACGATCACTTTCCCATACCGATGCTAAAGACACAGCAACATCATTGGATCTCAGAGACTTCCGACCGCAGAAAAGATCTATCATTGCTTTCAGTTTCTCATCTTTCACTGTTTTTTGTCCACATGCACAATCAAAGTAACACCACTGTATAGATCCATGACTCCACGAGTTATCATTTTCGGTAATACGGACTGTCTTCGCCTGTCTACGTGCACAATCAAAGATTTAACGTTATCATTTCCGTTTTGTCGGCACTATCTAGTAGAGCTCAATTGGTATGTGAGAGAGAGAGAGAGAGAGAGAGAGAGAGAGAGTTGGTGGTGTTGTGGGAGGTGGGGAGATGTTAATCGTACATTTTGGGTCTTTTTGGTTTTGTTTCTGGTGCCTGTACGTGCTATTTTGTAATATTTTTTTTTAGCGCAGTAATACAGTAATTTTCAATCAACAATAAGAGGCCGGCCAAAACAGGTTGGCGGGCCAGTCAAAAGTCGTTGGCGGGCCGGATCTGGCCCGCGGGCCGTAGTTTGGCCACCTCTGCCCTAAGCTATCCTAAGAGGAAAATGTCATTTGCAACAATCTTTGCATAAATGAAATTACAAAATGGGTGCCTGAATATAAAAAATGGAAAAATAATCACTCGTTCTGCTTTCACTCTGTTCTTTCAGCAGGGGTCCCTGTCTCACTTTTCTTACCTACAATCTTGCTGGTGTTCGCTGTCTGGCGCACGTTAGTACACACACACCGTTTAATCTGTCTGTCTTTTTGATGAAGCGGATCCCAGCTCTGCAGATTTTGGTTTCATCCAATGGGTCCGGGGAGCGTCCTCTTCATGCGATAGTTTTTCTTTTCAGATTTAAGTTAGTGTCAATTTACTCAGTTCAGGTAAGAATTCGACTTAAGCGGGCACACAGTGTCAGAATCATGAGGTTTCCCTTATTTAGGAAGATGACAGGTTGGTAAATTCTCTCAATAGATAATTATTGGTCACACCACAATTAGTCAAAATGTCGGAATGCTAATGTTTTGTATTTTTTCTCGCCACAGGGCTGCATGTACATGAGAGTTTGTGAAGAAATATAATCTGGCTCAATAGGCACAGTATAGGCATTTAGTCTTTAAAACCGTTAGTGAGATTTGTACTCTGTCTATTTCTGGAGGCACACACACTGCCAGACAGGTGTTAACTTGTAAACCCACGTGGTTAAAGATAAAAATGTTTCTTCTCTCAGTTGTACTAAAACCGCTGGTAAAAGTTGGGCTGACCCAAAACTGTATAAGGAAGAGAAAAGTACAAAATACTTAACCATAATATTCGCTTCGGTTTTAACTTACATTATAACTGCAAGCGTAAAGCTTGTCTTAACGTTAAAACTCCCGTGAAATAATTATGATCGTTTAAAAAAAAATCAATCATCATCAATTAGAAATACCTACGTATTCCGTCAATACTCAATGATGACTCAGTGCAGTTATAAGTTAGTTACAATGTACTCGGACTGGTTACTAGCAATTTAATTAAATTTTATTTACAGCTGCATGAGTTTAAGCTAGAAATAATAATTTATTCTGCTTTCCACTGTAACACGTTAACTAGAGAATATAACAGACTTATAATTTAATCCCTCTGCACAGAAATCTAACTAGTGATAATAAAATAGGCGATTTACCACTTAAATCACTCACAAAATACTAGATATATAATATTACCTCAACACAGAACTACTAAGAACTATATCCAATTCGACCAACTAAATGATGCTTCTATCAACAGGGATCTTAGGAATCGAACGCAAGATGTTTCTAGTCTTGACTGCGGAGTACTGAATGAATTAAGTCTAACTACTGGGGTTTATATCTTATGAAAAGAAATGATTTCCTAATTTTCGAAAACCCGAAATAGTTCCCGTCTTAACACCAACATAAAACTCAGACGACGGCACTGAAACTGCCAGACGCGTTTCACACTTGCAGCTACCTATGGTCATTTCCCAGCGATGCATGTTGGCGCCTCTCACACCTAACACCGAGAAACTTAACCGTAGAAGCTTCGTGTCAGATGAAAATGCTAGACGATATGTCTGCCCTCATGTCTGTCGAGAACGAATTTCACACTATTCCGTCTACTCAAGAACTTAGCTAAACAGCAATAAAAATGCGTTGCTAAATAAGAAAAGAGACAGGTGAAGGTATGAATGGGAGAGTTTTATTTTTCACAATCAGACGAATGCGAAAAAAAGAAAGGATAAAAGAGCGATAATAAAGTAGACGACACGGGTAGAATAAAGAAAAGATATAGAAATTTATTAATCATAAATCTCTCTGCGACACAGGTATACAGATTGTATCTTGGGGAATTAGGTATAATGATTGTATTTCCTGGTATTATTGCTGAAGACGATAACTAACCTGAAATATAACCTATCAGTCCTTTTTAGGGCTCATATAACTCCAACTTGAAATATAACCTATCAGTCCTTGTTAGGACTCATATAACTCCAACTTGAATATAACCTATGACTATATCATGTATAATGATTGTATGTTATAGTATCATGTATAATGATTGTGTATGACTGTTGAAGAAGGAAACCACCAGAAAATAGCCCACACCTGTATATATTTAATATAACTTTAGATTTTGTTTTACTATGAATGTATCAGGTATACTGATTATATCTTGGGGAATTAGGTATAATGATTGTATTTCCTGATATGATTGTTGAAGAAGAAAACCAACCCGAAATATAACCTAACAGTCCTTGTTAGGACTCATATAACTACAACAGTATTGTTAGGATATATTTTACCAGCCAGTATAGCACTTATCAGAGATGCCTGGTATATTATAGGTGGAAGGAAACGGTTGTATCATACGGTGTACAAATTATTGGATGTATTCATGTATTGAATTATTAGAAAGAACGTTTTCAAAGTAGACACCTGACTTGTCTCGCTATTGCTAAATCATACTAAGCCATGTTGTCTTTCATCCTACATACTGACACCTGAGACACGCTCATCTCATATACACTAGAAATAGGTGGGCTTGATGACAGAAATTAGCCCTATTTTTCCTTGTTACATGTTTTATTCGTGTCATCCAACCTGAGGTCGTATGTTCGAGTCAATCCAGCTACCTGGAACTTCGCAGGAGCACAGTGATTGTACCGGAGCTACATCCTTAGTCCCCCTCAGTCTTGGGTGGGCTAAAGGAACGATCATCAGCGGATGTTGTGTGCATCAAACCAAGGACAACAGAACTGTTTAAAGAGATGAGTACACATTAGTACCATTTCCGTCGGCAAGTAAGAGCAATTAACGGTCAAGGAAGAAAAAGTGATTTCGTAGTGAGAGACAAGATTAACAGCACAGCTGATAAATTTTCTATAATTAATTAACAGCACAGCTGATATCTATAATTTTATTCCTAAAATCATATGTAAATCATGTGTAAACGTACAAATCCATTGCATTCCATCTTCCAACATCCACCCTTCAGCACAAGAGTAGATAGTATATTTACTTAATAAATAATAAGGAAATTGTATTTGAACGACTTGTCAATTTTATAATTGTTAAGTGAAATCTGTTTCCTTGTTTTAATATCACAGTTAGTTACATAGCGGTTTGGCATTTTATGACTGTCTCCACTCTACTAATTTTTTGAGATCAGATCATTCACAGCCGTAACTAATTTGTGATACCAGTAGTTCTCTCATACACTGGGACTTCACCATTTTCCTGCAGAAATTCTATTTCTGTATTGTCAGTACTATACTGATCTTAGAGCCAATAAAAACCTCACGCTACAGACAACATATAACAAATTTAATGATAAATTACTTTGGAAAAAATGTAAATAAATATGAACTAAAAACTAGGTTTCGTCATTGCAACTGATATCGGCTTTAGGAAGCTTAGTTGTGGAATATGAATCACCAAGTTCTGTTGAGTTGGCCTGCTAAAAATGCCTCTTAGCTTCCAAACTGCTGGAGTGTTGATGTTGCTGTTTCCGTCAATTCATCTCTGTGGCGAGGGCACTTCTCCTGGTCATGGCAGGTATCTTCACAACCCGTTGAATGTTGGTTTCAAGTGTCAATCGCAAGCTTTGAGCCACAGAACAGCAGTACAGCTGGTATCGTAGAAACGTACCTTAAATGGTCTCGTAACCTCGTACAACAAACTTTAGAGGGAATAAAAGAACAAATTCCGCTGCTAAGTCTTTGTTTTCCTGATATTAATCAGGCGCCTTTCTCGCTGTCCGTCAGCCGAATCTCTTCTCTGAATTTTTATTTTCATTGAGCGTATATCATATAACTCAGGAGATATGATGAAAATCACCATTCTTTTAGTGCATTTACTGGGAAAATCTCGGCTGGACAGCGGCAAGTGGCTTGTGCCTGGTTGGAAATGTTTAAATATACGTACACTTATTACCCATGATAGAAAACATATATATATATATATATATATATATATATATATATATATATATATATATATATATATATATATATATATATATATACATTTGATGGCATCATCTTCCACTCCCTTCTCCACTTGGAGTCTGGAGTTACCTCTGCTTTTGGTTCCCTGTGAGAATCCGCATGAAGCAATCACCAGCGCTTTTCTGTGGTGGTTTATGAATATATCTTTTTCACGTGCTGAGGTTTTGTCGCGTGTATGGAAATAGAGGATGTCTGAGTTTAGACAGAATGTGAATGAATAATGTGAAAATAGAGAAAATTAAAGCCACTAATGAAAATATGGAGAGTGATATGACATCTGGACAGAAGAGAGATTTAATCAAATATCTACTTCCCAGCCATACTCGAGATTATGTTTTAATGTCATACCCTTCTCCGTCCTCTCATGCAAAATAGGATAATCTATTACAGTAAGGACTACAACAGCAAACATCAAGTGACAGTTAGAATATAATTAATTCTGACCGCTTAGAATATATAAATATATTTATTTTAAAAAAACTACGATAACAACAACAATAATAAATCCACTAGCTCTGATGGGCAAGTGATTATATGACAAATTCGCAGAAAAATACTTCACTCAATCTCTCAGGCAAAACATCTCACTCCAAACCATCATCACCCGTACACTGTCGCACTACCAAGATAATCTAACTAAAGGGGTTAGGCCCCCGGTTTCACGAGAAAACGGCCACTTCTGTATTGTAAATAATCCTGGTAGGTAAGTTACTTCCTGGGCTAGGAAAAACACTGCACTGTTCCACCTAAGTTCACAATTTGAATATATATATATATATATATATATATATATATATATATATATATATATATATATATATAAAATAGCAACAACTCTTCACAATAATTATACACACAACCAAGCGAAAAATTGGGTAATTATATTATAATTGGCTACCACTTTCTGTATTAAGAAAAACCACTCCTAGCTAACACTTAGTGATTATGGATAGTGGCTAACTTAATAAAATTCAGAGCATCCCAGTTATGAACACAAATTTTCCTCAAGGAATCTCTATTCTATTAGATTAAGCTAACACCCCACTGTATTAAATATGTAAATGTGTGCTTACCGAATAAAGAATAATTTCTGCACTACAGCTGCTATTTAGCTTTGGAGCAGAATATCACTTTGTCCAGTGGCATAGTTTTCTTGAGACAATGGTATTGAGTGATAAAGACACCTCGCTTAAAAAGTAAGATAAAGTCTGCAGGTGGCTAAGCGTGGCTTCTACACGTGCAAGGATCTAACGTAACAAGACATAAGGGTCTAGAGAAATGTTTCCCTGGCAACTTGAGATACAGCAAAAAGATGTAATCTGAAGCAACACTAGGCATTCTTGTCACGTAGGTCTTTATATCATTAAATTGCCTACATCTTCTTCCTATTCTCTCACCCGCATCCTTTATTTTATTATCTTTCCTTACTTGTTTTTTTCCTGTATTTTTCGCATCACTTGTTTTGCGAAAAATATTTTCTTCAGTATCCTCAAACTTTACCTTGTGTTTTCTCATACTGGGATACGTAATTTTATTACATAGATGTCAGTCAGACGTGAAGTGCGATTTAGTTGCAGTCCATCTCAGACATCGAGCCGACTTGGGTCTGCACCTTCAGATGACACGACACTCCTGAGTTAGATTCTCGACGTAAACGCGTGAGAATGCTAGGAGAGAGCCGACATCCGTCTGCATTTTCACCGGTCGACAACGAGTTGCATCGGCCGAACGCTTAAGTAGGAGCGAATATTTACACCTTATAGTCGCAGTTTCAGACGGTTGTCTGAGATTTGCAACTGTCACGCGCATTTCTCGGTCACTGATGGCCGTTACGACACGCGTTAAGCTGACGTAGGTGTTGACACGTAAAAAGGGGAGATGATTTCGGAGTTTGAGAAAATGTGGGATTGGTTGCCCCTGGTTTTCAAATATCCACCCAGGAGCTGAAATCTGATTTCATTTCACTCAGTAACTTTGCAGTTAGACTAGAACAACCTTCGTTCGATTTCTAAATAATCTCTGTTAATAGAGATGGCCTTTAGTTTGGTCGAAGTGGTTTAAGTTCTTAGTACTTCTGTGTTTGAGGTGAATATTATATAGTAGTTCTCTAGAATTTTGTGAAGTGATTAAGTGTTAAATCGCCGATTTCATTTTAAACTAGTTCTTTTGAACAGAGTGCTTAATCTATATAGTCTGTATTATTTTCTAGTGACGCGTTTCAGTGGAAAGCAGAATAAATTATATTTCTAGCATTAAACCATAATGTAGCTATAATGAAGTTAATTTACTGCTAAATAATCAGTCGAGATCATATTTTTCTAAAACTAACGGATAAATGCTAGATGCGACATCAGTGAATATTGACGGAATACGCAATATTCCTAATTCCTGATGATTGATTTTTATATAACTTACTTTACGGGAAGTTTTAATGATAGGTCAAGCGGTACGCTTGCAGTTTGAAAATGTAAGTTATATTGAGTACATAATATGTAAATGATTTATATGTGCTTTTCCTTTTATACAGTGAAATACTGGGGTGACCCGAACTTTACAGGCATTTAGTAAAGAGACATATTTGTGAGAAGCATAGACATTTCCTATCTTTAACCACGTGGGTTTTTTGTTTCAAGTAACACTGGTCTGACAGAGCATATGCCATCAGAGAGAGAGACAGTAATAGCAATCCCACTAACGGTTTCTAAAGACTAGAAATATATATTGGGCTTTTGAGCCAGTTCATATTGCTCCACAAATTTAAATGTACATGCTGCCTGGCGGCGAGAATAGTTACAAGAATAACATTAACATTCCGACAGAGATTGTGACTAGTATTGTGGTGACCAAATATAGTACCTTCCTGGAAGAAGACACCGATCTGACATTACTTAAATCCTAGAATCCAAAGCTAATGACATTGTGCTCTGCTAACTTTCGTGCCTGGACAAAAATTTTATGCGACTTAATCAGACATTCGAAAAAATTAGAACACCCAAGGAATCGTTCCCTGAGACAGAGAGTTCAGTACGTCTTTTGGAACTGGGGATTTCTTGGTCGATGACTGCATTTTCGGGTCTGTGTGGAGGTCCTAGAATTATTATGTTCCCAGAGGCAACGAGCAAAGTTGTGAGTATATATGTGAGAGCAAGGCCATGGCTGAATGAATGAGAGTACACAGGTCTGAGTGTTATTTTACCGGTGTATTATTGTCACCCATTTGCTGTCTTAACTTTTTTTAATCTGCAGAATTTGTTACTAATGCTAGAGTTTCTTTTTCTTAGGCTAAATCAGATTATCCAACTCTGTTCATACATTTACGAGAAAGAAAGAAACCTCTTAGACTCAACCCTATGTATCTATAACTCTTTGGGCCATTATCTGTTCTCTTAACGGGGCTGTGGGCTAAACCTAGAGTAAGATCCTAACGGGCTATCATCCATGTAACATTTTTCTTGAATTTTATGACTATTTGTATATGTTTTTCCTTGATGTAATTTTTGGTGTTGTGAGAAGATTTTTTTAGATGATAATAATAAAAATCTCTCTTGAACTAAATCAGGGCGTTGGTCAGCTCGTTCAACCTAATATATATATATATATTCATTGTTATAGATTTCCCACGTCTGTGTGTTTAACTGTCGTCAAGTGTGTGTGCGTGCCCGTGAGTAGATAGAAATATAGGTAATAGATATACCTATGTGAAGACTGTCTGACGCTGTAAAGTTGTCGTAGAAGATAGGTGAGAGGGAGAAGAATTGTTTTTTCCGCTTTCACAGACAGCCTCTATATCACATTCTATCATCTCACTCGTGGAATCTATTTTTTTTACTATCTCACACTGTGACTATCACTCATTCCAACCTATTCAGAAGGGACCAACCCAAGTCTTAATTCTCCTATCAAAAATCTACGACACGTCTTACGAGCGACCTGAGTTCGTGATTCTAGATGCAAGGCGGAATGATGAAAAGTTAAAGTCGTCCGTCTCCCCCCGCCCCCGCCCCCCCCCGGTCCACGAGTTCTCTGTAAATCAAAGAATTTGGGACCTTAGCCGTCATCTACAAGAAAGACAGAATAAAATGACTTTAGTTAAATGCCGATGTCCACGTGTAAAGGGGTGGAATTTAGCCTGTCCAACATAAGACTGACATGACCAATGCCAGAAATAGCGCTATTAGGAGCTATAAGACAGAAAAGTGGGTGTAGACAAAAATAGACAACAAGACAGGGCAGACCATTTGGCTAAATGTGTCTGGAATTTCATTAAAATCACGACAGGTTTCCAGCCTCTTAAGGACCTGTATAACCATTAGCAAGTTCAAACATATCAAATTCAAAATATAGAAATATGTTACAACTTACCCAAAATTGTTGGGAACTAGACTTCTCGCTCTGTAGAATAGTCTTGGCATTTTGATAAAGATGCCTCAAACACGCGTCTTGGGTATTATTTATATTATAATATCCCTCTGTGACTTTGTGAGTAGGTTCTGTAGGAGTCCGGTTTCCGTATTAAAAGGTGGAGTTTCCTTATTGTTTTAGTCAAAAGGTGTTCCAATACTTGTTTTCCGTTCCTGTAAGTTCAGAATCCTAATTTCTACTCTTTCCTGGCTTCAGTCCGAGCTGTTTGCTTTGACAATTCTAGAATGCAGTGTTGAATGTATACAATGTTCTTTGCCATATTGCAGTTTTCCTGCCCACGCTCACACCTGACGTTTCCGACAAAACTTCCAATCAACGTGAATGAATATTAGGCTCTAAACTGCTAAGCCAAACAGCATTCGAAAGTGCATGTTATGACAACTTTCCTTATGGAATTTCCTGCTTGACACGTGTTTGTAAAATTCAAACGGTCAATTTTCCATATAAGGAATTGCTATATCCGTCTATTTTCGTTAATGTTTACATTCGCAATCCCCCTGCAACATCTTATTCAAACAAGTCTGTCCGGAAGTTTCTTACATAACTCATGTGTCTAATCTCTCACCAGTTCTCACCCAACAAACACTGGGTCTCTACACGAAAATGACCTTGCCAGGCAATCTGGACTGATTTGTATCAAACTCTCATGCAAATGAACACGACAAAAATGAATGGAAGGAGTGCAAACATTGACCCGAAAATACCAAATACTGTCGGAAGGAAGGAAAATAGAATGTACCGACATAATTAGAACGCACAATACGTGTAGTTCAATACTGCCGGAGAGGAAAAGAGAGGGAACAAAATTATGTGACAATAACAAGAAGAGACATGGTCCGCAACCAGGCGATACGTCATAGCCTCAGAACCCAGCCCCTTCAGACCTGAGTAGAACAGTTCCAATTACGATGGTTTGGGGCAATGTATGCAGAATAGTAGAAGATAGGTTGCCATGACAAATATGGGAAACCAAGAACCAGGGATCCAGACCTCCAGGACGACCCAGAATTTGCTGGAAGGGCAACATTAGACAGGAGGAAGCCAGGCGATGGCATAGTATGACGCTCTCTCTGGAAAGCTTCTACACACCACGGCAGAAGAGGAACGGGTAAAAAAGCACTAATCACTTAATCACTTTTCATCTGTTTGTACAGCTTCCAGTAACCCCCAGCTTGTTGTCAATATTTGATCTCACCAGTTTCAATGTTTGAACTAAGAAGATTTTGTTTTTTTATTTACTTTATTTCTTTAATTATATCAGTTCTTTTCTCCGGATTCCCCTGGGGAAGAGAGGAAGAGGTTGACCGCCCCCCCACCCCCACCCCCAAATGAAAAAACACACGGAAAAGTGGACTGGAGACAGACGTGAAAGTAATGAGGAAGACGTGAAAAGAACTTGGTGAAACCATGTGACAGGAAAACTAGGTATGTGTGTTTGTATGTGTTTGTATGTGTTTGTTTGTGTTTGTTTGTGTTTGTATGTGTTTGTTTGTGTTTGTATGTGTTTGTTTGTGCTTGTGTGTGTTTGTATGTGTTTGTTTGTGTTTGTTTGTGTTTGTTTGTGCTTGTGTGTGTTTGTATGTGTTTGTTTGTGTTTGTTTGTGTTTGTATGTGTTTTTTTGTTTGTTTGTGTTTGTATGTGTTTGTATGTGTGTGTTAGTGTTTGTATGTGTTTATTTGGGTTTGTTTGTGTTTGTATGTGTTTGTTTGTGTTTGTTTGTGTTTGTATGTGTTTGTTGAAGGCCTACGCTCTTTGGGTATTGCTAAAGGATATTGATTGATTTATATTTGTGATATGTAATAAATTATGTCAGTCACAGGAATAACAAATGAAACCGGGATAAGTAACGTTCTATTTCCATTTTTTTTTTAAAGAAAAGAAAAATAACTGACTTACTAATCAACAGCAATCGTTGTCTCAGATGGCTGCGTTTTCATGTACCCAACAACATGAAATTCCTCAAAGTTCAAGAGTGTAGGACAAAGGTTTGGTAACGTTTTGTTTGATGGTCTGATCTGAGTCACATGGCTTGCAAAAGTTCTCACAGACATTGTCACATAATTATTTAGTGTCGATCTCTGCTTCACTCCGGCAGTAATCAGTTACATTTGTTGTACTGACTTATTACATGCTTTTCATGGTCGGCACCTCTTTCTTTCTCTGCTATATAGCAGATATTTTGTATTTTCAAACATTCTTACACTCATCTGAGTGATAAGTCATCATGTCTGTTTGGTTACCCGTTCCTCCCTGCTTTGCAAGGAACGGCTGAGATAATAATTAACGAACAACCATGTTGGTTAATCTTGGGTGTGGCCGACGTCAGACCACAGATTAACACTAAAATCGCCCAGCGTATTTTCTTAATCGCTGATAAGGCCAGGGTGCGTTCTTCCCTAAGATGGTAATACGCTGAGAGTTTGATAGCAACTACTGGGAGACACCTTATGGACAGACATGAATGATATAATCGTTTCCTGTCCGACTTTCACGAACAGATTACTTTATGGGAAAGTAAGATGTTACATCTTACACACATTGCTGAGAGAGTGTACAGACGTGTCACTTCCATATATGGGAGAGATGACCTTTTGCATCACGCACAGAATTTTTCCTACGTGGAAATATTTGAAATTACCCCACAAAACACGCATGTTTGAAACGATTGGCGTTCTGCTTAGCCTCGTAACAAACACATGCGGGAGAAGACTTGCAATATAATCTGACATCTTTTGCAAGTCTAGTTCACTGAGAGAATCTCTTGCCAAGACGACCACCAGACTGCCAGAGTTAAGACTAGAATCAATTCCATATATCGGAACCGGACCATTGTTTGAGCAATTTTGCGGACTTCAGAGCCCAGACTAAACTCTATTATTTAACAAGGACACCGGAAATCTGAGGAATCTAAAGCACAGAGTCATAGTTGGAATTAATTGTTAAAATAACGACCCCCAAGAATATGTGAAAAAATGTATCTTCCAGTGCCTTAAACCTACTTCTCTGAGCAATAAATAAATATTAGACAAACATAAAGGTATGTTTTCAGGCACTCGTAAGAAATAAAGAAGTAGAACACCAGACAACAGAAAAACAACAGACGTGACCCAGGACCTTCCGTGCGACAACTTTTACATTTTATATTTTTCATTATTAACATGTGAACTTATATGTATATATTGCCATGTGAATATTAATATGTGAAAAGTGCTAGTGGATGTGCAAGTCATTTTAGGCTGGCAACCTCATCATATAGAATGATGATTTCATAAAACACCACTACAAGGGCTGGTGACTGCTTTATTGCTAGTTTCTTACAGAGAACTAAAAGCATAGGTAGTCCCAAGTTCCATATGGAGCAAGGAGGGAAAGATGAAAGAAATGATGTGCATTCTAATTATAATATTTCATTTTCAAACCAGTGTAAATGTCTATCCCAACTAACATAATTACCGATATATGTTACGTCTGTCGGTCTCACCCAAAATAGTAACTCGCGCCAGAAAAAAAGTGCGCAACGCACGGTGTGCATCTTGCGCGGCGTGGGTGTTATATAAACAAATACTTTGGTTTTATTATTTTTTTTTATTCTTTCACGAAATTAGTAGTGCTCGACGAAGAAAAAGTGCGTAAAAATTGGTGTGCATGAGCCGTCACCCGATTTACAAATCATGAAAACTTGAAAGTTTATGTTAAAACCACTTATTATCAGGGAACACTCTTTGAAAACAATCCACGCACTTTCGCACGAAATATTGTCATCAAAGAACTTTTAAATTGAATCTAAAATAACATAATTCTCGCCGTGTGTACGTTGGTCACAGCTGAGGAAGGCAACCGTGTTGAAAAATTGTATTGTTTCCATTATATATGCTCTCCCGAAAATAGTTACAATCGATAAAGAAAAGCGTTCAAATGACGGTGTTCATGAACAGTTTGATTACACTGTATAATGGAAAGAAACGAAAAACACTCTAAGAATGTACTTCTATCTGCTCACCCGGCAACGGAAACAGCACACTATAATTAAAAACCCGTCAAGTTTGACAGGTTTTTGCTAGTTTAAACATATTCACTTTAAAATTAAGGAAAGTTTCAAAGCTTTTCAATCAGTGTAGATGTAAACGAAAACATATTCAATCTATATTGTGAACACTTTTCCATCAGTGTAGATGTTAATGTAAACATATTCTATCTATACTATTAACCTTTTCATTGGAATGTAATGTAAATATAAAACTATTCAATTTTAATGTAAATAAAGTTTTCTCTATAGGGACTAAGCTTAATTCTCATGGAGGGTAAATTCTTAGGTAGATGGGATGATGGAATAGGAATAGGAAGACACATAAGCATATGTCGGGAAACGCAATACTCAGGAGAGCATTTTGTTTCTATTCTTTTACCATGTAAATATACAAATTTAACTTCGATTTAATCATTCTGAATGTACTGCATGTTTGTCTCAGTCAATTTACTAAATACACTCTAAACAGAGCTATACCATAATAAGAAGAATACCACTGAGTAAATCAGGGTGGGGGTTTGAACGAGCTGAAGTTAATAATTGCTCAATTCTTCTTTAAAAGGCGGCAAACCGATATAAGTTAACAATTGCCTTGCCAAAGTAGCATTATTCTTGACTTCGGAAATCTCTTGTGGATACTACCTTGAGATAGAAGCATCATTATCCTTCTATCTACAACTCTGCCAAGAGTAATCCTGTGTGAAGGTAGATACCTTTGAAGGCCCATATTAGATGATCTTGAGTTTTGGCCACTGTTGAACCACTACTGCAAAGCAGGGGAGGCAATTCCGTGACAGACATTATATTAGCTGCAATGTGTTTCATAAAGTCACTGGCATGTGCCTGGACTTCTCGTATTGGTTGCTATTTACAATCATAGTTCATCATACTTACTCTTCAGCTCCCCCAGGAGCATAGGTTTTCAACATATTCATGTCGTTTTTCATGTCCCGTACCATCCTTTCAAGCTCTTTCCAAGTCTTCGTTTTGCCTTTCAGGTCTGTCTCTAATCTCCAGTCTCCATGTTGTTCTATGTCCGTGTACCTGTTTTACCTTGAAGATTCAACAACAAGGTCATTTTATAATCATATCAACATGTATCTACAATGTGTGAGTCTTCCTGTCAGCTCATTTCCACTGGCACAATGTCTGGGTCTTGCCAGCAGGTTCCACATGAATGATCTGGTCATTCCATTTCAATCATTCTTTTCTACGCAAGAATGCATTGTTTACAGCGGCCTGAAAGCGGAGCAAAGATAGTAACACTGCACTCCTAAGGAGGGTTGCGTACAGGGCCGTCAACCCCATCCCGTAGAAAATGTAGGCATACACAACAACAACAAAAAGTTTTTTCAATACAATCAGTAATGCAAAAATAACACGAAGATCCAGGACTTAATTTCAACAAAGACAATAAATACACAGGTTAAGAAAACGAGCGAGACAAAAAAAAATGAAGTTTAACATCTCTGTGGGAATTAAATTTTATATTTATTAAATGATCGAAAGAAGCGGTGAATGACATGTACAAATAAACGACAAGTATGGACATGTGTTAAGCAAAAAGCGAAATAAATGCGGCAAGGAAACTGAAGAAAATCACAACCGAAAGGACAGACAAAGCATTTATTAGATATTTAAACTAACCAAATTATATTTTATTTTTCGATGAATTTCACTGGGTAGAAGTGACAACCGATCCGAACAACTAATATTCAGTTAAAACTTAAAATCATAAAACACGTTTTAAAAATCCAATGTTATCATTTTTACCACGTCCACGAACCAACAGAAAATAAAGGTTCCATGACTTTTACAGCATAGATTAAAAATGGAAGTTCAGTTATCATTAGTAAGTAATTCTTCCTATCATTCATAATTGTATATTATTTTAATAAAATATATGACGAATTATTTACTCATGATAAGTGATCATCCATTTTAATCTATACAATAGAATACACGGAACATTTATTACGTTTTAGTGTAATTTCTAACAGCCCAAAATATGTGGTACATAAAACATGTTTTGTCATTTACTTACAATTTTTTTTATTGTTATGTCCTTGTTACGGTTTAAAGATCTGCCTTTATCAAAAACAATGTTTCAAATGCTATGGTCTTTGCAGAAGGCAGCTAATGGAATTGTGTATCTGCATGTATACATGCAGGTAGGGAAGTTGTGTACCTGCCTTCCAGCAATCATTTTTGTATTGTCAACGCTGACATTTTGACAACATGTTTAATGGGCATTAATATGTTCTTTATGTCGTCAATATAGACAAGGAAGAAAAATGGAAAACGTGATATCAAGCATCGCATAGAATTTGTGTTCTGAATTTAAAAATCACCATCTCTCCTGCTATTGGAGGCTAATGTTCCGTCTACTTAAGCTAATGGAGCTAAAAATACGACTACTTTAAATAGCCCAATTATTCTCCCTAGGGGCTTAAGTTCCCATCGTTATGGTAACCACACATGTTAATGTGGGCCAAAAAAAAAATAGGTGTCTCGAGGTTCCCGGTCAGTAAAATTAGAGATATGCTGTTTTAAATGACAGGGAAATGTCAATGATAGAGCTAAAAGGTGGAGAAAATATTTCAGCTTAACAAAAAAAAAAAAAAAAAAAACCACACATTGAAAATAGAATTCTTTTTACTCAGTAGCAAGAAAAGGTTTTGGCGTTGCTCGTGTGTTTTCTCTTCCGCACCCGCTCATCCCCACAGCAAAAGCAAATCAAACGCACTTTTGAAAACATCTGTTATTTACTTATCTACACAACTTTGTTTCTCTTCTAAAGGTGTTTTTACTTTTACAGCTGCGTCTCTCCTGTTATTCTTCATTTTGTTGTTGGTTCCATTGTTAGCAGCATTGTGTACAGGTATTTGAAAGATAGGTTTGCAAATCACGATCATGCATTAAAAAGGTAGTCCCAGAGCAGATTCTGCCGTAGGGGAGTGAAGTGTTAGAGATTTCACTATACTGGGTCACGGCTCAATCAGGTGGGGGTGACTGGTTCCATTGCTCGCTGACTTTGCCGTCCCTAACTCAAGAGCAGAGTTAGGTACCAATTTACACTTGTAAAAACTGGAGCGAAATTAAAAAAAAAACAGTCTTGCTACTTAAATGCCTATATGTGTTTCACACACACAAACACGCATACACACACAAACACGCATATATATATATATATATATATATATATATATATATATATATATATATATATATATATATATATATATATATATATATATATATATAAAAATATCATAATTGTCCTTAGGTGCTTCTTAACAAACATTGAGTCACCACTGATGTTGGTCACCTTGCAGGAAGGTTGGTCACCTTGCAGGAAGGTTGGTCACCTTGCAGGAAGGTTGCAGCAAGCATCCCCATGATCTAGTAGCTGTGGTTTCTGTAGCATAACATTTTTTACATGATGAGATTGCCAGACCGAGGTACAGCTTCACATTAGTCACCATGTACAACCTGCCTGAGTCAGCAGTAGTTCCTAGCACTTTTCTCTTATTTTACTCATAAATTCTTAAGCAACCCACATAGCCCCTCGAGAATCATTACCCCTCTGGTCAGCTCACCCCTGTGGCCTTCAAGATTCCAGGAAATGAACTGGCCGAAACAGTTGTCTGAGAGACCTTTCGCTTATATTCTGAGAAATCTGAGTCGCTTCATTTTCTACATTTTTCGTTTTTTTACAAATGTTAATTAAAAACAGTCACATGACCAAGAGAATACGGAGACGATCAATACGAGAGGAAGCCAAAGCGACTAAATGAGCACAGCTGGATAAGGTGGCCTAAGTAGAAATTGAAGGAAAGGCACAATTGTAGCCTTTTGTTATTCAACGGGTAAACCAAATATATGATGATGATGATGATGATGAGTTAGATTTTTAAAACCACTGATAAAGCAAAAAAATATTCCTGGTTCACGGTGTTTGGTAAATTAATAAACATTTGGTACACCTGCACCTACACCTGGACCTACACCTACACCTGCACCTGCACCTACACCTACACCTGCACCACTGTTTAAAAGAAATTCTTAAAAGCATATATTGGGGAAGAAAAGAAAAAAAAAAGATAAAAAGTAAAGGTAGTCCCACCACAAATACTGCCGTAGGGCATAGAAGTGTTAGAAACTTCACTATACAGTAGACATTCAAAAATCCGGCAACCTCCGGACCTGAGGAGTGCCGGATTTTTGAAAATGCCGTATTTTTTATGGTTATATATTCTGTATATATTTAACAGAAAATGACTACCTGTACACTTTATCTGCGATCGACAATGCACGATGTTTACGTTTAACACGACTTCTTTTATTTGCTGAATCCATAATGGGGCTAAACAGCAGCAAATAAATGATAAAATGAGAAGGAATGAGCAGGAATGCCTGTTAACACGTGCAAGCAAGACCCAACAGCTGCATCAAAACATAAACTGCTCCAGAAAACAGTGGCGCGCCAACGCGGTAAATTTTAAAATGCGCTCCGAAATCCATGCCGGAAATCTGAAGGAACCGGATTATCGATGGCCGGATTTTTGAATGTCAACTGGTCTAACATTCACACTGTGGGATGACCGTTTCGCTAGCTCGCTGCTTTTGCTGTGTTTAACTCAGGAGCAGAGTAAGGTACACATTTCCAGTTGAGTAGACTAGAGCGACGTTACGTAATGTCGAACTCAGTAACTTTTCCAAGAAGCAAATGTTCTAATTATTCTGACACTCGACTATTTTATATGAAGAAACCACTGATTTAAAAAAAAAACGTACTTGCTAACTGAAAATAAAAAAAAGTATACCAGCCACATCGATAATTAACATATCAAACATAAAAATACTGAGACGGTTGGAAGATGCAAATATGTGATAGCTAACGAATAATAAAGTAAATCTACCTAAAACAAATAGAATAAGGACAAATTCAGTACGAAAACAGATGAACGATAGAGAGACAATTATATAAAAAGATATGCATGTTACAAAACTTGACATCAACAGAGACCACTAAGAACGGAAAACACAGATGAGAGACTAGGCAGCAAAGACCATCGTTGAGCTTGGAATTTTAAGAAGCAATATCTATGAGAATAACCCATGTCTCTCTTGCTACAGGCATCAACCTTAAATATTCATGAGATCTTGTAGAAAAGAGTCTCCCATCAAAAGGAGTCGTTCAGTATAAATATATGTTCTCTCGTGTCTCACCACAAATATTTACCCCAGACAGAGCTGCCTTAAGCAAGAAGTGATTTTTTATTTCGTACCCTATTTACGTCGTCCCGGCTTTAGTCGAGTGCCAATAACAAGATTCACAAACATTCATCACTTGCTGACGTTGTCTGGAGCCATATCGTGTTGTGTGTTATAGCACATATATTACCGTTCTGGTCTATCATGTTATATGTTACAGATAGGTCACATCAATTTCGATGCTATGTTTAGTTCTAATGTAAGTTTGTGATATTATATTCTATGCAATGTAAAGTTTATATCAATTTCTGTGATGTTCTAAACTTTGTATGGGTCACATCTATTTATGTGATGTTCTATCATATATATATATATATATATATATATATATATATATATATATATATATATATATATATATATGTATATGTGTGTGAGAGAGAGAGAGAGAGAGAGAGAGAGAGAGAGAGAGAGAGAGAGAGAGAGAGTCAACAGAAAGGAGGATACAAGACAACAGAAAAGAAAATATAAGTGATAGGCTCACCGGGAATTCAATCAAGGACTATCTAAACGACGCCATCGTGTTGATGTGAAAGTAACTCGTGTAAGGACACAGCAAATTTATTACAAAAAAAAGTGCTTCATTGGCCGAAGTCATTCTCACGACAACTATGGTATAAAGGACCCGTAAACAATCCAGACATTAATGACTCAGTCACCAATGTAACATATGGCGACACGACCTTGCTGTGAAAGTAAATCGTGAAAGAACACACAGCCAGATTTTCTAACCAATGTGTAGTTTACGATTAAAGAATATAAAGCAGCCAGAACCTGCTCAGGTTATAACAAGAAAAAAGAAAGTTTATAGTCACCATCTCATTTTTCAATCCATATAGAGCATCGCTGTTGGTGTATGTGAATCATTCGACCGTCATATTATATGGATATACCGTCATATTTTATGGATATTTATTAGATGACAGTTTCTGTTGTATCACGTGGCAGAATCTGAGTACGCAAGAACGTATTTGTGTAAGTGCACGAAAAGTGCTCCACATTGGTAATAATACTGGAAGCTTGAAGCCCGTTCTACTCGATAGGCTTTGGTTTATATTTTCTGATACGGTTTTTGTTTTGGTTAAAGATATACGTTGAAGGTAAAATGCGTAACAGGTGTGGCCATTGTCAAAAACTTGATATATATGCCACAGTGCGCATGCATAATAAACTAATGCAACGAGACTTCGAATAAACTTAATTGCCGAGTTTTAACAGCCTCTTATATTGACATGTATTACATGTACTGTTGCTCCACGCAGTTCCTCGTGATATCTCTCAACAGACAAAGATTAAGTCTACTGTTCCTTCAAGCACATCGTACGAGACGATCAATCTGTGATTTTTCATGGAGATGTCTACTGAAGAGTCTTAAATAAAGTGCTACATATGCCACTGCTGCAAGAGTTTACAAATGATTTGATACAGGATTCCTACCAGAGAACAAGCTGAAGAGGTGGTTTTATGCTCTATAATTTAAAAAAAAAAAAAGAAGAAAAAAATAGAGAAGAGTATATATATTGTTGTCTGGAGTCCTTTCACTCACAAATAGTGCAGGCACCACAAATGCGAAGAGAATACGCTGAGAAATTAAAATAGTTCGATGACATAAATAGATACGGGCTCATAATCTCTACGCTTTTCTTATTACATTATTCAGTGTCCGTTTGCTGTGTTCGGGAAGTTGTCACAAAAAACACAGCTTATGCAAATTATGACGTACCTTTTGGTGTCCAAGATGTAGGGGGGAATAAATCATTAGAGTTTTAGTTTTTGACGAAGTGCAACAAGATAGATACACACTTTCCAAACAATGTAGAACTAAAAATTCGACCACTTTAGGGTAAAACTACCACCAAACATCAAACATATGATACTTTCACTAAAAGGAAGGCATAACTGTCATAAATTTATTTTGAGAGAAAGAGTCTTAGAAAAAATGGTCCTGTTTAGAGTGGAGAATGGCGGTGAGAAGCTCAGTGATAGAAAAGGTAGAGAGTAAATACTTGCTCCGCAGAGTGCTGGGGAGAGTAAGGACAGACTTATTTACGACAAATCGTTCCTCTCAATCTTCTCTTCACTCTCCTGGTCAAACAATTATTTGCCAGTTTCCAGACACACACCTGCGCTCACACCGATGTGGTGCTTCAAACACACAGACGCACGTGGATACAAACTATATTAAACAGATACGGGAAATTTGGGACTTTAAGTATTCCATCACAGTACTAAATAAGTTTATGCTGTTTATTAATATTAAATCAATCACAAACAATTATCAAGTGTTTCAGGAAAAATATATCATAAGTGGTTGGTTGTTCGTCCATCACGGGTGATGAAGACCACTCTGTTCATCCAATTATTTAAGAATATGTTAGGTTAGTCTATGGGTACGAAGGTGACTGATGAGCACGATGCGGGCCTGGAAAGATGTTGGACAGTGTGGGCAGGGAATGTTTGCTTCATGTGAAGGTTTTATTTCACGGTCCTTTCTAGCTTGTCTCCGCTGTTCCGCTGCTGCTCTTCTGGATGATTCGCATGCCGCTGCACCTTTACGAAGAGATGTGCGCCAAGCAGTTCGGTCTTGCGCAGCAGCTTCCCATGTGTCTGGGTTTATGTCAAAGGTTTTCAATGACGTCTTTAACGTGTCTTTGAAGCGCTTCTTTTGGCCACCATGGGAGCGGTTACCCTTCTGCATCTCACCATAAAAGAGTATCTTTGGCAGTCGATGGTCTGGCATGCGGACTACATGACCTGCCCAGCGAATCTGTGACTGCATCAGAATAGTATCAATACTAGGGATACCAGCTCTGTCAAGAACGGCGATATCCGGGATCTTGTCTTGCCATTTGATGTTCATTATCTTCCTGAGACAGACTGTATGGAAGTGGTTTAGCTTCTTTACGTGTGTCGTGGAATATTCTAATCCACATATATAAATTATCAAGTAAATATAAAGCCTAATAAATACATATAATAAATAAAGGAAGAAGAATGGTAAAGAACAGTGCTGTCACAATGACAGTACTCGAAATCCCCTTGTTTTCTACTGCGTATGCAAATTGTAACGTTTCACGTTGATATTAAAGGCCTTCTGCAACATACACGCGTTTCCCAAACACACAATAAAATGTGCTGCCTTTCTAAGAAAAACCTTGAAATATGCAAGTTGACCTAAATTTTAAATTCCATTCATGTCTTTTTCTACACTATGTAACCAAAAACAAAAGACAGATGGACTAAAGGATAGCGAGAAGGGAGAGGCAGAAAGCCGAACACTAAACACGCGTCGCGCGATACACAAATGCTGCCATCACGCGTGTAAGACTACATGCACTAACTTTATTTCAATCGACAGTGATAAATTCACTACCCTTCCCAGAGTTAGGTTTTAAAACCTGAAAAACGCTTATTGGGGAAACCTGACATTCTACTGTTTTATGTCCGAAATCCTGACATTAGTCTGACAGTACAGCAGGACAGGTGGCGGTTCTCACATAAAAAATAAAAAAACAACTACACGACTATCCTAGAAATTGCATATTTTGAACGCAGCCACTTAGCTCTTTTAAATTGGTATATTTGGGTTCCTTAGGGCTTGCTGACAAAGAATATGTACAACGTTATGCAAATAGTCTAGGAATTGACAAGTTATAGCCAAAATAAAATGATGGTGCTGTCAGACAACACCCAAAATCAGAATCGCTCAGTGGTAGATTTTTTTACACCACCATTGTACGGGAAATGGGCCACAAGTTACATTGGAACTGATTGGCTGGAATGATATGTAAGGCTACACACGATTAGTCGGACTATAAATACTATATTTGGTTGTTAGGGGAGACGTAGGAAGTTAAAATTTTTTCAAACACTTGTCGAAACGTGGCTCCATTGGCTAGACTCGCTGATATAATCACTTAGGAGCGTTAGTTCGAGACCACTAGTGCAAATAAGCTTGATAAAGCAACAGTGCGTTGAAGCCAGCTCATATTTTTGCTAAATAAAAGCCTGGAACATAGGCAGAGGGGAGAATCGAGCAGAGGAAGGATACTTTTAATAATATATGTCATTACCATATTCATATTGATAAATTCTGTACATATAACTTGTAAGTAAAATTGATTGTGATTCCTGGTTCCCTTTGTTTTTGAATCAGGACACATATTCATTCATAACAGCAATGAATACATATTGTTATTTGAAAAGTTATCAGTGACTCCTTTAAGATATCCTTTAGAGTGTTATATGTATGTGAGTGTCACAGTGTTGTCAAGTGTGGTGGATAAATTAAATTGTTTATCTGTCTGTTGTTGTTATGACTTACACTTCATCATACACATACCCTAGACATATAACGTAGTCATCACACTATTCCAGAATAATTCTGACTGAGATATATATATATATATGTGGCAGCAAGTAAGGTTATCTATAATACACTACTCTCATTAGATATAGATACCTTCACAGCTGATCTCAGTCAGTACACTAAGTCCCCCTATAAATATTTATAACATCCCACTTCACCACATATATTGGGGGCTCGTCCGGGATTTTGAATCTTTCCCTATTAAAAATATTGGGGGTAATTTACTTCAGGGAATATAAGAATTAAAAGGTATCCTTGGGTGGAATTAAATAAGGTTGAGCTCACGGTGCCTGTGTTGTCCATTAGATATATAGTTAGAAATTGAATTGTTGGTTAGACATTGTATAAACTTACCTGATAGACAATGGCGGACCTGGCCAAGTTTCGATCTGCTGCTGTTCAGACTGCAAAAGAGTTAGGATTAGATGGGCAAGTTATGGTTGCCTATGTCACTACGGAATGTGACAAATTTATTGAACGCGAAGAAAGAAGGTTTGAAGCCGAAAGAAAGTTAGAGGCTGAAAGGGAAATTAAGAAGTTACAATTTGAGGCTGAGGCTGAGACTAAGAGGTTGCAGATTGAGGCTGAGGCTAAGAAATTGGAAGCAGAAGAAAGAAGATTGACTGCCGAAAGGGAAGACAAGAGATTAGCTGCAGAAAGGGAAGAGAAGAAATTAGCTGCAGAAAGGGAAGAGAAGAAATTAGCTGCAGAAAGGGAAGAGAAGAAATTAGCTGCAGAAAGGGAAGAGAAGAAATTAGCTGCAGAAAGGGAAGAGAAGATAAGAGATTACAAAGGGAACATGAGTTACGACTCAGGGAATTTGAGTTTCAAGGCCATGCTCCTGAAAATGGTGCCAGTCCCTTTGCCTCTGATGCCACTGCTAGCCAAGGAGCCTCAACCTCAGCTATGAATTTTCATTTAGATCATTTTGTTGAGAAAGACGATGATATAGAGAGCTACCTAAATAGGTATGAACTATTAGCTACCACGTATGGGTTAGAGAGAGAAAGGTGGAGCTTAAAGTTATCTCAGGGACTTCGTGGGGCAGCTTATGAAGTTTTTGCAAAAATGAGTAGAGGTGATCAGGAAAATTATGACATGCTAAAGCAGGCTCTTTTGTTAAGATATGAAAAGAATGCAGAATTCTATAGGAAAAAATTTAGGAATGCTAAACTACTGTCAGGTGAAACCTATCACCAGTTCTCTGCACGAATAGAGACATACTTGGAGAAATGGACTTCTCTGGGGAAAACCCAAGATCTTAAGGAAATGGTCCTTATAGAGCAATTAAGAGAGTCCATGGCTCCAGACCTGAGAAAGTTTCTCATGGAACAAGGTGCAGAGAGGCTGGGTGAGTTGCTAAATGTTGCTGAAAGGTATCAAGCAGCTCAAGCAGAGGTAACAGGTAATAAAAAGAAACAGGTGGACAACTTTAGGGCACCACAGAACTTTAATAAATTTGATCCTAAGGATCAAAATAAAGGTAAGCACCAATTTGATAGGCCACGGTATGAAAATAAAAATAAATTCCCACAATTCGATGAAAGGAAATATGATGAAAGAAAATCTTTCAACCAAGGAAAAAGGTGGTGTAAAAATTGTAAGATGAACAATCATGACACTGACCATTGTAGAAGGAAACCTCCTCATTTTGCTGCTATGACATCGGGGAAAAAGGAAAAGAAGGGCAAACCTGAAGAATTACAGGAACCATACCACCCCCCAGTGTGTGAAGATGTCATCTGTAATGGTGTCACTATAAGATGTTTATATGATACCGGTTTAGATTACGATTCCGTTGTGAGTTCTCACCTGGTGCAGGCCGATCAATACACCACAGAAACAGTGGAGATTCAAACTGCAACCAAGGATGTAGCTACCATGACACTTCCCGTCGCCCGAATAAAAGTGAAAACGCGATATGTGGAAGGAATCATAAAAGCAGCAGTGATAAATGAGCCAATCTACCCTCTAATATTGGGGTGTAGATATGTCTTCTTGGGGAATCCCAAGAGACCTGTGATATTGGCAACAGTACAGACCAGATCACAGTCAAAAAAGGAGGAGGATAATCCCATAAATACTCACCCAGATGAGATGAGGAAGGCACAGGCTGAGGACAAAACACTCAAGCCATGTTTCAAGAAGTTGCCCAAATCTCATACACCTCCAGGCAAGGGAGAGTTTTATATGAAGAACAAACTAATATATAGGAAGGCTGGATCTGAATCCAATGGTCACGGACAGCTGGTCCTTCCCACTTCATATAGGACTAAAGTGTTGGAACTAGGGCATGCGATTCCCTTCAGTGGTCATATGGGAATCAGCGCAACAGGACAGCGAATAGCTTGTCACTATTTCTGGCCAGGAATAACTGAAGATATCAAACGATATGTAAAATCCTGTCCAGAGTGCCAACGAGTAGCACCTAAACATTGGACTGCACCAGCAACTCTGGGGGAAATGCCCATAGTGGGAACACCCTTTGAGAGAGTTGCCGTGGATCTTGTGGGACCTCTCACCCGAACCAAGAGAAGGAACAGCTACATTCTGACTCTGGTGGACACTTGTTCTATGTGGGGAGAGGCAGTAGCCCTGTCATCGATTGATTCTAAACATGTGGCAGAGGCATTGCTCACAATTTTCACAAGGTTAGGCTTTCCCAATCAAATCTTGACTGATAATGGCTCTCAGTTCAAGGGGAAACTAACTGAAGAAGTTTTCAGGATCTTCCAGGCCAAACACTTCCATTGTAGTGTGTATCATCCCCAAGGGAACGGCCAAGTGGAAAGATTTAACGGCACATTGATGTCGATCCTGAGAAAGTTGGCACACGAAAAACCAGATACATGGGACCAGTACCTGCACGCCGCCCTCTTTGCTTATCGGGAGGTACCCCATAGTTCAACCGGTATGGCCCCGGCAACATTATTGTTTGGAAGGCCAATAAAAGGTCCACTCGAAGCTTTGCTAAGAACGTGGACTGATGAAAAGGCAGAGGAAAACATTACATCTTCATACCAATATGTGAATGAGCTGACCACTCGTTTAAAAACTGGTTGGAAACTTGCCAATGAAAATTTGAAACAAGCCAGGAAGAAACATGCTGCCTATTATAACAGGAAAGCGAAAGACAGAAATTTGGCTGTGGGAGAGAAAGTACTGCTTCTTTTGCCCGGGAGTCAGAATAAGTTACAAATTGGATGGCAGGGTCCATATACAGTTTTAGAGAAGGTATCTAGAACAAATTATAAGATAGATAAGAAGGGGAAAGAAAAAATCTATCATGTGAATCTCCTGAAGAAATATTTGGAAAGAGAACATCAGGAAGAGACACACTTGTTGACCTTGTCCATCGCCATGGAGATGAAAAAGGAACCACTTTCATCATTTGAGTATCCATTACACCCCTGTGAGACAGCAGCACAGTTGAAAATCAGTACACATTTAACGAAAACTCAGAAAGAGAGAGTGCAACAGGTTCTAAATAATCATGCAGAGGTGTTAACAGACCGACCAGGGCATACAAACCTATTGGAATATGATATGAAACTGATAGACCCCACACCTGTCTGTATGAAACCATATTCGATTCCGTTTGCTAAGGAGAAAGCTGTGAAGGAAGAGATAGACTATCTATTGAAGGAAGGAATTATTTCGCACAGTGAATCTTCGTATAGTTCCGGTGTTGTACTCTTAAGGCAGCCCTCTGGAGAACATAGACTCTGTATAGATTACAGGAGACTGAATGCTATTACAGAAGGACAGGTGGATCCATTGCCGGATACAAATCAGCTGTTTGCCAGACTAAATAAAGCTAAATATTTCTCAAAAGTGGATTTGAGTAAAGGATACTATCAGATTCCAGTAAAGCCTGAGGTTAGACCATACCTAGCCTTTAGTACCTCAGAAGGACACTATGAGTTTAATAGATTGCCATTTGGATTGAAGAATGCGCCTAGTGTCTTCTCTAGAATGATGAGAAAATTATTGGACCCTCTGAATAATCCATGTATAACAAATTTCATGGATGATATCCTTATAGCAACAGAAACATTTGAGGAACACATGACTCTCTGAAGATGCTGTTTGATCGACTTAGGGAAGCAAATTTAACAGCCCGACCAACCAAATGTTGCGTTGGATGTAAAGAATTGGAATTTTTGGGACACACAGTTTATCAGGGAAACATGACCCCTGACCCAAAGAATTTAGAGAAACTAAAGAATGCCCCGAGACCACAAACCAAGAAGGACGTGAGATCCTTTGTCTCATTATGTGGTTTCTACCAGAAGTATATCAAAAACTTTAATTCCATATGTGCACCGTTAACTGATTTGACACGTAAAGGACATCCAGATCGCATTACATGGACACCACAATGTGAAATGACTTACCAAGAATTGAAGGAAAAGCTCACAAGTAAACCCATTTTGAAATTACCTGACTTAAGTCAAGAATTCATAGTAAGGACGGATGCAAGTAATATTGGGTTAGGTGCAACTCTACTACAGAAATCAGATGCATTGGATGGGGAATTAAGCCCAGTGGCATATGCTAGCAGAAAATTGAATAAAGCTGAAATCAACTACTCAACTAGCGAAAAAGAATGTCTTGCAGTAATATGGGCAATAAAGAAATTCAATATTTATCTGTATGGGAAGGCCTTTAAGTTGCAAACAGACCACAAACCTTTATCGTTTCTAGCACAGCTAGGCATGAGAACTCCAGGTTACTCCGATGGTCTTTACTTTTGGCTCCATATAATTTTAGCATTGAGTATATATCTGGAAAAACAAATTTGGGAGCGGATTTTTTTAAGCCGCCATCCGTGTGATGAGAATCACCGTAAACCCCAGAACTAATAATAAATTTCTCTATGTGTATATAGAATAAAGGACTGACATATAATGTCTGTTTTAAGAGGGGAGATGTCGTGGAATATTCTAATCCACATATATAAATTATCAAGTAAATATAAAGCCTAATAAATACATATAATAAATAAAGGAAGAAGAATGGTAAAGAACAGTGCTGTCACAATGACTGTACTCGAAATCCCCTTGTTTTCTACTGCGTATGCAAATTGTAACGTTTCACGTTGATATTAAAGGCCTTCTGCAACATACACGCGTTTCCCAAACACACAATAAAATGTGCTGCCTTTCTAAGAAAAACCTTGAAATATGCAAGTTGACCTAAATTTTAAATTCCATTACATGTCTTTTTTTCTACACTATGTTACCAAAAACAAAGAGACAAGATGGACTAAAGGATAGCGAGAAGGGAAGGGGCAGAAAGCCCGAACACTAAACACGCGTCGCGCGATACACAAATGCTGCATCCACGCGTGTAAGACTAACATGCACTAACTTTATTTCAATCGAACAGTGCAAATTCACTACCCATATTTCCCAAGTTAGGGTTTTAAAACCTGAAAACCGCTTATTGGGAAAACCTGACATTCTACTCTTTTTATGTCCGAAATCCTGACATTAGTCTGACCAGTACAGCAGGACAGGTGGCGTTCTCACATAAAAAATAAAAAAAAACAACTACACGACTAACCTACCCCCCACCAAATTGCATATTTTGAACGCAGCCACTTAGCTCTTTTAAATTTGTATATTTGGGTTCCTTAGGGCTTGCTGACAAAGAATATGTAAAACGTTACGCAAATAGTCTAGGAATTAACAAGTTATAGCCAAAATAAAATGATGGTGCTGTCAGACAACACCCAAAATCAGAATCGCTCAGTGGTAGATTTTTTTACACCACCATTGTACGGGAAATGGGCCACAAGTTACATTTGAACTGATTGGCAGGAATGATATGTAAGGCTAAACACGATTAGTCGGGCTATAAATACTATCTTTGGTTGTTAGGGGAGACGTAGGAAGTTAAAATTTTTTCAAACACTTGTCGAAACGTGGCTCCATTGGCCAGACTCGCTGATATAATCACTTAGGAGCCTTAGTTCGAGACCACTAGTTCAAATAAGCTTGATAAAGCAACAGTGCGTTGAAGCCAGCTCATATTTTTGCTAAATAAAAGCCTGGAACATAAGCAGAGGGGAGAATCGAGCAGAGGAGTCTGTTCCTGCCGCCATCACGCCAGATAAGCTGATGTGGCCAGCTGAGCTCAAAATTAGGTACCCCCAGCTTAAAATGACCTTGTAAAAGTAAAATTAAGAGGGGAATTAAATTGTGTTAATATCAGGAACTGAGAACATCTCCAATAATAGTTCCCATAAAGACAAACTATTGAAGTCATGATGACAAATACCAACAGAGCTTGAACAAAACAAAACCAGTATTACCTCATATTACTACTACACAACTGACACACATAGGATACTTTTAATAATATATGTCATTACAATATTCATATTGATAAATTCTGTACATATAACTTGTAAGTAAAATTGATTGTGATTCCTGGTTCCCTTGTATTTGAATCAGGACACATATTCATTCATGACAGCAATGAATACATATTGTTATTTGAAAAGTTATCAGTGACTCCTTTAAGATATCCTCGTAGAGTGTTATATGTATGTGAGTGTCATAGTGTTGTCAAGTGTGGTGGAATAAATTAAATTGTTTATCTGTCTGTTGTTGTTATGACTTACACTTCATCATACACATACCCTAGACATATAACGTAGTCATCACACTATTCCAGAATAATTCTGACTGAGATATATATATATGTGGCAGCAAGTAAGGTTATCTATAATACACTACTCTCATTAGATATAGATACCTTCACAGCTGATCTCAGTCAGTACACTAAGTCCCCCTATAAATATTTATAACATCCCATCTCACCACAACGTGGCGCCTGTATACAGTCCATGTTTCACATGCATATAGCAGCACTGGAAGCACCGCAGCTCTGTACACCTTCAGCTTTGTCTGTAGACTAATGCCACTTCGATGCCAAACGTTGGTGTATAGTCTGTCAAATGTGCTGCTGGCTTTGGAGATCCTGGTGTTCACTTCATCATCAATGACAATGTTCTGGGATAGTGTGCTACCAAGGTATGTGAATCTGTTCACAACATTCAGTTTCTCACCATTAACCTTGATGACTGGCTCAGTATAAACTGTGCCAGGAGCTGGTTGGTACATGATTTCTGTTTTCTTCGTGTTGATGGTAAGCCCAAAGTTGGCGCAGGCTTCGGAGAATCTATCCACACTATGCTGCAGATCAGCTTCTGAGCCAGCATTGAGGGCACAATCATCAGCAAACAGAAGATCTCTGATGGTATGTGATTTGACCTTGGTTTTTGCTTGAAGCCTCCTAAGGTTAAACAATTTTCCATCAATACGATAACTAGTGTCGATTCCTGTGTCCCCGTCTCTAAAAGCATCAGTCAGCATAGCAGAAAACATGATACTGAACAGAGTCGGTGCAAGTACGCACCCTTGTTTAACTCCATTTGAGACGGGGAAAGGCTCTGATAGCTCACCGTTTTCCTGAACTCTAGCCTGCATTCCATCATGCAGTTCCTGCACTATTGTGATAAATTTCTTTGGGCAGCCGTATTTTGCCATGATCTTCCATAGACCCTCTCTACTGACCGTGTCGAACGCCTTTGTCAAGTCGATGAAAGCTGTGTACAGGTCACAGTGCTGTTCTTGGCATTTTTCTTGTAGCTGTCTTGCAGCGAACACCATATCTGTGGTTCCACGTTCTTTCCGGAATCCACACTGACTTTCAGGTAAAAGACCTTTGTCAAGATGAGCCGTAAGGCGATTCAAAAGGATTCTGGCGAATATCTTCCCAGCGATTGATAAGTACAGAAAATACAAATAACAAGGTGGGAAGGGGGTGAAGAAGATTGGTATCGACTAAGCCCTTCCCGCTTATTAGACAAAGATAAACCCAGTCCAAAGATAGATAGTTATCAGGAACATAGGTAATGTAACCCAACAGTGAATTTAATTACTCTGAAAGTGGTGTTACAATATTAGGTATGGGTCGTAGAAAAATCCTTCTATTCCCAATTGGTTTTCCCTTTAATAAGCAAATGAAAAAAAGGGGGGGGGGGTAAACAGAGTTAACAAAATATCCCACTTAAAGGAAAAATGCAGGGTATACAGAAAATGTATTACCCGGTAGGCAAGTTAACAAATGATTTGCAAAAAATTAAATCTCCTGTCATTCATACACGCGCGTGAGGGCCCACACTCATATACTCACACACACTTACCGATTGCAGCATCAGACAATCCATAGAATTATATAAACAGCAATTACACTCTTGACGTATGAAAATGTCTGGTACTTCGATGTCCCGCCCGAGATGTAGCGAGGTTTGCTGATAGCAAATATTCCCATTTATCGCCGGACTTGAAGCCTAAGAGTTCTTGTGTTTTATTATATGAAAAGGAGTCTATGGGATGGCACTGACACAATTCAACACAGGGGTGAGGATGGAGTGGTCTCTTTAATTTCGCTGCTGGAGGTAAAATTTCTTCAAGGCGTGATGATAGCAACTGACCGGTAGGTTTTAAATCCAGTGAGGAAAAACTAGGCCCAGTCACAGTTCAGGTAAATATGTACTCTCTCACAGTAGGGCAGTAAATAAAATATCGCTACTGGCACTGTTCATCTTCCAGTTTATCTTACAGATTGTAATTTAATTTGATAGTTTCTTTTTAAATATTCTTGGGTAGGCTTTCTTTCACGTAATTATGATAGCTAGGCCGCATCGGACCGTCACAAGATTAAATTTAAAATGTTTCTTCAATATGTCTGGAAGTTTTAAAATGATTTCTTTATTTGCTGGGATCGCAGGTTACGATCACTCTGTATGAAAGAAAAAAAACATGTAATATATCGAAAATCAAATAATATTCTAAAGCGCGATGAATTTCCCGTTAAGACTATAATATACACTCGCGTATTTAATTATATATTTAAGAAGACACTTCGGGAGTTTTAAAAGTTAATTTAAGCATTTAAGCTTCTATTATCTTTTGAAATAATATAATAGATATATCATTACATTTACAACTGGAACTATTGAGATGGATTAATTTAATAGATTTAAATTAACACAAAATCCAGTGAAATAGAATGAATGAACTAGACCACTGATCACTTTACACAATTATATTTTACCGTTTTGCACAGAATAGAATTCACTGCAAATATATATGAAAATCCAGGGGAAAATCTAACACGATTTCAAATAAAGCTAGTGCTTCTGTCAAGGTCTGGCCAACGAGTGATAAAATGCATTTCTTCATGGTCTGTATATATCTGTGATGGGGCCGAAAAGGAGACGCCCGCCCCCTTCCTGTTTTTGGGCAGATTTATCGCCCATGTATTTTAGAAGTGCGCGAAGCATGCTGAGATGTAAATATTCTTCAAGATTGATGAAAAGGCCATAATAATGCCTTAAAATTAAGTTGTGGTGTAGAATTGTGTTTTTGCTGTAGAAATAGTTGTGCATATTTCTGTTGTCGGCCTGGTAAAGCAAACTCGCGAGTGTCATTTAAGTGGCTAGATTAATCCGCGCAGCGCGCAGTAAATTGAGTGATTCGACCTGGCCTTATAAAAGAAAAAGCGGGCCTACTTTGCCAGAGCCGCCCAGTGAGAACAGACGAAGTAAGACACACAGAGCCAAGCTGTAAATGCCTTGAGCACAATTAGCAATCGGGCACATGCTGGGTGTTTTGTTTTGTTATGTTCGTTGGTTTATTTGTTTAATGTTTGCTGAATCACTGAATGGGTTGTAAAAATAAATGCAGCCTCTGCCTCTAGAATCAAGAGTTTTATTGTTGTTCGGGTCGGTGCGAGTGTGAAAAAAGAGTGATCACACATCACAATATAATCATCATCATCATCTCGCCCACCCTATCACATATCTAAAATGGAATGTAAGATGAGTGGGACATGTTAAAATTTGACACCTTTTTAGATCTCATGAGACTTTCGCGGATCTGACCGCCAGACTAAAGAGAGATGCCGCCCCTGGTCTTCCGTATCTCCGCTCGTTGCGTCCGCGTCGGCTTTCTCGTTCGCTCCCACTGCGATCGGTTCTGTGGTTAACACCAAGATGCGAAATACCGACAAGAAACTTGCGTCGCTCATTTCAGGGACCACTACTGCCTTTTTGATAGCGTGCCGCTAGTCTTTCCTGAGATCCCCCCCCCCGTGTCTTTGATCGTGGTCGCTACTATCGTTTGATGCTAGCAACGCCACCACTGGCCAAGTTAATGAAAATAACTGCATATGATTGCTCAAGAGATATCCGTAGGCGCGATTTAACCTCTCCTTAAATCAATGCGATGACCAGAATGAACGGTAGATAAACTGTCCACATATATTAATCAGCAAACGTGTTGACCATCTGCGTGGAAAGGTTGCATAGCTAATGAGTCCAGGTGAAAAAAAATCCCGTTTGACGAAAAGTTACCACAATATTCGGGGCACTGATGCTATCCGAAGGGGTCGTTACGAAGGGTCGTACCATATCATCCAACACTTCAGGGGTACCGATGTTATGAGAGGGTTCTTACCATCATCTAACAAATTCAGGGACGGCTGAGTTGTCTGTCACAATCGTCCCCTCTTTTGAGACATGAAAACATCTTTTCATGTTTGATTTATGACAATGAAGCTGTCCTAATCGGTAGCTTTAGGATGATTGATATCTTCAACTTCCTCCTCTTCCTCCGTATTCCAGTTTCTACTCAGGAAATCCGCCCCGACATTCTGTCTTCCCGGAATATATTCCACTTTGAAAGAATAAACGCTTAAAAGAAGGGCCCAACGCATGATCCTTGCGTTAAATTCTTTATTGGCACCAAGAAAGGGTAACGGAGCGTGGTCTGTTTGCACCGTGAAAGATGTCCCATAGAGAAACTCATGATGGCGTCTGATACCGTCAATCTGAGCAAGACATTCTCTTTCAACTACGCTGTAGTTCCGTTCAGCTTTATTTAATTTCCGACTGCCATAGGCAACTGGAAATAGCATGTTCATGTCACTGCCCTCAGCTTGAAGCAGTGTTGACCCGATGCCCTGACCTGACGCGTCGACCCACAGTACAAAAGGTTTCTTGAGGTCAGGCAACCTCAAAATGGGGTATGCAGACAACAGTCCTTTCAAAGTGCTGTACGCGTGTTCGATCTTTTCATCCCATATGACCTTATCAGGACAACCTTTCTTTGTGAGGTCAGTCAGAGGTGCCGTCAGTCCGTTGAAGTTCTGGATGTATTTCTGATAATATGCACATAGTGATATGAAGGAACGTACGTCTTTCTTTGTTCGGGGTCTTTTGGCTGCAGCTATTTTCTCCACGTTCTTCTGAACAGGCCAACTACAGCCGTGAGAAATGGTATGCCCCAGGAAGTCCAACTGTTCAAATCCGATGAGACATTTGCTAGGTCTGGCTGTGAGACCAGTTTCCTGTGGTCTCATGAGGAGCATAGCAACCGTAGCAATATGTTCTTCGTAGCTTTCCGATGCAATTAATATGTCATCCATGAAATTAAGGATATGGGGACTTTGCAAAGGTTCTAGAAGCTTCCTCATCATCCTAGTGAACACTCCTGGTGCGTTGTGCAATCCGAACGGCATCACATTAAATGTGTAATGTCCTTCACTAGTGCTGAAAGCTAACAAATGTTTAATTTCCTCCTTGACTGGTATTTGATAATAACCTTTACTGAGGTCAATCTTGGAGAAAATCTTTGCCTTGCTGAGCTTGGTGAACAACTCAGAAACAGTTTGGAGAGGTTCGGGCTGGAATTCCGTTACAGAGTTTAGCAGCCGGTAATCTATACACAGCCGAACTTCCTTATTGGGCTTCTGCAACAGCACTACACTGGAACTGTAAGGAGATGTAGACTCACTGATAATTCCTGCCTGACGCAGCTTGTCTATTTCTCCGCGAAGTGCATCAGCTTTAGCGTACGGGATGGGGTAAACTCTGGTTCGAACAGGGGTCTCGTTTGTTAATTTCATATCAAATTCGATGAGATTTGTTCGACCAGGTACATCCGTTAAAACTGCACCGTACTGTTTTAGTAGCGCCCTGGTTTCTGTTTGTTGTTCTGGTGAGAGATTGTCGCCGAACTTGACATCTTTAAAGGATTCTGTGGGTTGCAATGGGTACTCCATGCAACCATCATCATCTTCCTCGTCTTCCGTTGCTATGGCGACAGCCAGGAGATACTCGGAGGATGGCACCGGTCTTTCCAAATATTTCTTAAGCAGATTTATGTGGAAGACCTTCTCCTTTCCTTTGATGGAGATCTTGTAATTGGTACGTGAGATCTTTTTAAGGACGGTAAACGGCCCTTGCCATCCGATGCGAAGTTTATTGCTTCTGGTTGGAAGTGGCAACAAAACTTTCTCCCCTGGTTGTAGTTCTCTCTCTTTTGCAGCTTTGTTGTATCTTTTAGCATGTTTAGCGCGGGCTTTCTTAAGGTTGGTAGTAGCTAGATCCCATCCTAGCTTTAACCTTTCCTTGAGCTCAGATACATACTTGCTTGCAGAGACGACTGTCTCGTCAGCCTTTTGGTCTGTCAGGGACCGAAGTAAGGCTTCTAGTGGCTCCTTTATAGGTCTGCCAAATAAAAGTGTAGCAGGCGGGAATCCCGTAGACGCTTGGGGAACCTCTCGGTAGGCGAATAAGGCAGCCGATATATAGGTCCCAGTCTTCCGGTTTCTCCTGACCCAGCTTACGTAACATGGTGGTGAGGCTGCCATTAAAACGTTCCATGAGCTCATTTCCGGCCGGATGGTAGGGACTTGTGTGGATATGTTTGGCCCTCAAGATCTTAAAGATCTCCTCCATTAACAGGCTACGGAATTGGGATCCGTTGTCCGTCAAAACTTGTTGAGGGAATCCCAACCGTGTAAAAATTTGCACGAGGGCTTCTGCGACATGCTTGGAATCTGTGCATGTTAGCGGTACAGCTTCGGCCCACATTGTGCAAGTGTCGACTAAGGTCAGGATGAATCTGTTCCTTCTTTTGGTCCTTTCCAGGGGTCCAATGATGTCGACAGCAACCCGTTCAAATGGAGTACCCACTATTGGCATTTGCCCCATAGGTACTGGGGGTGTCAAGTGCTTGGGTGCTACCCGTTGGCACTGGGCGCAGGATTTCACATACCTGATAATGTCAGAGTTCATTCATGGCCACCAATAGTGGTTTTTTATTCGCTGAATAGTGGCGTTTTGTCCCATATGTCCGCTAAAGGGAAGAGAGTGCCCCATTTCTAAGATCTGGCTTCTGTACTGCGTCGGTACTAGGAGCTGGTTATTCCCCGTGTCCGGGTTGCCCGTTCTACGTTACAATACGCCATCCTTAGAAAAGATGTCTCCGTTGTGTCTTGGGTCCTTAGCCATGGGCAGTTTTCTAAAGCAGAGCTCCAGAGTAGGGTCCTTTTGTTGCGCCTCCTTCAGTTCATTCGGCAACAAATTTGGCGCAGGCTCCCTCTCCTTCTTGGTTTGCCCTCTTGTGGTTACCGCTGCCACAATCGGCTCCTTAGGTCTCCCAATAAACACGTATCTACATCCCAGGATAACTGGGTAGATCGGATCATCCATTATGACCGCTTTAATAACACCTCTGACAAAATATCAGAGTGTATCTCTACCAGTGCGATAGGAAGCGTCCTCGGTGCATCACTCCTGAAAACTCCACTAAGTTTGACGGTTTCCTCTGTCTCCTGTCCTGGTTTGACTAGGTGTCTGGTGACAATACAACTAAAGCTTAGTCCAGTGTCAGAGACAAGTAGTTGAGGTACCATTCAAAATTACAGTTCCTCGCGTTGAGGGTCGGTCCCCCTCAGGTTGAGGATCACTGACATTGACTGAGACTTGGGCGAAGACGGCTCTCCGTTATTTGAAGTAGAGGCGCCCCGACTCTCTAAAGCCTTAAGCGCCAGTTCGTGCTGTCTTTCCCTGTCTCTCTCTCTCTCTTTCCCTGCGAGCTTCTATCTCTGCCTCAATTTTCTTCTGCTCCATTTGACGATCGTCCGCTTCTTTCTTCCTAGCTTCTTCTCTCTGTTGCTCCGCGTCATACCTTTCAAGTTCCCTGTTGACAAACAGGTTTGCGGCTTCTCCTTCTAATCCTGAGTCCTTCGCCTCCTGTCTCAAAATAGATCTTATCCTAATTCTCTCTGCCATGCCAAAGAACTGGATGCTTCTAAGACTAGAGAATAGTAAGAAAGAACAAGAAGGGAAAAAAACTCAAAGCCGCTACGAGAAAAAAAACACAAAGTATAAATTTACTTGTGTTACCTCCTACTTTAGAATGTGCAAACTTATCGCTGCTATTATTGTCACTTAAGACTTTTAACGCAAGTGACTATGCCACGTTAAAATGGTAAGTTACACTAGAAAAAAATCTACTTTTACTAACAGTAGAGAAAGATTTATATTAAAACAATTTAAAAGGAAAAACAATTTTTTCCCTAAAATTTTAATTCTCCGTCACAAAACTCCGCCACTGAAGTCAGTTTATGAGAAGAGACGTGTTAACTAGACTTAAAGAAGTCAGAACAAGGCGCCTTTAGCTAAGCTCAACTCTTTTTAACTTCAAAAAACCTTTAGTGACTGTAAAAACAATCACGCAATCCCACCAAATCTTATAATGAAAAAATTTAATTTTCTCTGCCAGAGGATAATTTAGCTAACCGAATTTATGATTATCCGTACTTTCTACTGCTGTGGAAAGAAAACAACCCGTAAATATGCTGTGTGGACGACCCAAATACTAAAAGGCGTTGTCTAGGGGTGTAATTAATTTTTTATTTATTTCCCTAATTCACAAAGACATATCATTCACACTATATCTAGTTAGACCCAGACTTAATGAGACTCAAAAATATCTTTATCCCGGCGAGCCAGCCAAATATTGTCGTAAATCTATTTTGAGAGACAGAGTCTTAGAAACAGTGGTCCTGTTTAGAGTGGAGAATGGTGGTGAAAAGCTCAGTGATAGAAAAGGTAGAGAGTAAACAGTTGCTCCGCAGAGTGCTGGGGAGAGTAAGGACAGACTTATTTACGACAAATCGTTCATCTCAATCTTCTCTTCACTCTCCTGGTCAAACAATTATTTGCCAGTTTCCAGACACACACCTGCGCTCACACCGATTTGGTGCTTCAAACACACAGACGCACGTGGATACAAACTATATTAAACAGATAGGGGAAATTTTGGGCTTTGGGTATTCCAGCACAGTACTAAATAAGTTTATGCTGTTTATTAATATTAAATCAATCACAAACAATTATCAAGTGTTTCAGGAAAAATATATCATAAGTACAGAAAATAAAAATAACAAGGTGGGAAGGGGGTGAAGAAGATTGGTATCGACTAAGCCCTTCCCGCTTATTAGACAAAGATAAACCCAGCCCAAAGATAGATAGTTATCAGGAACATAGGTAATGTAACCCAACAGTGAATTTAATTAATCTGAAATGGTGTTACAATATTAGGTATGGGTGGTAGAAAAATCCTGTTATACCCAATTGGTTTTCCCTTTAATAAGGAAATGAAAAAAGGGGGGGGGGGTAAACAGAGTTAACAAAATATCCCACTTAAAGGAAAAATGCAGGGTATACAGAAAATGTATTCCCCGGTAGGCAAGTTAACAAATGGTTTGCAAAAAATTAAATCTCCTGTCATTCATACACGCGCGTGAGGGCCCACACTCATATACTCACACACACTTACCGATTGCAGCATCAGACAATCCATAGAATTATATAAACAGCAATTATACTCTTGACATATGAAAATGTCTGGTACTTCGATGTCCCGCCCCAGATGTAGCGAGGTTTGCTGATAGCAAATATTTCCACTTATCGCCGGACTTGAAGCCTAAGAGTTCTTGTGTTTTATTATATAAAAAGGAGTCTATGGGATGGCACTGACACAATTCAACACAGGGGTGAGGATGGAGTGGTCTCTTTAATTTTGCTGCTGGAGGTAAAATTCCTTCATTTCGTGATAATAGCAACTGACCGGTAGGTTTTAAACCCAGTGAGGAAAAACTAGGCCCAGTCACAGTTCAGGTAAATATGTACTCTCTCACAGTAGGGCAGTAAATAAAATATCGCTACTGGCACTGTTCATCTTCCAGTTTATCTTACAGATTGTAATTTAATTTGATAGTTTCTTTTTAAATATTCTTGGGTAGGCTTTCTTTCATGTAATTATAATAGCTAGGCCGCATTGTAATCAACTTGTGTAAATTGACAGTTAATTTACAGAAGAAGAAGGACAGAATAAAGAACATAACCCATTATGACTACGCCTTGTTACAATAATGAAAGTTGAGTAGCTTATTTGAACAATTGATTTGGGACTTGTTGTTACTTTGTTACATCAGGAAACCTCTGACAAAAATAATCTTTTTTGACTATGCTATCAACAAGTTTTCGAAAGTGAAAAAGAACACTTCACGACGGCGAACATACTGCGAATATTGTAAATATATATTTATTACATGCCACTCGTACACACATATTTTACTAGCCCGACCGCTGATACATTCCAGGTATGTGTCTGCTGATCTTGTTGCCACATGTTTACCCTTTCTGCAAAATGCACATGTGACACCAGGATTTGAGAATACCGGTACTCTCACATACAGAAAGCCTCGATTTGACGCAAAACAAATTCACGTGACTTTGAGGTGAGCGTCGCACGAAAGTCACGTGTTTACAACATTAGTTATAACTATTATTTGTATACATTGTGTCAAAGTGAACATCAAATGTCTGTAAATTCCCTTTTCCCTCGGTATTTTTGTGTTTTCGTATTTCTATTGGTGAGTTCAGCGATAAATATGGTGGTAGTTTCCTATTGTCTAGCTAATCTAAGGGTGGGTTAGAATTCAGGACATGCATATATATGCATGCCACGTGTAGTTTTGTGGAGTTTCTGAGGAGTCAAAAAATAGAATATGTCCACTGCTCCGTCAGGCATGTCGTAAGAGGCCACTAATATGAGGTTGCACATAAATCTGCAAAAGCACCATGTAACACAATCTGCTACGGAAACTGCCACTGTAAGAGCAGATGAATGCTTTTGTGCAAAACAGATGCAAGGGGGCTAAGTACAGTGGTGACTCCAATATCTTGAGAAGGAAAGAGAAAAATTGCAAGAATGAATGAGTGAATGTGCAGACAAACATAAGGTCTCATTCTATTTCGATAATAATAATATCATTTCTAAACCCTGGTGGTATACTCATGAAACGAATACTCCTTTCTGAAACTTAACACCGGGGTTGGAAACCAGGCTACGAAACGTTCTAGTCTATCCGTCAAAATTAGATCCTAGTTCTGGCAAGGTAAAGATAGAGACGAAGGCAACTGGTCACCTCACCTCATAAAGCTGAGACTCAGTGGTCTTGCATATATGAAGTCTCGCAATGAGAGGGGTGGGGTCAAAATTTTGTGAAATTTTGTGACGATAGGGCGAGGGGGTTTGGAAAAATGTCACGTCACACTCGCTTCTTTCATAAATGATATTCCTACTTTTATCCGCAATAGTTAACTTTTATCCGCAATAGTTAACTTTTATCCGCAATAGTTAACTTTTATCCTCAATAGTTAACTTTTATCCGCAATAGTTAATAACTCCCTCATGGACAACTTATATTAATATTATGATTTCAGCTGAAATATCGGTTAATTCTTATAACCTTTAACTGGTTTATTTTTAATTATGCATATTTTTTAAAATAATGTAATACGTACCTTAAAAAAACAAAAAGCAGACTAAATAGACTGTACTGTGTACAATTAGATTTAAAAAATACTGCAACAAATTACTATAATCGCGACAACAGTCTGCTGAGAAAAAGGCACTCACGTTTAGTTAGTTGAATCAACTTTGTGTGTGTGTGTGCGTGTGTGCGCGCGCGCGTGTGTGTGTGCGCGCGCGTGTGTGTGTGGGGGTGGGTGGTGGGGGTGTAAAATGCAAATGCTTTAACCTAAGTACTGCAAAGGTTGGTCCCTGTCTCGTGCTGGGACGCAGCGCATGAGAGGGAAGATCTACGTAAAAGCCAGGTTAATGAAACACGATTTGACTTAAAAGATTATTTTGTCTGTACTAGTTAACTCTTGCTTACGTAGTCGTTCCTCTTCTACCGAGAGATGTACTAGTTACTGTAACTCACAGTTAACAATTTTGTCAAAGAACTGGCTCTTCTGTTCATAACCGAAATCAGATGCAAGACAACAAGCAAATTCTTGATGAGAAGTTACTGCTAGTGAGTCTGAAAATACACAGAGACAAAACACAAATGATGAAAGTAAATGCAGGAAACGATAACAAATCTGCACTTGAAGAATCATCATTACCAGATGTAGAATCATACATATACATTGGCTGCAATACAGACAGTTGGAGGAGCAGACAATGATATCAAAATAAGAATACGGAAGGCTAAAGGAGCTTTCATTGAATTGGGAAATATATGGAGATCAAAAGAAGTCAAGTCCACCACAAAAATCAGAATCTTCAATTCATGTCCAGTCCTATGGTATGGCTCTGAACATGGAGAACAACAAAAACAACAATCAGAAAGCCTCAGACTTTCATAAATGGGTAAAAAGGTAGTCTCATAGCAGATATTCCGGTAGGGGAGTACAGTGTTAGAGACTTCACAATACTAGGTTGAGCTTCGAGAGGTTGGGTAACCAGTGCTCCTCCTGGCTGCCTTTACCTTTCCTAATCCAATAGCAGAAGTAGGTTTCCATTTAGAGCTGGGTACACTGTAGCGTCTTGCCGAATCGCTACCTGTGCCGCGAGAGGCCTGCGCTGTAATAACGGACGCCTTCATAAATGGGTGCTTGTCTAAAACAGAAGGATTGTAGTGGTCAGAGATGCAGGAATACACGGAGAAGAGAAAAGAAGACAGACATCAAGAGGATGAAGACGATATGGAAAGACTTTGAGCAGACGGCACAGGACAGGACGACTTGGCATAAACGATACTTTGTTATATTCGAGTATAAGTCGGGGAATTTTATTTTTCCCTTTTTGGACCTTCAAAAAAAAGTTCCCCCGACTTATATTCGAGTCACATAGAAAATACATGAAACCGGTCAGTGTTGTTCCCCGTCCTTCCCGCTGCACACAGGTACCCTTCAGATATAAACTTTCTGTTTCGTTAAAAGATTTTATCAAAATATCTTAATACCTGTTTGAACTCCCATTGTCTCAAATTTCAACTGGAGTAAGCCTTGTTAACCAGTCTCCTTCGTTTGATCTAGCAGCAATAGCATTACTTCCTTCAATAGATTCAACTTCGTTAGTGTCACTGCCAGAGTCTAAAGCGGGTCCATATTCAATATCCACATCTGATTCGAGCTTGCGATTACATTCCTGATCAAATAACGAGTCACAACTCAGAGCCCAAAGCAAATATTCGACCGCCGAAAATCCTTGGCTAAAAAAATAATCCCAAAAAAAGAATTATATCGATCGTCTCTTTAAAAAAAAGAAGCATTTTAATGTTGCGGAAATCTATTTATAACCCAGATCTCGCTAAATGTCGAGATCTCGATGCTACTTAGCAACAGCCAACAACACTAATCAGACTTTCCGGGCGACCGAACGAACGAGCTTTATATTCAAAGAATGAAAATTGGACACGAAGTCCTGTCTGACATTATGCCCTTCCTTTCTCTCATCATTTATACTGAATTAATTTATTCTCAAAATCGTTTTAAACGGGAAAGGGTTAAGCTGAAAGTGAAAAAAAATTTGCAGACGGCCATGGAAATTCCACTGCAATGCGAGATTTCGGAATTATTGATGAAAAAAAAAAAAAAAAAAAAAACCTATCCGACTTATAACCGGGTCTTTCATGTCGGCCGACTTTTAAGTCCTAAAGTCTAAGAGCCGACATATCGACTTATACTCCTTAGGGAATTGAAAGGCGAGGATGACGATGATTAGTTAACTAACTTGTATTCGATTACGTTCTTTATTTTTAGTATTACCTATAAACAAATTTTTAACATTTGGAAGAACAAAAATAAGGGGTGGGGGGAGGGGGGGTTAAGAGATTTGTGATGTCACGTAAAGGGAAGTTCTGATTTTTTGTGATGAAATGTGACAGTTGGAGAGGGAAAAATGGGAAGGGGGAGGCTTAAAAATGGCAAAAATTGCGTGGTCATATGTGGACGACCCCTGAGCATAGGTAAAGTCTCTAACACCTCACATCCCTTCAGCTGTATGTTATGTGACTATATTTTACTGGCTCACAGTAACGAACTGGTAACGTCCTAATCCCCCCCCCCCCCCCCGCCCCCCCCCGTTCTCTTTGTGAGAGGTAATGTGATAATTTAGACATGATTCTTCATTAACCTGGAAACAGAGCATATAATAGCACACTTCTTCTTCTTCGATCCTTGACCACCGACCGTCAAAGCAGTCAGTGGCCATCACGCCTAGTGGCGTCTTGTAGGGCAACAACAAATTGATTCCACTTTGCACGGTCGGTGGCCATCCTTCGTACAGTGCCCCAACTCTGGTTCATTCTTTGCATCTCAGCCTCCACGGTCCTCCGCCAAGTTGTTTTTGGTCGGCCTCTCTTTCGCTTTCCTTCAGGGGTCCAAAGCATAGCTGTTCTTGTGATGGCATCGGGGTCTCTTCTGAGGACATGACCAACCCCCCCCCCCCCCCCGCCCCCCCCCGTTCTCTTTGTGAGAGGTAATGTGATAATTTAGACATGATTCTTCATTAACCTGGAAACAGAGCATATAATAGCACACACAAGCGAGGGGTTTAACTGTATACATCCAACGAGTTCAAGCCCACCTGCTGGCTAAATTTATTAAGTCTATCCGTTTTTTCCTGGATGTGTTGATGTGAATGTGCCAGCATTGCCACTAGTTCAATGTAGAAAATGTAGTCCAATCAACAGATGCTATCCGCTCAAAGCCACATTGTTTAATAGTTAGCTTATTTCGTTAAACGCACAAAGTGAACTTTCATACAATGTTATATAAGTGTTGCAGGGGTTAACCTCAATGGCGTTTAGAAGTTCAAAATATGTTGCCTGCCTCTCCGTTTCAGTCCCAGTTTCAGCATTGCACAAAATGTCTGCTAGACCGCGCAGGCAGCTGGAATGTTATGTCTCTGCCATCGTCTGCCTTTCACCTTTCTTTCTTAATTCAACCCTCTTCTTCTCTCTTCCTGGCTCATGACGTCAGTGTGTTTCAGTTCTCGCGTGATAAGTTCTGTCTTAATGTTTCCCCCATACTAGCTTATCCCGCGTGCTCTGTCGACATAAAGAAAAGAGAAGATAACCAAAGCCTGTTTTGGCCTGAACGTTACCAGTGATTGAGCATGCGCAGCTGCGAATAGAAATATCAAAGAGAATCTGGTGTGTTTACGTCTGATCGCAGGAACTAGTAAATGTCATGTAATCTAAAATTGAGATCCAGTGTTAGAATTAGATATTTTGTGACATGAAGGATCCGTTTTACTAAGATGTCTACGACTTTTTTATTTTGCAAACATTAGCCGTCAATAACCGAGGTGACACATATATGCACAGGCGTGTTGATAGTATTAGTTGTATACTGTGACTATGTTTCGAAAGCGTCGAGGTTCGATAACACAGCTTGGCTTACACCTTATGTTTTATGCGGGTTACATTCTTCCCGTGTGTGTCGAGGCCACCAAAATTCTCGACGAGAGAGGTAAAAATCAATGTCGTGTTTTATTTGAGGCAGCTTCACTCAACTAGTGTTTTCTCAGTGGTAAGGGGCCGTTCAAAAATTACGTAACGCAAAAAAAGGGGGGGGGGGGGGGTGCAGAGATATCTGACATGTTGTGAGTTTTTGTTACGCAAACGTTACAGGGAGGTGATTGGGGGAGGGGGCTGAAAATGTCAAAAATTGCGTTACGTAATTTATGAACGGCCCCCTAATTTCTCTCTGACGATAACTGTCTTCTGTAAATAGTAAACCTCTCTCCTACAGCTAATGTGTTTTGTCAATGGTTACACAGCTGTCTTACGACTACTGTATGTTGTTAATATAACTACCTTCTTTCTACTGATGTGTGTTGTCAGTAGTAGCTACTGTCTTACAACGACTGTGTGTTGACATGTTTTAAGTAGGCCTATTGTCTTAATACTACTGTGTACTTTCAGTGGTAACTACAGTCTTACAACTATGGTGTTGTAGTGGTAACTACAGTCTTACAACTATTTCGTTGTCAGTGGTAACTACAGTCTTACAACTATGGTGTTGCCAGTGGTAACTACAATCTTACAATTATTGCGTTGTCAGTGGTAACTACAGTCTTACAACTATGGTGTTGTCAGTGGTAACTACAGTCTTACAACTATTGCGTTGTCAGTGGTAACTACAGTCTTACAACTATGGTGTTGTCAGTGGTAACTACAGTCTTACAACTATGATGTTGTCAGTGATAACTACTGTCTTACAACTGTTGTGTTGTCAGTGGTAACAACAGTCTTACAACTATTGCGTTGTCAGTGGTAACTACAGTCTTACAACTATGGTGTTGCCAGTGGTAACTACAGTCTTACAACTATTGCGTTGTAAGATGTAACTACTGTCTTACAACAATGGTGTTGTCAGTGGTAACTACTGTCTTACAACTATTGTGTTGTCAGTGGTAACTACTGTCTTACAACTGTTGTGTTGTCAGTGGTAACTACTGTCTTACAACTATTGTGTTGTTAGTGGTAACTACAGTCTTCCAACTATTGTATTGTCAGTGGTAACTACTGTCTTACAAGTGCTGTGTGCTGTCAGTTGTAACTTCTGTCTTACACGTGCTGTGTGTTGTCAGTGGTAACTACTGACTTACAAGTGCTAAGTTTTTTATGTGGTAACTACTATCTTACAAGTTCTGTGCGTTGTCAGTGGTAACTACTGTCTTACCACTGACAACATACAGCCAATGTAAGATAGTAGTTACCACTGATAACACACAGCAGGTGTAAGACAGTAGATACAACTGACAACACACAGCACTTGCAAGACTGAAGGGCAGTGTGTTGTCAGCGGTAACTACTGTCTTACAGGTGCTGTATTTTGTCAGTGGTAACTACTGTCTTACAAGTACTGTGTGTTGTCAGTGGTAACTACTGTCTTACAACTATTGTGATGTCATTAGTAACTTCAGTCTTGCAAGTGCAGTATGTTGTTAGTGGCAACTACTGTCTTACACCTGCTGTGTGTTATCACTGGTAACTACTATCTTACATCAGCTGTGTGTTGTCAGTGGTAACTACTGTCTTACACCTGTTGTGTGTTGTCAGTGGTAACTACTGTCTTATAGATGCTGTGTGTTGTCAGTGGCAACTAATGTTTTACAAGTGCTGTGTGTTGTCAGTGGTAACTACTGTCTTACAATTATTGTGATGTCATTGATAACTTCAGTCTTGCAAGTGCGGTGTTTTGTCAGTGGTAACTACTGTCTTAAACCTGCTGTGTGTTATCAGTCGTAACAACTATCTTACATCGGCTGTGTGTTGTCAGTGGAAACTACTGTCTTACACCTGCTGTGTGTTGTCAGTAGTAACTACTGTCTTACAGGTGTCTGTGTTATCAGCAGTAACTACTGTCTTACAGCAGCTGTGTCCTGCGTGTTGTCACTGGTAACTACTGGCTTACAAGTTCTGTGTCTTGTTAGTGGTAACTACTGTCTTACACCTGCTGTGTGTTGTCAGCGGTAACTACTGCCTTACACATGTTTTTTTTTAGTGGTAACTTCTGTCTTACACTTGCTGTGTGTTGTCATTGATAACTACTGTCTTACACCTGCTATGTGTTGTCAGTGGTAACTACTGTCTTACACCTGCTGTGTGTTGTCAATGGTAACTACAGTCTTACAAGTGCTGCATGTTGTCACTGGTAACTACTGGCTTACAAGTGCTGTGTGTTGTCAGTGGTACTACTGTCTTACACCTGCTGTGTTCTGTCAGTGGTAACTACTGTCTTGCAAGTGCTGTGTATTGTCAGTGGTAACTACTGTCTTACACCTGCTGTGTGATGTGAATGGTAACTACTGTCTTACACCTGATATGTGTTGTCAGAGGTAACTACTGTGTTATACCTGTTGTGTGTTGTCAGTGGTAACTACTGTATTACACATGCTGTTTTTTCAGTTGTAACTCCTGTCTTACACCTGCTGTGTGTTGTCAGTAGTAACTACTGTCTTACACCTGCTGTGTGTTGTCAGTGGTAACTACTGTCTTACAAGTACTGTGTTTTGTCAGTTCTAGCTACTGTCTTACACCTGCTGTGAGTTGTCAGTGGTAATTACTGTCTTACAAGTGCTCTGTGTTGTCATTTGTAACTACTGTCTTACAAGTGCTGTGTGTTGTCAGTGGTAACTACTGTCTTACATCTGCCGTGTGATTTAGTGGTAAATTGTAACTACTGTTTTTCACCTGTTGTGTGTTATTAGTGGTAAGTGCTGTCTTACACCTGCGGTGTGTTCTCAGTGGCAACTACTGTCTTACAAGTGCTGTGTATTGTCAATGGTAATTACTGTCTTACACCTGCTGTGTGATGTAACTACTGTCTTACACCTGCTATGTGTTGTAAGTGGTAACTACTGTCTTACACCTGCTGTGTGTTATGAGTGGTAACTACTGTGTTACACCTTCTTTGTGTTGTTAGTGGTAACTACTGTCTTACACATGCTGTTTTTTCAGTGGTAACTCCTGTCTTACACCTGCTGTGTGTTGTCAGTTCTAGCTACTGTCTTACACCTCCTGTGTGTTGTCAGTGGTAATTACTGTCTTACAAGTGCTGTGTGTTGTCAGTTCTAACTGCTGTCTTACACCTGTTGTGTGATGTCAATGGTAATTACTGTCTTACAAGTGCTCTGTGTTGTCAGAGGTAACTACTGTCTTACAAGTGTTGTGTGTTGCCATTGGTAATTACTGTCTTACAAGTGCTGTGTGTTGTCAGTTCTAACTACTGTCTTACACCTGTTGTGTGATGTCAATGGTAATTACTGTCTTACAAGTGCTCTGTGTTGTCAGTTGTAACTACTGTCATACAAGTGCTGTGTGTTGCCAGTGGTAACTACTGTCCTTCACCTGCTGTGTGTTGTCAGTTGTAACTACTGTCTTACACCTGCTGTGTGATTCAGTGGTCAATTGAAATACTGTCTTTCACCTGCTGTGTGTTGTCAGTGGTAACTGCTGTCTTACACCTGTGATGTGTTCTCAGTGGCAACTACTGTGTTACAAGTGCTGTGTATTGTCAGTGGTAACTACTGTTTTACCCCTGCTGTGTGATGTAACTACTGTCTTACACCTGCTATGTGTTGTCAGTGGTAACTACTGTGTTACTCCTGCTGTGTGTTGTCAGCGGTAACTACTGTCTTACACATGTTTTTTCCCAGTGGTAACTCCTGTCTTACACCTGCTGTGTGTTGTCAGTGGTAACTGCTGTCTTACATGTGCTATGAGTTGTCAGTAGTAACTACTGTCTTACACCTGCTGTGTGTTGTCAGTGGTAACTACTGTCTTATCTTACAAGTGCTGTGTGATGTCAGTGGTAACTACTGTCTTACAAGTGTTGTTTGAATTAAGTAGTAACTACTGTCTTACATCTGCTGTGTTTTGTCAGTGGTAACTACTGTCTTACAAGTACTGTGTGTTGTCAGTTCTAACTACTGTCTTACACCTGCTGTGTGTTGTCAGTGGTAATTACTGTCTTACAAGTGCTGTGTGATGTCAGTTCTAACTACTGTCTTACACCTGCTGTGTGTTTTCACTGGTAATTACTGTCTTACACGTGCTGTGTGTTGTCAGTGGTAACTACTGTCTTACAAGTGCTTTGTGTTGCCAGTTCTAACTACTATCCTACACCTGCTGTATGTTTCAGTTGTAACTCCTGTCTTACACCTACTGTGTGTTGTCAGTGGTAACTGCTGTCTTACATGTGCTATGAGTTGTCAGTAGTAACTACTGTCTTACACCTGCTGTGTGTTGTCAGTGGTAACTACTGTCTTATCTTACAAGTGCTGTGTGATGTCAGTGGTAACTACTGTCTTACAAGTGTTGTTTGAAGTAAGTAGTAACTACTGTCTTACACCTGCTGTGTGTTGTCAGTGGTAACTACTGTCTTACAAGTACTGTGTGTTGTCAGTTCTAACTACTGTCTTACACCTGCTGTGTGTTGTCAGTGGTAATTACTGTCTTACAAGTGCTGTGTGATGTCAGTTCTAACTACTGTCTTACACCTGCTGTGTGTTTTCACTGGTAATTACTGTCTTACACGTGCTGTGTGTTGTCAGTGGTAACTACTGTCTTACAAGTGCTGTGTGTTGCCAGTTCTAACTACTATCCTACACCTGCTGTATGTTTCAGTTGTAACTACTATCTTACACCTGCTGTGTGATTCAGTGGTCAATTGTAACTATTGTCTTGCACCTGCTGTGTGTTATCAGTGGTAACTGCTGTCTTACAAGTGCTGTGTGTTAGTCAGTGGTAACTACTGTCTTACAAGTGTTGTGTGTAGTCAGTGATAACTACTGTCTTACACCTGCTGTGTGATGTCAATGGTAACTACTGTCTTACACCTGCTATGTGTTGTTAGAGGTAACTACTGTGTTAAACCTGCTGTGTGTTGTCAGCGGTAAATACTGTCTTACACATGCTGTGTTTTCAGTGGTAACTTCTGTCTTGCACCTGCTGTGAGTTGTCAGTAGTATCTACTGATTTACACCTGCTATGTGTTGTCAGTGGTAACTACTGTCTTAGAAGTGCTGTGTGATGTCAGTGGTGACTACTGTCTTGCAAGTGTTGTGTGTAGTTTGTAGTAACTACTGTCTTACACCTGCTGTGTGTTGTCAGTGGTAACTACTGTCTTACAAGTACTGTGTGTTGTCAGTTCTAGCTACTGTCTTACACCTGCTGTGTATTGTCAGTGGTAATTACTGTCTTACAATTGCTGTGTGTTGTCAGTTCTAACTACTGTCTTACACCTGCTGTGTGATTCAGTGGTCAATTGTAACTACTGTCTTACACCTGCTGTGTGTTATCAGTGGTAACTGCTGTCTTACAAGTACTGTGTGTTGTCAGTGGTAACTACTGTCTTACAAGTGTTGTGTGTAGTCAGTAGTAACTACTGTCTTTTCACCTGCTGCGTGTTGTCAATGGTAATTACTCTCTTACAAGTGGTATGTGGTGTCAGTTGTAACTACTGTCTTACACCTTCTGTGAGTTGTCAGTGGTACCTACTGTCTTACAAGTGATTTGTGTTGTCAGTGGTAATTACTGTCTTAGAAGTGCTGTGTGTTGTTAGTTCTAACTGCTGTCTTATACCTGCTGTGTGTAGTCAGTGGTAACGTCTGTCTTACAAGTGTTGTGTGTTGTCAGTGGTAACTACTGTCTTATACCTACTGTGTGTTGTCAGGGGTAACTACTGTCTTACACCTGCTGTGTGTTATCAGTGGTAACTACTGTCTTACAGGTGCTGTGTGTTGTCAGTGGTAACTACTGTCTTACATCTGCTATGTGTATTCAGGGGTAACTACTGACTTACAGATGTCTGTGTTTTCATTGGTAACTACTCTCTTGCAGCGGTCTGTGTTGTCGGTGGTAACTACTGTTTTACAAGTGCGGTGTGTTGTCAGTGGTAACTACTGTCTTACACCTGCTATGTGTTGTCAGTGGTAACTACTGTCTTACAGCTGTCTGTGTTTTCATTGGTAACTACTCTCTTGCAGCGGTCTGTGTTGTCGGTGGTAACTACTGTGTTACAACTGCTGTGTGTTGTCAGTGGTAACTACTGTCTTACAGCTGTCTGTTGTTTCAGTGGTAACTACTGTCTTACAGCTGTCTGTGTTGTCAGTGGTAACTACTGTCTTACAGTTGTCTTTGTTGTCAGCAGTAACTACTGTCTTACAGTTGTCTGTGTTGTCAGTGGTAACTACTGTGTTGCAACTGTTGTGTGTTGTCAGTGGTAACTACTTTCTTACAGCTGTCTTTGTTGTCAGTAGTAACAACTGTCTTACAGCTGTCTGTGTTGTCAGTGGTAACTATTGTCTTACAGCTGTCTGTGTTGTCAGTGGTAACTACTGTCTTACAGCTATCTGTGTTGTCAGTGGTAACTACTGTCTTACAGCTGTCTGTGTAGTCAGTGGTAACTATTGTGTTACAACTATTGAATGTTGTGAATGATAACTACTGTGTTAAAACTACTGTGTTACAGCTATTGAGTATTGTAATTGATAACTACCCTGTTGCAACTACTGAATGTTGCCTGTGATAGCTATTCTATTACAACTACTGAATGTTGTCAGTGTTAACGTCTCTGTTACAGCTACTGAGTTTGTCAGTGATAACTATTCTAAGAGAGTAATTATTACACACTATTAGTGTGTTGCCAATGGTAACTTCTCTTCAAGACCAATCTCGTGCTGTCAAAGGTAACTTCACTTCAAGACTACTCTTGTGTTTCCATATATTTCCCAATGCAATGAAAGCTCCTCTTGCCTTTTGTATTCTTATTTTGATATCGCTGTCTGTCCCTCCAACTTTGTCTATATTACTGCCAAGATATGTGTATGATTCTACATCTTGTATTGGTGTTTCTTCAAGTTCAACCCTGTTATCGTTACCTGCATTTATTCGCATTATTTTTGTCTTTTCCCTGTGTATTTTCAGACCCAATTGCTGTGACCTCTCATCGAGTTTTTTCAATTTGTCCTGCATCTGATTACGGCTATGGGACAGAAGAGCCAAGTCATCAGCAAAATCCAGATCATCCAACTGCTTAGTCAGAGTCCACTGGATTCCATTTCTGTTGTGTGTTGTCGATGATCTCATAACCCAATCTATTGCTAGTAAGAAAAGAAATGGAGACAAGAGGCATCCCTGTCGCACTCCTGTTCTTATCCCAAACGGTTCTGTAAGCTGTCCTTCGTGAAGAACTCTGCATGTCATGTCTTCATATGTTTTCTTTATTAAATTAATGATCTTCAGGGGAACTCCATAATGCCTCAACAATTTCCAAAGTGATTCTCTGTCTACACTGTCAAATGCCTTTTCGTAGTCCACAAATCCGATGTATAGTGGTGAATTCCATTCCAGACTTTGTTCAACTATTATTCTCAAAGTGGCTATCTGGTCTGTACATGATCTGTTTTGTCGAAAACCTGCTTGTTCATCTCTCAGTTTCTTGTCTATGGACTCTTTTAATCTCTCAAGGATAATCCTGTTTAATACTTTTCCTGGCACTGATAGTAACATTATTCCTCTATAATTTGTGCACTCTTGTAAATTTCCCTTCTTAGGCAACTTAACCAGATATCCTTCCTTCCATTCTGCTGGTATCTCTTCCTTTTCCCAGACTTTACCAAGTAATTTATATAACATCTCTGTAGCCGTGTCGATATCTGCTTTGATGGCCTCTGCTGGAATGCCATCAGGTCCAGACGCTTTTCCATCTCTTAGAAGCTTTATGGCTTTCTTTATTTCTTCCTTCGTTGGTCTTTCGCCGTTAATTTGTAGCTCTTCTTCTGCTGGCTGGATGTCTGGCGGGTTTTGTGGAGCTGGTCTATTGAGAAGGTCCCCAAAATATTCTGTCCACCTCTTCATTTGCTCTTGTATATTGCTGAGCAGTTTCCCATTCTTGTCTTTTATGAGGCAACTTGTTTGCTTGTATTTCCCTGTTAGCTTCTTTGTGCTGCTTTACAGTTCTCTCATATTTCCTTTGGCTGCAGCATCTTCTGCCTCTCTTGCCAACTCCTCAATATACTTCCTCTTGTCTCTTTTGATACTTCTTTTTACTTCTTTGTTTGCTTCTGTGTACACTTCTTGAGCCTTGGCTTTGGAACTTCTGGTTTTGCTGTGTTTAACTCTGCTTTCTTGTTTTTTCTGTCTTTTATCTTATTGATGGTTTCTGTTGTTATCCATGCTTTTTGTTGTCTTTCCCTTTTCCCCAGTATTTCTTCACATGTCTCCTTCCATACAGTTTTGACCTGCTGCCGATAGTCTTCTGTATTCTCTACATCTTCCAGCTGTTGGAGCACTTGGAATTTGTTGGATACTGTGACCGCAAATTTGTCTCTTGTTTCTTGATTTCTTATTACATTATATTTTTTGTCTTACAAATTTTCATTGTTGCATATCTCGAGTTTCATTTTTACGTTTTGGCTATCAAACAGATGGTGTCTGGATGCCACATTGCTCCTTTTACAGGACCTTTACATCCGTGCAAATCTGGAAGTTCTCCTAGAAGAAAAAAAATATTTTTTTTTGGTTTGAATTAGTTACTCGCGACTGTGTACAATAAGTGCGCACTCGTGCGGACATGTAGTCACTACACTAATTTAAAAAAAAAAAAATTTTTTTTTGAACGGATCTTGTAACTTTCCTGTAAAACTACTAAAAATTAACCCACACAACAGTAAGAGTTTTTTTTATATAACGTAAAGAAGAAAATTCGAACATGACATGAGTTTTGTAAGGGCAAAAAATATATTAATAACTGCATGGAAAATCTAAGACTGCATGCAAAAATTCATGTCCATACAACAAAGAGTTTTGGAGAAAATTGACGCTTTCTGTGGGCACGAATTTCCGAACGGACTATAGTCCTGTGGTTTCAGTGGTGACGTTTCTGACACATGTACATTGTCAAGAACGACCTTTTTTGCACCAATCCTGTATTTTATGATCCATAGATTCATGCTTGAAATGCACACGTAAAATGTAGGCTTGTACCTGTTGTGTTAAACGTGTGCATGCTCAACAAAGAAGGGATTAAAAAAGAACAGGAAATTTTAGTCTTTATGTTTGTTAGATTTTTTAAAAATGTGCATAAATAACACAGTGGATATATCATCATCATCATCATCATCATCATCAATATATTTCACCTCACCGTGAAGCACAGATCTTTATAAGGTAACATGACAAGAACTCCTGTTCTATACCGTCCGTTCAAGATCTTTCGTGTTTTCTTTGTCTTGTTCGCATCTGTTCTCACGTATCTTCTTCGTGCGTTTTTTATCGTCCTTTTTTCTATTATCAGTTGATTCCAGAACAGGGGCTACCTTGTAATTGTATCAGCTTTTTTTTCCTTAATGTATTTCCTATACGACACCAACGTCCTTCACTGCTGTTTGTCTGGTTCTTTTTATCAATTCCGCATTGGTGATCTTTATCCGGCTTACATACAACCAACGCGCAACAGCAACAATTAGCATTCATACCCTTTTGCATTTGCTGAGGGAGACTGAGCACCTATGGGGTTTCCCCGAGTGCAGTGCCGTCGATTCTGATCTTTATTAACAATAACAATATACAAGCCACGCAACCAGAAAAAACATACACGACTGTAACCAGAAACAACATACTAGACATAAATCAAAACAATGTACAAGACTTAACTAGAAACATCACACACGACTCTAACCAGAAACAACCCACAAGACTCTAACCAAAAACAACATACACAACATTAATCGAAACACCAAACAAGACACTAACCCAAAATAATGTACACTAACCAGAAACGACATATAAGATAATAACCAGAAACAATATACAAGGCAATAACCAAAAACAACATACGACATTAACCAGATACGACATACACAACATTAACTAGAAACAATAAACAAGGTACTAACCCGAAATAACATACAAGAAGCTACCCAGAAACAACATGCAAGACATTATCCAGAAACAACATACAAGAAAATAACCAAAAAAAAACATACAAGACATTAACCAAAAGCAACATACACGACATTAACCAGAACAACATACAAGACAATAACCAAAAACAACATACCAGACATTAAGCAGAAATGACATACAAGACATTAACCAAAAACAACATACAAGACATTAACCAGAAACAACATATAAGACAATAACCAGAAACGACATACAAGAACAGAAACGACGTACACAACATTAACCAGAAACAATAAACAAGGCACTAACCCGAAATAACATACAAGAAGCTACCCAGAAACAACATACAAGACATTAACCAGAAACAACATACTAAGCACTAACCAAAAACAACATACAATACATTAACCAAAAAACAACATACAAGGCACAAACAACAAACAAGACATAACCAAAAAAAAACAACATACATGGCATTAACAATAAACAACATACAAAAAAATTAACCAGAAACAACGTAGTAAACACTTACAACACAACACTATTTCTGAGTGTTCAGCGAAATTCATGAATAAGATATTTTTAGAGTTGCTTCTAGGCTTATCCTTTTTACCAATCAAAAATATACTTTTCTTAAAGTCCTTCAGTTTCTATTAACATTCTATTTTCTTTTTAACATGTCCACTTTCTTATTATTCCTTTGTTATTAAAATACCCATATTTTCATAGTTATCTAGCTTCCACCTGACTCCTATATCACCCCTTCCCTCTCTCCAGTTGCTTCAATCTCTTAAACTTGCCTCACATTTCAGCTGTTTGTAGAGTGCCACTTTATCTTCAAGTTCGCTCGTGAGACAGCTGGAGCCGCCAATGTTAAAATCACACTAATCCACTGTCGTCCAGCTTCGGTAAAATCTCTTGGCTCTACTGAACAAACAGGTCAAGACATAATAGTGTCAGTGAGAGAGAACTGATCACGGAAAACAAACTAGAGGCCACACGTTTTAGGAACCAATTTTATTCTTGTTGAGTCACTATGTTTCATACAACCTGGTAAGCTGAAATTTTGCACACGACACTCTGTCGTGGAACATTTTAAGAAATCAAAATTTGAAGGAACCTCAAGTGACCTGTCCAGGGCCTGCCATACAAAAGTTAAAACTACTTTTTAGTACATGTTAAAATAAAAGTGTGTAACCTAAATCTTGCTTTTAAATTACTTATTTCAGGTGAAAACGAAAAGCGACTTCTGTACGATCTGTTTGAAAAGAATGGATATAACCCACTCATCAGACCAGTAAGGAACGAAAACGATTCCCTGAACATCGAATTCAACCTTGCCCTTAGTCAAATTATTCACATGGTACGTGCTAACGCTAACCTTCAACCTTTGACCTGTTACGTCCGCAGCATTCACATTTTCATGAAACGTTTATTTATATATTGTGGCAAGGTATGTATACTGTTCACAAAAAGAAACGCATAGCTACTGAAGGCACACACATAGCCATAATTTTGACATTCAATAACTTTTTTAATTTAATGAGTTAATTGTTCAAATTGCACACAAGAATACCTTAGGGTTCAGCCAATCAATTGACAGTTGTTTTGCATCTGGGTCACGAGAGTTTTTTGGCGTACGGGCTTTCCCGTTAGTATGGTGTGTGGCCTCCTCTTGCATCGATCAGCGACTGGCATCTCCTAGGCATGGATGCGATCAGACGTCTGATGTGGGCCTGTGGGATGGCTGCCCACTCTTCCTGGAGTGCCTGGAACAGATCACGACGATTGGCTGGAGCAACGTCTCGGCGACAAACACGTCTATGCAGCTCATCACACAGGTGCTCAATCGGACTCATGTCTGGAGACAGGGAAGGGTGAGAATGTTGTTGGCAGTCAGGAACTGCGTGGTCAACCGTGCACAATGGGGTCTGGCGTTGTCCTGTTGAAACACAGACCTTTAGGCAGCCAAAAGTGGAAGGACATGGGGTCGAAGAATTTCATTGACGTATCGTTGCGCATTCAAGCCTCCTTCAATGTGCACCAATTGACTCCTTCCGTTGTAACTGATCATTCCCCACACCACTGCACCTCCACCACCGTGCGGCGGAGCTTCATCAACGCAATTTTGGGCAAAACGTTCATTTCGCCTAAGGTAGACCCTACGCCGTCTATCATGACGCTGCAACAAAAAGAAAGATTCGTCACTAAACCAGTGTAGCAAAATTTGGTACCTCTGGCTTTGTTTGTGGAAAAAATGTGTAGCGCGACACACACACACACACACACACACACACACACACACACACACACACACACACACACACACACACACACACACACACACACACACACACACACACACACACACAGCACAGTAATAACACGCTTTACTGGTCAGGTACGATAAAAATTCTGAATCTTATAGAAAGAGATTCCGAACTGCTAAGCTACTTCCAGGAGAAAACTATCACCAGTTTTCTGCCAGATTGGAAACGTATCTGACAAAATGGATTAGCTTAGGAAAATGTCAAGATATAAAAGAAATGGTCATGATGGAACAATTGAGAGAACCCATGCCTCAAGAAATGAGAAAATTTCTCATGGAGCAAGGAGCAGGGAGATTGGAAGATATTTTAACCATGGCTGAGAGATATCAAGCAGCTCAGTCAGAAGTATCAGGAAATAAGAAGAAGCAGGGGGAGAACTTCAAACCTTCACAAAAGTATACCAGCTATGAACATAGGGACAATTCCAACAAGAACAAACACAGAACTGATTATAAAGACAAAAACCCTCTAGGATCAGATAAGAAACCTTCAAGACAGGAAGGAAAGTGGTGCAAATCTTGCCAAATGAGTAACCACAATACTGCGGAATGCAGATGGGAAAACCCTCCTCATCACACTGCATGCTTTACAACAGGGAACAAGGGAAGGAAGGACCTGGCAGATAGTTAGAAAGACCTCCATCATCCCCCTGTCTGTGAGGAAGTGATCTTGAATGGCACCCAAGTACTGTGCTTATATGATACAGGCTTGGACTTTGACTCAGTAGTATGCTCTTCTCTGGTGAGTCCTGAACAGATAACCACAGAAACCATGGAAATCAGAGGACCAGTCAAGGGAGCAGGAACCATGACACTGCCCATAGCCCGAATCAACATAAGATCTCACTATGTGGAAGGAGAGATCAAAACAGCAGTGATGGACAACCCTATCTACCCATTAATACTGGGATGTAGATATGTCTTTCTAGGAGAACCTACAAGACCCATAGTGATGGCAACAGTCCAAACCAGGGCAAGCTCTAAGAAAGAAGAGGACACTATCATCAATACTCATCCAGAAGTGATGAGAAAGGCTCAAACTGCTGACAGTACATTGAAGCCTTGCTTTGGCAAATTACCTAAAAGCCATAACCCTCCAGAGAAAGGAGACTTATATATGAAAAATGGCCTACTATATAGAAAAGCTGGAACAGGACCTAAAGGACATGGACAGCTTGTAGTGTCAGAATCATACAGGGAGCAGGTTATGAAGCTAGGACATGCTATACCCTTCAGTGGATATATGGGAATAGGGGCCACTGGACAACGGATAGCCTGTCACCACTTTTGGTCAGGGATCACAGAGGACATAAAGAGGTATGTGAGATCCTGTCCAGAATGCCAAAAAGTAGCTCCTAAACATAGGACTGCACCAGCAACACCGGGAGAAATGCCCATTATGGGAACGCCATTCGAACGTGTTGCCGTGGATATTGTTGGACCCCTCAGTAGGACCAAGAAGAGAAATGCATATATCTTAACCTTGGTCGATACTTGCTCTATATGGGGAGAGGCAGTAGCACTGTCATCAATAGATTCGAAACATGTAGCAGAGGCACTGTTAACAATATTCACCCGATTAGGTTTCCCACATCAAATATTGACTGACAATGGTTCTCAGTTTAGGGGAAAGCTAACACAAGAAGTATTCAGGATATTTCAAGCTTAGACATTATCATTGTAGCCCGTACCACGCCCAAGGGAATGGTCAAGTAGAGCGGTTCAATGGCACGCTCATTTCAATCCTTAGAAAGTTGGCTAGTGAGAAACCTGAAACTTGGGACACATACTTACCCTCAGCACTATTTGCCTATAGGGAAGTCTCACATAACTCCACAGGATTGGCTCCAGCTACATTGTTGTTTGGACGACCAATCAAAGGTCCACTGGAAGCATTGTTGCGGACATGGACTGATGAAAGAGCAGAAGAAACCGTGACTTCTTCATACCAATACGTCAACGAGTTGACATCTCGTTTGAAAACAAGTTGGAAACTGGCCAATGATAACTTGAGACAGGCCAGGAGGAAGCAGGCTGCTTACTACAATAAAACAGCAAAGGATAGGGAACTTGAGGTGGGAGAAAAAGTTCTGTTACTGTTGCCCAGCAGCAATAATAAATTGCAAAGTGGATGGCAGGGTCTCTACGTCGTATTGAAAAAACTTTCCAGGACCAATTATAAGATTGACAAGAAAGGAAAGGAGAAGGTGTATCATGTCAACCTTCTTAAAAAATATTATGACAGGGAAGCATCAGAAGTTGCACATATCATGACCCTGGCCATTGCAACAGAAATGCAGGATGAACCAATATCCTCCATGGAATACCCCCTAACAACTACGGAAAGCTATGCTCAGGTTAATGTGAGTGAACATTTAACTCTTGAGCAGAGGAAAAAGGTTCAGGAGGTGTTAGAAGTCCATGCTGAGGTACTCACAGATAAACCAGGGTGTTAGAGTATGACATGACGATTACTGACCCTACACCAGTTTGTATGCGGACATACCCTATACCTTATGCTAAAGGACAGGCACTCAAGGATGAGATTGACTATCTCTTAAAAGAGAAAATTATTTCAAAGTCTGAATCTCCCTACAGCTCAAGTGTGGTGCTATTAAGGAAGCTTTGTGGTGAACACAGGTTATGCATTGATTATAGGAAACTAAATGCTATCACTGAATCTCAGGTAGACCCATTACCTGACACCAATCAGTTGTTTGCTACATTGAGTAAAGGCTCGGTATTTTTCAAAAGTAGATCTAAGCAAGGGATACTACCAAATACCAGTGAAACCAGAAGTTAGGAAACTGTTAGCCTTTAGTATACCGGATGGACATTACGAGTTCAATGTACTCCCATTTGGTTTAAAGAATGCTCCAAGTATCTTCACCAGAATGATAAGGAAATTGTTGGAACCAGTACAAAATCCTCATATCACCAACTTCATGGCTGATATTCTGATTGCTACCACTACATTCGAGGAACACATAGTAGCACTCTCCATGTTGTTAAGTAGACTAAGAGAAACGGGATTGACAGCACGTCCAACTAAGTGTCATATTGGATGTGAGACATTGGAATCTTTAGATCACACTATCTCTACAGGGCAAATGTCTCCTGACCCAAAGAATGTAGAGACAATGAGAAAAGCACCAAGACCACAAACTAAGAAGGATGTAAGATCCTTTGTGTCACTGTGCTGGTTTTATTAGAAATATATATACCCCATTTTAACTCTTTGTGTAGGGAGCCGCGCTAGCGTAGTGGTTACAACACCGCTCTGGCGACCGGGTGATTCAGGATCAAACCCGGGCGACGGCATTTGAGGATCTTTCGTCGACCGGGAATTGGACTGGATTAACTCGAGACCTGGCGAGGACATTTGAAGGAGTGTCGTCGACCAGGGATTGGCGGCTCCTGAGCCGACCCAGCTGCAATGGGTACCTCCGAAATCGGAGAGTATTTGCCTGAATGGCGAGGGACACCTGTCTCTGTACAAGAAAAAAGGGATACTCACGTAAAATCAATGTCAGGTTAGACGTTAGTAATAACCTGAGATACCATTTCTTTTAATAGAAGCATCTGTCATACAAAAATTACAAAGTTACATTCCCCGACTTATCTTTTTCTTTTATAAATAATAATTTTATTAAGGAGAATTTTAACACTATCCACAACCGAACAAAACACACACGTCACCACCCAATAGACACAACCCCTCCCACCAACCCCACACTCCCACAGCGAACCCCAGTTATGAACAAAACGGCTCGCCCACATAGGGTCGAACGGCCCCAATCATGGAATCCCCGAGCTATCTAGACTTATATATTTTTTTTTTTTTTTTTCATTTTAATATTATTATTTATTTACATTATTATTATATTTAATTGATTTATTACACACTAACTACAATTTATCCCGCATTATATGTATACATATTTAACTTGTTATTATTATCCATTACGCCATTTTTTTTTACTATTTTACTCAAATAAAAAAAATACCCCCTGTTTCCCCCCTATCGAGAAACGCCTCCAAAGCAGCGCATCACCCCATAATTGATAAAGCACCCATAAGAAAAGTCAGCCAAGACTCGAAAAAATCTCCCCTCCCAGCAGTACGAGTGCAGATCAAGAAACACAGTAACAATGCACTCGCACCAACCAAACAACACAGTAGGCTGAAAGATATACCCAAACAGGGTCCACACATCACGTGAGATCTACCCTCAAACCCACCCCCACAACCTACAAATTTTGACCCATATCCCTCCGTCCCCCTCCGCACAAACCCCCCTCGTCTCACCACTCACCATACCAGTTGTAATATAAATCCCAAACACACCCACAGACCACCATTCAGTCACTACGCGATCGCCAATTACAACACCAAAAAAAAAACCTCCACACACCCAACACAACGACCCAAACACAAACCACAACCACAAACAACAAAAAACATTATCACCCCCCCCCACTCCCCACCTACACACACACCACCCACCACTCCCCCCCCTCCCACACACCCAACACCTCACACTCGCCGCAGTAACTACTCCACCGACGAACCGGCTCGTCTAGTGCTAGATCCGATATAGAGAATCACTCAACATGACTACATATGACATCGACCCATAAACACAACACAACTCGCTCCTGCTCCCCCGAGATCCACGCATCCGTCCCCGAAACATTTCAGAAGCCACACCGGACCCCCCCCCCTATCATCCCAGTGAAAGTACCAACGTATAGCGAAAAAACGCCTCTAAATCCAAATAAATAGAAGAAAGCGCCCCCCCACCACACCCCTATGTTCAAATAAGGCCCGACTTCCCCTCATGCTAAGACTCGCACATGATAACACCCACAGACACACCCACGCTCATACCACGCGAGACAAACATGAGTGAAATGTGATCGTCTATGAACTCTACTACATTATGACATTCTCGCACATGAAGAGCAATTGGACCCCACCAATGAACTATTGAAACGTCTATATCATGACTCATTCCATACAATGTATCTAGACTTCCCCACCGTAAATGCACACATGCCACCTCAGGACGACATCCATTAACCTCAGACTAAAGCCCCCTCCGCCCTCCAACATAGCAGAAGACTACCCCCCCCCTTCGTATCTCAAGTGTATATAGAATAGTACATCCCCAGATATATGTGGTTATAATAACTGAACATCACATATCCCATGCCTCGATATCAATTCACCGAATATGACCCAGTCAATACCCTCTCTGTCTGTGCCTCTACAGATTGTCAGAATCTAAAGAAATCTATGCAATAAAGCAGTTTTTGTTATACCACAATATGTTCAGACTAAACAGCAAGACAAAGTCTCTATAACTGTCTGAACACTTGTCGAGCAGACCATAATGTTTCGCTCCTTAAGTTAACAAAGGTCGCGAATGACTATTTGAGAAGTACATACAGAGCATTGCAAGATTAGCCTTGTGCACTGAGAGCGGCGTATAACAAAGATCATATTACAACAAGTTGTAGATCCCGCAGCCTGCTCAGACACCTACAAGGAAGTGTTGTCTGAAAGTAGAGAAGATATTTTGTGATCACAGAAGAGATCGAATAATCAGGCCGCTCTAGATGAGAGTCACCTAATGTGCTACAGCTCATATTGGTTCTCACACATACAGATGTCATGACGTCTGCTGTTCCCACTGTCCCACGCCTCGCTCTTATCTCACCGCTAATCATAGCCCCCTGTTGGGAGATTCATTTGTAGGTAGAGAGAAACTTGTATACTAGACAGGCGCATAGAAACGAGATCTAGAGTGGTCTGAACACCCGCGCAATAACTGTGTTTTAGAAAGGCTCGATAGTACTGCCAAGCAATTACACGCATCGTTTCGCTAGAAGATTAGTTTCATTATGCTCAACTACTCTAAATCAGAAGCATGTTTCAGATTGTTGAGGAAGATTCTGCATAACCACCACCAAGACAGCATCTGAAGGCTGGAGTAAATGACGTTATGACTTTTTTCACGCTGCTTGCAGGGGCAGGTTAAATTCCAGCCAATAAAGTCTCTCTCACAGTGTTAGCTCCCGTCGCCGTCCCACTGTGAGTCGGAATGTAAGTTATTAAAGATTAGTGAGCGACGAACCCACCCCTACCATATTCCATCTAGAAATAGAATAGATGAATACTTGGTTATTTCCAGATATCTGCCCCCCCCCTATCCTAAGCATGTAAACCCGAAACTCTCAATGTGCTGACGCACCCTCGCACTATAATTACCTCCGTAAGAATCATGTGTCTAACCTCACGACTCGTATAATATATATATCTAGAACAGTATAGTATATACCACATCACCATACCAGCTCTTGGGAGAGAATCTCTGTGTGACTCGCGCTATGTAGTAGAAGCTATTGAACACCTGCCAATAAAAGGCACCTTGATGTTCACTATATACAGTAGATACGCGCACATGTAAGCTCATGAGTTTCTCTTAGTGGAAGTTGTGATCAAATAGATGAGCTCTTATACCAGATATAGAATGTTGACAGATTAAATTTTGATTCCCACTGTTGAATGACATCCATAAGTGGAAGCGGAAGATCTTATATTTTAGAGACGCTACTTGAAGTCGTGCCAACACCTCCTCGGCCATCCCCTCACACCCGCCACCCTCATCCCTCCGCCTCGACTTACTATATACTTATAATAGTGTGCTCGATATGTATTAGAGATCTAGGCACAGATATCTGACTCTCATTCACCCCTCTTTAGCCTCTGGTTTGCTGTTTGTATCGTCTCTTGAAGTATGTACACTCTAACGTACACATGATATATGTCGAGTCGAATATAAATCACCAACAGTGTTGTACTGACCGTGATAGTGATCTATGTATGTGCTGCCTGGCTAGTGCACTCGAAGACGACGTATATTAGTTAGAGAAGGAACGTACTGCGGGTCAGATGTCGCGCGGCAGATCGTCTTATGGTTTTGAGTCGTCGCGTCTATTTCCAATCACCCTTTTTTCTTTTAGTCTATACTAACAAACCCTACTGTTTTGTCGCTGGACGAATAGTTACTTGTGTAGAATCAAGTGCTCTGTAGTTGTACTCTATATTCTAAATCTGTAGTTTGCGTTCGTAGGTAGAAACAGAAATACAGTCACGGTTAATTCAGTAGAGGTGTCTAGTTGTATGGTCCTGCTGAGACTCACGCATACGCACAAGAAGACTGGTAGTGACATCTTTACCTTCGCATCCTGTTTACATCAGCTCGAGTAGTATCGCTGACCATAGTCCACCCGTAGTAGCAGATGACTGTGTGCCAACTGATTATAACAATTATATAATGTGTGAGTTCTCCTGAAGCATGCTCAAGAGACCTACCTCCGGGTCTGCTGTAATGTAGTCATAGTGTGTGATTCACTCGAGGAACGTCGAGTTCGGTGCTCAGTGTTTAGCGATTGGTCCGACAGAGTTACTCAGCAGAGGAAAGTGTCGCAGTCCTCATGTAGACGTTGTCACATGGTCAGGTGAAACTGATGATTGAGGTACGCAGTGTCTCTGTAGTCAGACACCTGCAGTGGCAATCGAGGTGTTATTTCATTATCATAGCGGAACTAGAATGACGTGCTATACCGAAATAGAATTCGCCGATGATCCACAGATTATACGCATATGCCCTGTGTGTGTTTTGTCGCTACATAGACCCTGTTACGTAATTGCAGTCGCGCATACAGCATCTTGCTTGTCTCTTGAGACTTGTGTGTGTTTGACATTATCTCGATGCATTAGTACTAGTGTTGATGAAGCTAGAAAAAAATAAGAAATCGAAACGACAGTATGCTATGTCCACGTATGCTATTCGCGCCGAATAATCAGATATGACTGATTGTGTAATTACAAGTAATATAGTTTGTTAGTTCATGTACTAATGATTAAAGTTAAATTATGAAGTGTGGCTAGGTCAGATATTGTGACTGGGTGAAATATTTTTTAGAACCTACCCCCATGGTTAACTTTAAGGTGTCTCAAGTTTTGCTACGTTGTTGAGATCACTGATTATTGACCTAGTTGTTTCTGATATTATTTAGTTAGATCGCTACTACGCCCCAGGTGTGCTCTCTTGGTCCCTAGATAAAGTAGTAGTTGTAATGAGCATGGCCAGAGTTATAGCCGCATAGTCGTATTGTGCATTCATTTAATATAATCTCTCCTATCCCCTCCCCCCAAACCATTGGGTGTGCTCTATTTCACTGACTACGCTAGATCACTCTCAAGGAAGTAAATCATAATCAATAGATCCTCAGGAATGCTCGTGAAGCTACTAAATCGATACAGTTTAAAAGCATATCTCGAATGGGTCGATGTAAATATTCTTGACTCATCTCGCAGCTCTGCATCAAATTCTACAGAACAGTGTCTCATGAGGTCCCGCGTAGCCTCATAGATTCTAGCAGACCCAAGTCTGTTGCTGTTCGAGCCCACGCCGCCAAGGCCAAAACAATGCTGGAACATCACCCAGCCTGATATCCCTCACACCCAGACCCGCCGCACCCCCCCCACCTGTTTCAAATGGCAGTCACCGGATTCCACCGTCCCCCTGGCCTCTCCCTGGTCACGCCTTACATCGCCACAGGTGTTGTTACGACACAGATGTGTGAACCAACCATGTCCATCTGTGTAGAGTTCTTAGGAATAGCTAATTTATGTCATCTGGCGAGTACAGACACCTTAATAGCCACCGTGTATGCTAGACTCTCTCGGATGTGTCAACATGTCTACACATCGTCTCCTAGTGCATATGTGTAGCGAGGACCTAGGAGCTGCGCGTAGAACGTCAATCACCCCAATACCCCCCCTGTGTACTCGAACGCGCATCATATGACAGTATCCTCTGGAGCAAGGATAGTGTTTGTCCCCCTCCACCCCCCTTCCCGTTACCCGACGGCTCGTGACAGTTCCATAAATTAAATCCTCTCTCTGTTCCTGACGCCCCCCCCGCAATTGCTACTCCCCCCAGACCCAGTGACTACCTCAGACTAGAATATGTAGTTCACCCGTGATGCATAGCCCAAGGTGAAAAATTATACACGCCTTTTGCACTTATGGCGTTGAGTACGTACAATGTGTCTCCCCGCCCACCGTGTGCAATTCGTGTCACCCCGCCATAGTCTTCGTTTATAAGGCATTTGTTATAACAGACATGCTCCATTATGTGTTCCTTAGTTAGATGACTGCTCATAGTGCAGTAGCGCTAGATATTATTGCGCAGTTCCTGTGCAGGGCGAGTACCGGCATGTCAGTATCCCTCAGTGAGACCTAACGATTATGCTCCATCGAGACAGAATGGAGTAATCTACTATACCTGTTGTACACGTAACCCCTACATCTATAAATTATTGTCTTATCATTCCACAACTTCATATTTTATTTCTTTTCATCCTTGCCGTTATACCGTGCTAACTGAGTATATGTCATCTCAGACTTACGGCTGAGCACTTATGGAAAGTGACTTAGAAGATAGCACATAATTGTCCAATATAAATTAAGAAGACATATCACTATTCTATCAAGAACCTCTACATAAGACCTCCCCTTTATAATATGTATTAGAAAGATATAGCTATTTTCATTATCATAATGTTGCGCTGATTATCATAAAATTGTACCCCTTGCAAGCATAATAAAAAAACTACCCACTATCCAAGTGATCCACTAAGGGAAACACCGTCCTCCACATACCAATAGACAGAAATCTCGTCTTACTAAGAACCATACGCACTAACAGAACATCATATGACATATTGTCAACTAACTCCATTTCTCATCTTAGTCTAGTGTTGAACCCCCCTACCTTACGGCGCTATCACGGTCTCCGACCGCGATAGTCGCAATACACTGCTTTCGCAACGTCCTCCTTCAAAAAATCGCTCCAGTTAACAATAACCTACCAAAATCACTTCAAATCAGACATATAAAATTAGAATTATATATTCTTAAGCACCGACACACCAAGGAGTATCGTGAGACGCCGAACCCACCACACTCCTCCCCCTACCGCCCCCTTTCTCGCCAGACTCACTTGCCTTTATCATCGCCCCCGCCATACTCCTGCTCGCGAACGCCACTACTATTCGTGACCCACAAGGACGGCCCCACCACGTAATGGAGAGCGTCCGACATTCTGTCCAATCCGCGACATTCGGCGCCTGCCCCTCCCACGCTTGAAAGGAAAGTAAGACTAAAAAGGGACGACAACGAGGAGGCAGGAAACCATGCTTAAGCAGACACAAACAAATCCAATAAGAGATACACCAAATCTTCAGATTAGCTCCATAGAGGCCACTATACTTACTAAGAGCCTCGCTACTCACCACAACCCACCAGCCAAGACATCTCTGTCTCCCCTGGGACTCACGCCAGTGACACCGTCATAGGTATGTTTTGTGGATGTGTAGATTGTCTCTGGATATCTCTATCATGAGTCACAATCTCTCTCTACTCAGAAAAATTTGCCGTACCCGTTATGCACATGTGATTCTCTAAAGAGACGCACGTGCAAGAACCCTGACACTACTGTACTTAACCTCCGCATAGATTTCAAGCCTCATGTATTATTATCAACATATAGGCAGTGTGTGCACTACAACCCTCTCACCGTGGGCCCCCTAATGTAGTCGTATGATAGAACGAAATTGCTAGTGTATCTAGTGAGTCTCTCGAGAATATAAACATGCCATGTCCACAGATGATCCGTACCCCACACGCTGCGCGCTCTATCTCGTGAAAGACCCCTAGGATTTATGTTTTTTTGATGATTTTAGGTTGTGTGGTCCACTGAACCCCTAACACGGCACTCGCGCCAGTCCGAGCATATTCGCCAGCCGCCACAGTCGTCACTCAACAGTAGTTAACCGTCTCATGTCTTGCATGTGCTAAGAGTTCTTACGCCCCTTTGTCAGACATGATGTCTCACTATAGATCACCCCATATATTTGTTGCTCTATATTGTAAGCGTATGACGTGTGTCTAAATTGCTCCTCTGTCGCAATTGTTCTCTACTCATGTCTTTGTACATCTTATACAAAACCCGCATTGCATGATGTGATATGGGTCCATACACGGATCGAGATGGTGCCTTGAGTGCAAAACACGAAGTGACGCGGTGCAGTATATCTATTACGACAGAGATATCCCCCGCTGTGGAGGACTTGGCTTCATTCGCCCATGTCCATTGACGTCTTTTTTATTATATATCTAACCATAATTATGTTCGGTATTCCGCCCCTCATGTTGTTCCCAATGAGATCAACTCTCACCATCAAATCACCCATGCTAGAATGCCGATTTCTGGATATAGTGTTAGGTCTCAACAAGCATCAAACGAATACAACTTGTTCGTCACACATCAGCGGCGTCTGCCGCGCGCGCTACTCCCCGCGTTTGATGCCCCCCAGTTGCGATCCTGAAGAAAGAACGATCATCACGATTATAGCATGATCCAATTAACTATAGACTATATAACAATGGAATCGTCTTTCTTGCGCATGGAGCCGGACCTGACCCTGGCGTGTGCGTAGTGGCGAGTAGCACATGCTACCAGTCCGCTGTAAGCACAAAACATGCCAGTATAGAGAGCGTCTGATCGTCTCACGTTACTGTGCGGATCGCTGGCCTGGTTGACCACTTGTACCCATATTCTCTGCAGAGCAGTGTTGGACATTTTCACCTACATAACAAGAAAAAGGTGATGTGCTATTAGCCGGGACATCTGACAGTTCATCTGAATAAAGTGTTTTTCCCCAAAATTAACTTTACAGATAGGGGGGCATGATGATAACAACAGCTCCTTCTATAATTACGTTCACTAGTATGTACTAACTAACAGTCTGTGAATACACCTACAGGAACAATATATTATTATTATTCTTATTGGACAAAGAGTCCCATTTTAGTTAGGTGTAAAATATATTTTCCTCATTTTCAAAGACCTGTCCAAAAGAGATGGCAGGACAGGCAGATTAAAATTATACAAAAAAAGAATTCATATTCAAAGAAAACTTAAACCACAGAGTTATTACTTTACTATTAGTGTGTTGTAGTATCTTGTTTTGATATATCATCATTTCATTGCATTCCCTAGACACTAGCCACATCAAACACCACACACTAGAAATAAAATACAGCACCGTGTGAGATCTAGAGCGGTAGCGTTAGGTACCCTGACACTTATCATCATTTTCATCAACTATTAGAATCAGGGTCTTACATAGCTTGACCTCACACGGTTGACACATACACTGCAATCTTTCTTTCTTATAACATCATAACGTCTCCAGCAAATTACACTTGCTACAATCACATAGGATTACTATAGCGAAAGTAGCACCGTATACTTCTGAAGCCTAAATCTATTGTCCAGCTCAGAGTATTCACAGCTGTAACTCACTTGTGATACCAATGTCCTTCTCGGGCACTGGAACTTCATACTTTCTGGAGAGAGATTCTACTTCTGCTCTACCACTATTATCATACTAGGAAAACCTTTCACTACAACCAGACACTTCTCCATTGATTGTCAGCTGCCCAGGGACTATGCTGGTTGGCCCAAAGAAGTCGATTTTGGTGATGGTGGCGCGTAAGGACAGGTCCTCGGTGAGGTCGTTGTGCCCAAAGTCCAGCGTCATGCAGTCTATTCCGGACAGTTTGATCAGACACATGACGTCCTGCAGGCAATGACTGGGCAGTTGAGGAAGCTGTTGTAAACCTGTCTCTGAGGTGACGAAGCCGAATAAAGCGATCCTCCGCTGCTGTTGTCACTCTGTGTCGTCCACTGCGATGCCGGTCTTAACTGAGCCAGTGGCTTGGAACCGGTGCCAAAGTCGACTGATGGTACTCTGATGTACGTTTAGATGCCTGGCAACTGGACTTTGACTTTCGCCTGCATGCAGTCGGCCAATAGCAATGTTCCTTAAATTTATCGTTAGAGACGCCATAAATGTCTGCTTGAAAATAAACTGAATTTTGTGCGTGTAGCGTTATCCTTTTATAGGGTTTCAGTTGCGTAGTCAGTGAATAGTGTTCACCCCAAATTTTGTTGCTTTCACGTGCGCGCAACATGAGCTGTGGTCAAAACTTGCGTCATAAACACTATTGACCACTGCGTTGTAACGATTACAAAAACGAACGCAATTCAGGTCAACACGTGCATTTGACACTGTAAAGAACATTTGAGGCTGGTTTTTATATACCCTAGCACCAAATTTTACTAACAAACTCATAAAAACGCGCCCTCGGATAGCTATGCGTTTCTTTTTTTTAACAGTATATGTTGAGTAGTTCCCAGACAGTCGAGAACAGAGCTGGTGCACTAAAGGTAGGGGTGACACAGGTGTAGCGAAATCTGTGAGATCATCGCGAAATTCCGTAAGAGTTTAGTCCTATGATAATAAATAAACCAGCCCGCAGGTGTCTGACGATTGTCATCTTCAACGCCAGTATAGCGCTGCCTTTTGTGCAGTGGAAATGCTTAAAAAATGACCCGCCGTAAAATCTAACACGCCTTTTAGTTTCGGTTTCGAGACGTACAATTAACATTTTATCATCTTGCCCGATCTGCTGCACGAAACTGAGGCAAGACTTATAATTAACGATCTACCAGAACTGTGACACCAAAACTAACGTTCTGAATTAACGTAGTATTTTAACTTTAACGCAAAAATTAGTAGTAACTCGGACATTTTCCAGTAGTAAGAACGAAACGACTGTAATAATTAACGCCAACACTACCAACGTTTTGAAAAAAAACCCTCTTCGCTCTGCACGCGATTCCTTTACTATATACGCGCTGTGGGCAAAGCCAGCAGATATAAACACACAGACAGTTTAAATTCTCACCGCGTAGTGTATTTCTGACGTCACTCAAACTAGTTGGTTTATTTGAATAATGAAAAAGTGATAGAGAATGGGGGGGGAGGGGGGGGGGGGATGGCCGACTTGTGTAAAAAAAAAATATTTGACGAGTAACAGTGACAAAACTGAAAATCTAAACCATAATGAAACTGACCATAAAAATCATATATTAGGATAGCTTAGTGTCCCCTGAGAAATAATATGTTTTAATATATATGGTAGTCCAATTATTAGCCAAGTTATTGAGATAATACTATATGTCTACGAACGCTAGGACGGACAGACTGTTGTTCTTGCTCGTTTAGACATAACGTTATTGGGGACGCAAGTTTAAAAAAGAGGCATTGGAGTAATTCAAATCCGATTGGGTGGTATAAGAGTATAGGAGTAAAGGGGGGAGGTAGGAAAATGTTAACCAAAACTAAACATCTTTTTGTATTGGCATAACTAACGCAGACTGACCAATGGACTACGAGACACATAGTTTGTTTGGAATTTTGTTTTTGTTTTTTCAAAACTAAATTCAAAATTTGGTAGTCGCCTGATTTCATTGGCCAGCTCTAATAGATATTGGCCATAGGCTTAGGGATCTCGTGGCCATTTGATAAGAAATTTTTATATCAACAAGTACGTTGAGATCAGCTGTGATAAATTTTAAAATAAATATTAAATTCACAGTCTGGACAGGGCAGAGAAAACTGAGGCCATATCTTTTGCCAGTCAACGTTATTTGTGACATAATTCTTTGAATTTGTGGTAAGAATGCTTTATGTATTAATATGCTTGATGAAAACTGCAAAAGTTAGATACTGCTATGGGGAAAAGTGAAGGACACGCCGGGAGCAACCAGTATTGAGTCCTCACATTGAACTGTATTTAACTGTTGCATATTGTTATGATTATGTATTAATATTATTGTATTAGAAGATGTTAGTAAGCCTCTGTGTTCCATGAACACTCTTCAACACGCCTAGAGCGTTTATAATTAAGAAAAGAAAAGAAAATCATACAAAAGGAGATGTGGTTACTCCACGTTATTGTATTGAAGAAAACTATGTAAAAGTACAGTGGCGTATCTGCCATAGGGACCTGGGGTGTGGTCACAGAAAGGTGTGAGTCATATAAATTAGGGGCTGGTGCACATGTATGCACACGAGGCTGACCCCATACCATCATGTGTACACAGTGATAAGGAATTGTGATCAGATGTGAAAAGGCCAGGGTGTCTTTTATTGCAGGGTTTTTTTATTTCCTGTTACCAGCCGGTGACAGGAAACCCGATGAGTGATTGTAAAGAAAAAAAGTCTCCTTTCAAAAGTTTATGCTGAAGGAGCTTGTGGGTGCTGATCTATATATTCTCTGCAGCGACATACTGACTTGTTATCTTCATACCAAGAATCCCAGGTGATGTGTTAACATCTGGGACATCTGACACTTCATTCAAATAAAAATTGTTATTTCCAAGAATACACAGAATTATAAGGGGGTGTAATGAAACAACAGCTCCTCCTAACAGATGACTAACACTATTAGCTATTAAAGTTTTAATCTGTGAATACACCTACAGGAATAATATAGTGACATTATACTTATAGGACAAAGAGTCCAAACATTTTAGTTAATCAGTATATGTAAAATATATTTTCCTCATTTTCAAAGACCTGTCCAAAAGAAATGGCAGGACAGGCAGATTAAATTGTACAAAGAAAAAAGCATTCAATTTTAAAGAAAACTTTAACCACAGTCTTATTCATTTTCTTATAGTGAGTTAAAGTGTAATGTGTTGATGTACCACCATTGTCATTTTACCCCTAGACACTAGTCACATTAGACACCAGCCACTAGAATAAAAATACGGACCGTGTGAGATCTAGGGAGGTAGCGTTAGGTACCCTGATAATACATCATCATCATCATCATTTAGAGTCAGGGGCCTACATTTGCTTGACCTCACACGGTTGGCACAGACACAGCTTTCTTTCCTATTAGGTAACATCTTATCCTCCCCAGCAAATTATACTTGCTACAACAGGACAGATATATATTTAAGCGCACTGATCAAGGTGATAGCTGTAGGAGGAGAGCTGTGAAGTAAGACACCTTCACGCTAGATCTGTCCTATGCTCCAATGGTGTCTGGTCATAAGTGGTGTGAATGCAGCTCGTTAACACCTCCCTGCCGACTGAAATGTATACACATATTTAATTATTCTTTCCTTCTGGAAATTCACACACACAACAAAAAGATACTAATTGGAATTTAAAATGGGATTAATAAATCCAATCAATACACATTTATTAGTTATATATATATATATACTCGACATTGAGAAGCTATACTCCTTGTAAATGTAGATAACTAGATACAACTCACAGAAGATCTTGATGTATTAGTAATGAAATAACTCAGTGATAGACACTTAAATTTAGTAGCTCAAACACATGCGTCGACTCGCCATGACACACACTGGAAAAAGAACTGCAGACAATCTCCTCACTTCTGCATTTGTAGTTTCACGTCTGCCAAACAACCATATAGGTATGACGTCACTTCCTGTCTTAATAAATGACTCCGTATAAAATAAACAAACAAGGGTTTTGGGCTGTACGCGTGATACCCCCACTGTGACAATGAGTTACATGCTCGGATTGCTGTCGATTAGATTCAGATATGCGATGGCCCAGGCAAAAGCATATATGCGGGTAACCTCCGATAAAAGACACCCCCTACATGAGAATTTAGCTGACATCAAGGAACAAGAATCAAGAGGGGGATGTCATGGATGGCACAGGCAGAGGCTACGATTGGTCAGGTGACCAGGGTTGAAAATGTATCCAAAGGGGAAGGGTGGAGTACGTCAGGGGAGAACTTGATAAACTACCAGCAGGTCATCATTAGCTTTGGCAGAGAGTGCAGATCTTGGGGCAATGGAAAAGCAGAGTTGGAGATTAATCAGCTGATAAGTAATCATGCTGGGGATGATTATGCCATTGTGTACACTGATGGGTCTGTAGTGCGTGGTGAGAAATCAGGATGGGGCTTCTCTGCGAGAATTAAGGGCAGGGTCGTCGCTGATCAGAGTGGAGCCTACATGACAACAACCTCCAGCATGAGAATAGAGGTAGAGGCAGTTATTGCAGCACTGAGGTGGCTGTCTGAAACTCCATCAACCATGGCAGTTATATTGTCACTCTCAAGCCATGCTTCGGAAAGTTCAGAACGGATGGCTTCGGCAGGAATGGAAAACATCAGTAGAATCCTCAAGTCTTGAAGAACTGGTGTGGATCTACTGTCCTGGTCATGCAGGGGTACGTGGCAATGAGAGAGCTGATAGACTGGCCTCGAGAGCACCCATAGTGGGCCACTGGAAATGGATAAGGGAAAGATACTAAGGGCAATTAATGATCGCCTGCTGGATAATGACACTGCAATGGATGAGTCAACAAGGCTGCGGCTGTTGGAGTTTGGCATCAAACGTGGGACTAGCAGAAATGGACCTGAGAGAGGATGCATCCGTCGTATGTACAACCAGCGTGTTACAGGTACAATTAGCATTCATACTCTGTGGGTTTGCCCTAAGTGCATTGAGGTCGATTCTGATTAACAATAATAATAACATCACATTAGTGGCCCTGGTGTTTAGGAACTGTCTCTTCAGTACTTTTTTGTACTTATCTGCTGTATCCTAATGCTACAGTTCAGTCCTTCAAAGGATCATCTCAATGGCTGGTGACTTTCCCGATGAATAGATGTCAATGTCTAAAGATGTCAGTGTGCTCATGGACTGTGTTTGATTCACATGGTCTACAATAATTCTGTTCAGGGGGGAAGTATTCTTCTGCATAGTGAGAAACACTGGAATCATATACTTCTAGTGCGCCTTTCTGTTCACACATTTTTTTGTTTGTTTTGTCTTTATTTGCATTCCATTTCAGTTTACATAATATGTACATTTTACAACAAGGAACATGAGAAAAAAATTACATGGCAAATGAAGACTCCTCTGTTCTCGCAAGTACTTTTGTACACATGCATACCCAGTTTATATGTTCAAAACCAAGGGCTTTGGTATGTATAAAACCGAGGGAAAAAAATATGAAGAAAAGGAAGCAGGATGTACATATTGAGTACCATATGTATAACAATATACATACATATTTTTTTTTTTTTAAAGATAGACAAAGATTAACAATGGAAGGGGAAAAAAGAGAAAATGATAAAGATTCAAAATTAAAAAAATAATGATTATAGGTCTAATAATAATAGGTAAATAAAAATAAAACTAATTATAATTATAATAATTTAAAGACAACAGAAAAACAACAGACATGAGTGGCTTGTCTAGTGTTCTACTTCTTTAATTCTTACGAGTGCCTGAAAACATACCTTTATGTTTGTTTCATATTAATTTACCGTTTACAGGCCTATGGTTTCCCTTCCTTATATGTTATAAATGTTTATACAATACCAGAACTTACCATCTATCCTGTACTTACTGTTCTAAGTCTACTATTATGTACTGGACACAGTATTAAGGTCTCTTTGTCTTGTGTGGACTGGCCTATGCTGTCTGATAAAGAAACAACAGAAGTGATTGCGTCATTAATAGGCCGTACTGCCCATGGTGGACTTCCGGTGTTATGTCTTTTGGTTCGCTCTATTGACCTGTCATCTTAGCATCATTTTTTTGGTGATGCGTGAATGGCAGGGAGGATAGTGTGATTCGCTTGCATAGCTAGGCGGGGTTGTCGCACGGAAGGTCCAGTGTTCAAATCCTGGGTAAGCCACTCATGTCTGTTGTTTTTCTGTTGTCTAGTGTTCTACTTCTTTATTTCTTACGAGTGCCTGAAAACATACCTTTATGTTTGTTTCATATTAATTTACCCTTCAGACACAACTTTACTTCGATGATTGAACGGCTTGTAGCGTATCACAATTGCAAGTCAGATCGCCGTCTTTCAACTGTGTGTGCTTGATGTGAATTCGGGAAGTATTTAAACTGTATCTTAAGCGGCCCTGTATAAACTTTTTTCAGTCAGTTTGACTTGACTGAGCCTGCGTTTTTTGATTAGTTACTGACTATTCCGTCTTTGCATAATGAGTCCGTCGCTCGTCCTATAAGTACGCAACTTCAACCAATGATATTAGGTACTTGTGTCTGTTATCACCCATTCTGAAATTCAATGACCACACCGGTTTCCGTACATTTGCCCGCGCGGGGTTAGTCTATTTTGCAATTCGCAAGTAGGGGTGGCAGGATAATTGTGTCTACATTTTCCTTACATTTGCCTGCGCGGGGTTAGTCTATTATGCATTTCGCAGGTAGGGGTGGCAGGATAATTGTTTCAACATTTGACAAGGATCAGTGCGTAGCGAGGGGACCCCCTCCCCACCCAGCCCTCTCCAGCCAGCGGCGAAAACAAATAAGGGATCAGTGCGTAGCGATTTCTTGTCAGGGTACAGTTTTGTTGGTTTTGTGGGCCCTAATACAGGACCGTGGTGCAGTTTTGTGGACAGTTTTGTTGTTTTGTGGGCCCTAATACAGGACCGTGGTGCAGTTTTTTGGACAGTTTTGTTGGTTTTATGGGCCCTAAACAAGACCGTGGTGCAGTTTTGTGGGTTTTCTGGGCCCTAAAAAGGACCGTGGTGCAGTTTTGTGGGTTTTCAGGACCCTAAAAAGGACCGTGAGGGGAACAGATCACCAAGGATCGTTGAAGCTATGCACATATCAGGACATACACATGTTCGTTCGTAGCAGCACAATTTAAAGAGGAGGCCAAAATTCTGTTATGTCATGCAGGATACTGTCGAACGGGACTGACGAACTTTATTCCTATGTCGCCACAAAAAGTCGCACATATAGGAATCTAACATGTGTCTCTGTTTTCCATTTTGACGTTTGTTGCGTTCTTTGGCAGCTTTCCGCAACCTCTCTATTCGTTGTGTGTTTGCTCCTGTATTTGGGTCGACAAAATTTGCAGAATGATTCACCGTTTCGTGAGTTAAACCTGGCAAATTCTGAATGGAATCTTTGAAGGACCGAGGACTAGAATGGAACCAGGCCAGGAAGAAGACAGCCGATAGGATAGTCTGGCGCTGTCTCTTCCAAACCTCTACACCTCACGGTAGAAGAGGAACGACTAAGTAAGTAAGTAAATTCTGAATGGTACTATATGCGCGCCATTGATCAGACACAACTGTCGTACCAGGACGAATGTTGGCTATGATAAAGGGCATTAGTGTAGCCGCTGAGCGGTCCGGCACTGGAACCATGAAACACTCACTTGTTTCACGACACATGCCACCGAATACCTACTGCTGTGGAAATACACGACCGACGTTATTTTTTCTGCGTGTGAACATCATTTCATCAATCTCAACCGTCGTATTGGGACCGCCAATTACAGCGGGATTAGCAATTAGTGAATTTGCACAAACCTCACGGAGGTTGCTGTTCCATTTTATGACAGCTTTATTGGCAATTCCTAGCTCTGATTTACAGAAAGCAATGCTAGTCATCGCTTTACTCCAACAGTAAATGAACAGAATAATCTGCCTGAAGGACAGATGTGTGCCCTCTAACCATGTGCCAGAACGAACAGTAATGTCCTGCTGACATGTGCGGCATCTCTAACGATCTTGGCGAACTGTGAGAGACAAACACATGACATGATTGTTAGCACACAGTCGGACGGTGTGTATAATTCCTCGTTCCTGCAAAAATTGCACACAAATCTTTTTGTTGCGTGTAAAATCTGACAACTCCAAGAGATTCACCTTTTACGGCCTTAACATGGCGATTGAATGACACGGTGTTAGATTTGCCGCGCGAATTTAAGAAAAAGTATGGTGCTTCGTGTGGCTACTAAATTTTAACAATTATAATCTGTGGGTGATAAAAGACACATGTACCGGTACCTGATATTATACCAGACTGAATTTCTACCAATGGTGCTAACGCAGATTTCACAGTGATTCACGTTTTGTGGTGAAAATCCAGTGATACATTATTTTCCGTGTCGTAAATCACAGAAAGAATTTATTTTCACGGCTCAGATCACCGAGAAAAACATTTTCTACGGATGAATCACAGTGAGAATTATTTTTCACGCTGAAATACAGAGAATGTTGCCTGTGTCGTTACACGTATTTTATAAATATATTACAATAATGGATCTGATAAATTTGTAAAAAAAACAAAACTCTGATATTTAATTATCCAAACAGTCAGTTCTCACAACTCGCATTGTGCTACATGTTTGTACAGAGCTAACAAAAATGACCAGCTGTGATACACCAGTTCAACTAAATTTAATATCAGACAAATCAAATCTGACACCAGACTGTCATTTGTTGCCTCCCCCATCGCTCTGCAGTGATGATTCAGCAATGGCCAAAACCTAGGGTATCTATTGTGAGTCTTCAAAGGTATCTACCTTCGCACAAGATTACTCTTGGCAGAGATGCAAATAGAAGGATGATGATCCATTTATCTTGATGGAATCTTCATAAGATATTCAGAAATCAAGAACAATGCTGAATGTGTCTTATCACAATTAACTTATTATCTGGTTATCAGCCCAACAGCTTTCGTGAAGAGATATATTGTATGATTTAGCTCGTTTAAGCCCCCAACTGATTTAATTCAGTGAAATCTTAAGTTAGTAACTCTGTTTGAAGTATATTTAAGGTGACTGAGACATATGGGTGCATTACACTCAAAAGGATTAAATCGACTATAAATATGTGTACATACAACTAACACATTTAATAATCAATTATATTTAACATTGTAAAATGAATAATTCTTTTAAAAAAGGTAATCATCACAGGGTTGTGTTATGGATATTGAGGGAATTGTCTGAAAGTTCACTTGGCAGCTTTTAAGTTTGTACTTTTGTGTTCCGAAAATAAGAGATAAGTAAGTGAGAGAAAAGACGAAAGAGGAGCGACCAATAACGTCATACAAACTAACCAAATTCTGATATCAGACAAATAAAATCTGACACCAGACAAACCAAATCTGAAACCAGATAAACCAAATCAGAAACCACACAAATACAAATCTGACACTAGACAATCCAAATCTGAAACCAGATAAACCAAATCTGACGCCAGACAAATCAAAATCTGTGTTCGTCAAGTCAAGTCTACACATTTACATTTTGCGTTAGAAAAAGTTTAGTCTGGCGTTCTGTTTATAATTTTCAATTTTTTTATTTTTTTTGGGTAACAGGATGAGGTAAATCAAGTGATGAAAACAAACGTGTGGCTACAAGTGGTAAGTCAGCTGGTCTAACATTTTTAATCACGTGATTTGACTATATGTTAATGTCTTACATTGTGGGAAGTTACTTGAGGAAAAGAGTTACAGTTCCTCGCATGTAAAGTTAGACCTTCTAACAGCTGCACCTTTCCAGGAATTATCGCATATATATATATATATATATATATATATATATATATATATATATATATATATATATATATATATATATATATATATATATATATATATATATATGAACCCTCTGTGGATGGGAAGGAGCTATGATGCTGATTAGCTTCTGACCGGGTTGGTAGGAAAGTCCACAGACACCCCAGCTTTACAGTGCCAAAGGGCTTTGTCCCATGGCCGCTGGTTATGTCATCATCATCATATATATATATATATATATATATATATATATATATATATATATATATATATATATATATATATATATATATATATATATATATATATATATATATATATATATACGAGGGGCGTTCAGAAAGTAATGCACCACATCGTTTTTTCTCAGGAGCTGTTTATTCAAAAAGCATGAAATTTGTACACAATATACATGGATATGTCATGTAAACATCGGTATTATTCAACATAATCCCCATCAACTTGTACGGCTTTATGCCAGCGCGAAACAAGTGCATGTATTCCTAGCCCGTACCAGATTTTGTCTTGATCATGTAGCCATTTCTTCGCTTCATGAATCACTCCTTCATCATCTTCAAACCTTGTCCCACGGAGTGCATCTTTAAGTAGACCAAACAGATGAAAATCAGAGGGTGCCAAATCGGGACTATAGGGTGGATGGGGTAGTACAGTCCAACCCAATTTGGTGATTGCTTCCCGTGTTGCCAGACTTGTGTGAGGTCGCGCATTGTCGTGAAGGAGAAGCAGGTCTGCTGGATTCTTGTGCGGCCGAACTCTGCGAAAAAGTTGATTGAGTTTTTTTAATGTCTTAATGTAAGCTTGCGAATTGATTGTCTCTCCTCTTGGCATAACGTCAACAAGAATCACACCTTCAATGTCCCAAAAGACAGTGATCATGACCTTTCCAGCTGAAGGAATTGTCTTGAATTTCTGTCTTCGTGGTGATTGCGGGTGATGCCACTCAATTGACTGTCTTTTTGTCTCAGGTTCAAAATGATGTGCCCAGGTTTCGTCACCTGTAAAGATCTTAGCCAAAAAGTTCTCTCCATCAGCACTGAAACGCTCCAATAATTCAGAAGAAATTGCTTTCCTTTGCAATCGGTGGTCATTTGTGAGACTTCGAGGAACCTATGTTGCGCAAACCTTAGAAAATCCGAGGGTTTTTATAACTGCATTTGCACTACCAATGCTGACTGACAACAGTAAGGCCAATTGTTGAGTAGTGATTCGCCTATCAGTAAGAATAATGCCCTCAGCGCATTTCAACATTTCTGCGTTGGTGGCTGTGGCAGGACGTCAACAGCGCGGCCGATCAAGCAGCTCCGTATCTCCACTTCCTGATTCTTTGATTCTCTGAACCCAGCGACTGACTGTACTCCTGTCGACTGCAAAACTTCCATACACATCACATAGACGCTTGTGAATGTTCACAACAGTTTCCTTCTCTGCAACGAGAAATTCTATCACAATTCGCTGCTTATAACGCAAGTTGCTAACACGCTCCATTTCAACGGTTTAGGGCAGCCGTATTATTTGGCCGGTTGCGGTGTAATTTGGTGCACACAATTGGCACATGCCATATTTGAAGTGTGCAAAATTTCATGCTTCTATCTTCATTATTAATTGAGAAAAACGATGTGGTGCATTACTTTCTGAACGCCCCTCGTATATACATACATATATATATATATATATATATATATATATATATATATATATATATATATATATATATCCACTCCCCCCCCCTTTTTACATGTCGTCATGTGCCTGTTCTACCTTCGAGGTCGTGGTTTGATAAATGAAGGAACAGGTTGACGAAGATGAAACGTTTGGCACACTTAGGCTTTATCTATCTATCTATCTATCTATCTATCTATCTATCTATCTATCTATCTATCTATCTATCTATCTATCTATCTATCTATCTATCTATCTATCTATCCTATTATCTATCTATCTATCTATCTATCTATCTATCTATCTATCTATCTATCTATCTATCTATCTATCTATCTATCTATCTATCTATCTATCTATCTATCTATCTATCTATCTATCTATCTATCTATCTAATTTATCTATCTATCTATCTATCTATCTAATTTATCTATCTATCTATCTATCTATCTATCTATCTATCTATCTATCTATCTATCTAATTTATCTATCTATCTATCTATCTATCTATCTATCTATCTATCTATCTATCTATCTAATTTTTCTATCTATCTATCTATTTTATCTATCTATCTATCTATCATAAAGTTCGTTCGGCTCTCTTTTCAGTCCTATTCATTATACAATCGTAGACTTTTCGTGAATCGTTTACTTTATTAGTTTTGATTACATGCCCCCCTAATCAGATTATCTTTTCTTATAATATCAATTGTAGGTTCTAATGACGATGTTTGTACTTTTCTACATATTTTATGTCATGTTTATAAGTAGTTAATGTTAATATGAGTGTGCTATTTTATTTTACTTTGCAACGTTGAATTCCTTGACATTGATATGTAAAATGCATATGGGAATAAATGAATTCAGTATGAAAGGTGAGAGAAAGGAAGGGCAGAATGTCAGACGGGCCTGCGTGCCCAATTCTCAACCCTTTGAAAATAAAGTTCGTTCGTTCGTTCGTTCGTTCGTTCTATCTATCTATCTATCTATCTATCTATCTGTCTGTCTGTCTTTCAGTCTGTCTGTCTTTCAGTTTGACTGTCTGTCTGTCTGACTTTGTATCTTTCCACGTATTTGAATTTTGTCAGCCTCTTGTTCTCTTAAAGTACAAATGCATTAATGTACACACCTGTTTCTTAATTACTTAACAACAATCATGTCTATAAACTTTAGCCTTATTGCCTACGCAGTTAGACCGCTTTCTTTCCCGGTACAGTTTCCGGGTTCCGAAATATAAACCTGGTAGCAACACGTTCCAGTCTACCCAGCGTAAATGGGTACTTAATTCTGTTCTTGACTTAGGAAAGGGAACAGCGGCGAGGAAGGGAACTGGTCACCACATCACACAAAAAAAGCTGGGCCTAGTATGGTGAGAGAGAGAGAGAGAGAGAGAGAGAGAGAGAGAGAGAGAGAGAGAGATAATAAAGTGGTTTGGCCGTCTCATGAGATTGTAGACAATCGGTTACCACTACGCGCCTACAACAGTAGAAAATCTGGTTTTAAGAGACGGGGAAAACACAGGCAGATAGATAAACAGTATTACAGAAATCACAACAAGACGGGGTCATATCAATCAGTGCCACAAAACTGGCTCAAGAAATAAATCTACAGCTCCTCACAAATCTTCATAGGAAAAGAAAATCTAACAAGTATGAAGCAAGTACATTTTGAGAACTCTTCAGTACTGTCGTCAGAAAACCCTCTTCAGTACCATCAACCCATCTTCAGTACCATCAACCCATCTTCAGTACCATCAACCCATCTTCAGTACCATCAACCCATCTTCAGTACCATCAACCCATCTTCAGCCGTACTTTTCTCATTCTTTCTCTCTCTTTGTTTGTCTCTCTCATTCCTTCCCACAAACTGCCGACACCACTGGTACTCGTCATTCCTGCGCATATACATCATACTCCCCCCAAATATACATAGACAAACATGCACATACTCATACCCACAGACATATAAATGCGATATAATAGCATCTCCTAACCTCTCTTAGGTCCATAAATTCACACAGAAGCAACATTCACGTAAATCGTTCTCATTCCTGCCTCGTTTTCATATTCGTTCGAATTCCTGCCTCGTTTTCATTAGTGCAAGTTCCCTGGCCCCCGGGAGATAATTGTTAAGTTATCCTACTTAAAAATGGAATTTCCCCATCCTGACGAAGTAAATGGTATTTGTGCCAATAGTTTAGAGGCGGAGGCTGAGGTTTGTTTTACACATGTATTAACTTATATACATAGTTTATATCTGTTATCTACTTCATCCACACCTGTGCCCAACGATGTAGGGAGAATTACATAGCAACCAGCCTTCTTCTGTTTCTTTTTTTAACTTCACGTTTGTCATCTTGTTCGTCATTCATCATCAACAATCATGTCTCTTGTAGCTCCTATTAGAGCATGGGACCACCTTTACAACTGGTTCACTTTGCAGAACTTCTGTACCTAAGCATCTCGCACCTGTGGTTAATCAAGCAATTATATTATATATAGGATAATAATGTTGCCCAGTGCATGAACCAAATATCAGTTGCCTTTTACAATATGCCTTAGTAAGCAGTAGGTCTTTTCTTTCATTTTCACATCAGAGACTTATGGGAACTACACCAGGCTTTTTCATGATTATCTTATTAATATTATTGTTAATATTATTAATCATTGTTACGGGTGATATTATTCTTGTAGTATGTAGGTGAACGTATTGCAAAGTTCAGTGACAAAATAGGCATTGTACTGACAGACACGAATGGATACGGGCAAGAACATACGTGACATCAGCTCAGACTAATCCAAGCCGTGAGTTGGATGTGTCCACATAATATGGTTGACGTTTATTGACAACAGCAGATAACGACATCATAGAATAATGGCATGGCATATATATAAGAACTTCGTCCTGTCCTTCAATCGTCACGTCTCATCAACGTTTCTGGCCTCTGTACTAGAGTTGCATACGAACGATGATCACCCAAGTAATGTGGGTCAGACAAATGCAGACGCGGAATTATATCATAAATTACTTCTTAGGTTGTCACAAACCTCTCACTAGGTTCTGGATCATCTTATCCAATATCTTCATAATTGTGGCGGCCTTCGAATAATAAAATATGCCACAAATCGCTCAACTTCCACAGTATATTAGGAGCTTACATAAATACGTCCTTCCTTGAAGACTACAAATCACGAAAGGCCAAGAATCTAAACCGTTAGAATAAATTAGTGCAGAACGCATTACGTCACAAACTACCGATGACGTATTAAATATCTCGCGTTCAATATAAGTGAAAACCCGTGCAAACAAAATGATTAACCACAGAGAGACATATTACCGCGTGTATTAACTGGTAATAGCCTATGTGTGGTAAAGATACAAAATATATTATAATTTGTACTTTAACAATAATATAATTATTCCTTGTCTTTGTAGCTTTCTCGGTACTTAATGGATAATAACCTTGCTTTTGCATGGTTCCATCGGTTAGTTTGTGGGTATCGAGCAGCTAGTACCAAATAATTGTATTTGTTCCTGTTCCACAGGCGAGCACTGCTACGTACAGTTTCGTCTAGCACTAATATAGAACAGAGCGATGCAGGTTTCGTTCCAAAGTCGTGCGCGTTATTTGAGATTCTCGTAAACTCACAGTTTTCTCCATAGAAGCTCAGTGCATTACGATTATGGGGATGCTTCTGCAAAGCATAGGTGAACATAAAAAGTAAAACGTCGTTTTCGTAACAAAGCATAGGTGAAAATAAAAAGTAAAACGGCGTTTTCGTAACAAAGCATAGGTGAAAATAAAAAGTAAAACGGCGTTTTCGTAACAAAGCATAGGAGAACGAACTAACAACCACAAGAACCATAAACACTTAAAATTATCCCGCCCCCCGCCCCCTAATCTTTTTTTCCGATCGCGTTATTTTGAATTCAGGTAAACTGCGATCGGGCAAACCGGATCGCTGTGTACTGACTGCCTATGCCAAATGCCTTATACAGTAGAATTCTTATTCGTCTTTTGCTATGTCGCTCCACATGGAACCATCAATACAGCTATTCCTCATGGAACCATCAATACAGCTATTCCTCATGGAACCATCAATACAGCTATTTCTCATGGAACCATCAATACAGCTATTCCTCATGGAACCATCAATACAGCTATTCCTCATGGAACCATCAATACAGCTATTCCTCATGGAACCATCAATACAGCTATTCCTCATGGAACCATCAATACAGCTATTCCTCATGGAACCATCAATACAGCTATTCCTCATGGAACCATCAATACAGCTATTCCTCATGGAACCATCAATACAGCTATTCCTCATGGAACCATCAATACAGCTATTCCTCATGGAACCATCAATACAGCTATTCCTCATGGAACCATCAATACAGCTATTCCTCATGGAACCATCAATACAGCTATTCCTCATGGAACCATCAATACAGCTATTCCTCATGGAACCATCAATACAGCTATTCCTCATGGAACCATCAATACAGCTATTCCTCATCGCCAAAACCGGCATTAAAACATTCTTGTGCTGTTACAGAGGTGGTTTATTTAGTCATCTGTCTTACATAATGACATTGCTAGCCCCACGCAGAGTTTAATATTAGTTGGCTCTTACGATTCGCATGAAGTAGCATTAGTTTTGTTCTGTCTTTGCCTTCTCGGAGATCCCTTCAAACTACACGGAGTAGAAATATATAGATGAAATTATCCTAATTCTGTCTCCTTTTTCGTCGCCCCATTTTCTATTCCTTCTTTGTTCTTGTTTTTTTTCCCCTTTAGCATCTACTTTATTATCATTATCACCATCATCGCCACATTTTCGCTTTTACTAATCATCTTCATTTTCGTCTTCATCCTCGTAATCTTCCATGTTTCTGCTCCTTGCTTCTTTTTTCTTCCTCTACTGCTTCTGCTGTTACTAGAACTACTACCACCACCACCTACAACAAGCCAAGGAATACATCGAAATGAACATCAGGCAAAACGCTGCTTAGAACTTTCACTTCAAGGATCAATCATCTGCATAGTCAGTTATGACCGGAAGAGGCTATTCAATACCATAATACTCGCCGTAAGTACGTCGGTCGGTCAATCACATTTTGCATACCGTCATTTGCACACTTTTTTTATTTTCGAAAAAGTACATTAACTTTCAGCCACAGCTAATGGGGTGCAACTGTGGTTGAAAGTTAGACATTAATTGTATTGTTTCCCTTATATGTACTCTCCCGAAAATAGAAAAGTGCGCAAATTAAATAAATCATGATTTTATTTTAATACTGTCACAGCTGCAGCCACGTTTAGAAGATGCACGAACAATTACGAGACATGTTGTCATAAAAGAAATGTTAGTTATTTAGTCAATTTACAGTCCATTAGATCATTATCACTGCTCCACATGTCATTTAGGAAGGTTACTCCTTGTCTTCATATGTATGTCTGCACCCATTTTAAGGTAGCCCTGCGGCAGTATGACTCATATTGTGTTAAGTAACCCAAACATATAGAACACGGCTGTTTGCCTGCTATTAAAAGTCGCTACGTTAGTTATGGAGCGTCCGATTGGCAGAGTGGTTAGAGCTCTGGTCTCTCGCGGCAAAGGTGCCGGGTTCAATTCACAGTATCATCACGCTCCAGTTTACCCAGCTGTAAATGGGTACATGACTTTGCTTTTGAGTTAGGGAAGGAAAAGGCAGCGATGAAGGGAACTGGTCACCCCACTTCTCAATGCAGGACCTAGTATAATGAAGTCTGTAACACTTCATTCCCCTACGGCAGTATATATAGAACAACCTTGACCTGTTTACGTTAGCTCTGAGCCTGAACGGTTGACCCAATTTCTCGCCAGCGAGGTCACAGCTTTTTCTGCAGCAGGAAATACCTTATTCACGTACTTACGTACTTAGTCGTTCCTCTTCTACCGTGAGGTGTAGAGGTTTGGAAGAGAGAGCACCATACTGCCATAACGGCTGTCTTCTTCCTGGCCTGGTTCAATTCTAGTCCTTGGTCCTTCAGAGATTGTCTAATGTTGTTGTCGTAAAACGAGTGTAACCCACTACTTTGTTAATCACTCTGTCGAGATACAGATTTGCTTCAACCAATCAACGAGCAACGTTCACCAGTCTCTGAGACAGAATAAATTAACGGCCATCTTGTTCACGCAAGATGGCGACAGAAAACTGAATAAAATTAGGCTGTACAGAGCATGAGACTAAACCGGAGGAAACCAATCAGCTTGCTCCGCCAGGAACCAACCAAAAGCTTTGCTTAAGCATTCACCTACCTATATAATCGGGCGAGATTTTATGCAAACGCACGCAACCAGACACGAAGCCAGAGATACCGACCGACTGAAGAGGAGAGAAGCTGTCACGATTTATTGCTTACCTGAGGGCATCGACCTGCAGCCTACTTCGCTAAGTCGAGTCAAAAACTGGCCTGTTTAAATCTTGGAGGGTAAATATAAATTTACGATAACCTTTAGGAAAATAGGCCTTCAGCAGGTATATAATGTTGGTATTTGTTGGGTGTCATTATACTACCTACACCTGTATATATTTTATATAAATTGTTTCAATATGAATGTATCAGGTTACTGATTGTATCTTGGGGCATTAGGTAGAAGGATTTTATTTCCTGATATGGATTGATGAAGACGAAGACTAATAGGACTCATAATTCAACCTATTGTCTCCTATAACTTCAGTCTATAACTTCAATCTATTATCTAAGACCAACTGCAATATAACCAAAACAGTCCTTGTTAGGACTCAATCTATTGTCTCCTATACTTCAATTTATTGTCTCATCTAACTCCAACTACAATATAACCAATACAGTCCTTGTTAGGACTCATCAATCTATTGTCTCCTATAACTTCAATCTATTATCTCAGATAAAACCAACTGAAATATAACCAAAACAGTCCTTGTTAGGACTCAATCTAATGTCTCCTATAACTCAATCTATTGTCTCCTATAACTTCAGTTTATTGTCTCAGATTACCCCCACCTGGAATGTAACCAAACAGTCCTCGTCTCATATACTCCTATCGTAAGAACATAACGTTATTGTTAGGATATATTATAGCACTTGTCAGAGAGGGCCTGGTATATTCTAGGGGGAAGGAAATGGTTGTAGCACACCTAGGTGTACATATTATTGGAGGTATTCATGTATTGAATTATATTATTGGATGTATTCATGTATTGAATTATATTATTGGATGTATTCATGTATTGAATTTATATTATTGGATGTATCCATGTATTAATTTATCAGAAAGAATGTTTTGCAAGTAGACACCTGTCTTGTCTCGCTATTGCTAAATCATACTGAGCCATGTTGTCATCCATCCTACAATGCAGACATCTGAGACACGTTCATTTCACCCACACTAGAAATAGATGGGCTTGATGACAGAAAATTAGCCCCTATTTTTTTTTGTCACAGGTTTTATTCGTGTCATAAACACTGAGATCGTGGGTCGTCAATCCAGCTACCTGGAACTCCGCAGGAGCATAGATGTTGTCCTGACTCTACATCTTTGGTCCCCCTCAGTCTTGGGTGGGCTAAAGGAACGATACTCAGCCGATGTTGTGTGAACCAAACAAAGAAGAACAGACCTTAGAGAGATGAGTACACATTAGTACCATTTCTGTCAGCATTGTGAGCATAGAAACTGTCAGTGATGAGAAAGTGAATTAGCACAGCAAGAGACAAAAATAACAGCATAGCTGATAAAATGTTATATCCTTAATTAACAGCACAGCTGATACTTGTACTATAATTGAATAACAGCACAGCTGATATAATTTTTGTTCCTATAATTGGAAAACTTGTTGTCTATATAAATATAAATATTTGTAAATCATATGTAAACTTACAAATTCATTACGTTCCATTTTTTTCAACATTCACCCTTCAGCACAAGAGTAGATAGTGTATATACTAAATAAATAATAAGGAAATTGTATTTGAACGACTTGTCAATTTTATCTTTGTTAAGTAAAATCTGTTTCCTTGTTTATTAATATCACAGTTAGTTACACAGCGGAGGTGGCACTTTATGTCGGTCTCCTCTCTACTATTGTTTCGAGATCAGAACATTCACAGCCGTAACTAATTTGTGATACCAGTAGTTCTCTCAGACACTGGGACTTCACCATTTTCTGCAGAAATTCTATTTCTGTAATTTTCAGTACTATACTGATCCTAGAGCCAAATAAAACCTCACGCCACAGTTGTCCTTCCAGCTTCCTGGAGGTCTGGATCCAGGGCTCTTAGTTTCCCATACTTGCCGTGATAGCCGATCTTCGCCCATTAGTAAAATACCAGTTGATTTTATTTAAACAAAAGCGTGAAACTTAAATCATTGTACGCGCATTCCTGTTATTATAGCACTAAAATAATTTTGTACAAAATATGAACATGCACGCTGTTCACGTTGCGCATGCACACCAACCTTAGCGCACTTTTCTTTGGCGAGTGTTACTACTTTCGGTAGCGTTACGAACGGAATGACAGAATGAGCTGGAAAACTAAATTTATGCTTAAAGTCGGTCATTATGGTTTCCCGATAACGCCAGTCCAGTTTACATAACAAATATAATTTGTCATCAACTTTTTCTTTTTATTTATTTTTGTTTTTTAAATATTTTAAGATAACCAGTGGATACACCTATGCCAACGATAAATAGCCCTCTACAGACTGTCAAAGATATGGTCAAACATTTGACCTGTCCTCATGCCTTTTGTTTCGGCACTGTCTGCATTTGATTTATTCTAGCTAAAACTGGTTATTTCTTTATTTTTTTGAATTAGTTACTCGCGACTGTGTACAATAGGTGCGCACTCGTGCGGACATGTCACTACACTAATTCAAACCAAAAAAAAATATTTTTGAACGGATCTTGTAACTTTCCTGTAAAACTAAGAAAAATTAACCCAGACAACGGTAAGAGTTTTTTTATATAACGTAAAGAAAAAAATTCGAACATGACATGAGTTTTGTAAGGGCAAAAAATATATTAATAACTGCATGGAAAATCTAAGGCTGCATGCAAAAATTCATGTCCATTCAACAAACAGTTTTGGAGAAAATTGACACTTTCTGTGGGCACGAATTTCCGAACGGACTATAGTAATGAAAAATATAGAATGTAAAATGCATAACTTACGCCAATCTTGCCTCACAGACTGTTTGCTCAGAGAAGTAGGTTTAAGGCACTAGCAGATGCCTTTTTTCACGAGTTCTTGGGGGTCATTAATTTAACAATAAATTCCCACTTATGACACCGTGTTTTAGATTCCTCAGATTCTGGTTGTCCATGTTAAAATGGTAGAGTTTATTCTGGGCTCTGAAGTCCTCAAAATTGCTAAAACAGTGGTCCGGTCCGATATAAGAGTCTTGATACTACTCTTCTGGCAGTCTGGTGAAGTCTTGGCAAGCGATTCTCACAGGGTCTTAAAACTGAAAACTCATCAGGTTATATGGCTCTGTCTTCCCCACGCATTTGTTTGTTACGATGCTAAGTAGTGCTCCAATCATTTCAAACATGCGTATTTTGTGGGATAATTCAAAATTATTTCCACGTAGGAAAAATTATGCGCGTGATGCAAAAGGTCACGTCTCGTATATATGGAATAAAAACATCTGATCAATCTCTCGGCAGTGTTTACAAATAACGTCTTAAATCTGCCTGGACTATTACACCATTGTCGCTCAGGTGTGTCCGGCTGATCAGTACGTATCTGTAATCTATCCACAGGCGGGTACTTTATCGCCCGGCACGCCTTATCAATGCTTAACACAAGTCGCTGGGACGATTTTAGTGCTAATATGTAGTCTGATCACCCTTTTTTAATTCAATGTAAAAGTTATTTGATGACAACATTTTTGGTTAAAGTGCATGGATTTGTTTCAAAGATTTTTCCCTGATAAAAAGTGTTTTTAACAAAAACTTTCAAGTTTTCATTATTTGTTCCTCGGGTGAGGGCGACATAGTAGCGCCAACAATAAGTCTGCAATACTTTAAATTAAAATTGTATCTTGAAGAAACAATCAAAGACTTACATGTTAAGGTTATATTTAACAAAATGATGAGTTAAATCCATTTCCGGAATGAAACTGGGTTCTACAATCAAAAACTTACTTTTTATTCATTTATCACTGTCATTCACTTTGTGGTGCACAATTCACCGACTTTTCTTCGTTGAGTGTTACTGTTCTCGGGAGAGTACATATAAGGGAAACAATACGATTAATGTCTAACATTCAACCACAGTTGCATCTCTTAGATGTGACCGACGTACAAACGGCGAGAATTATGGAATTTGAAAAGCGCGTATGCTTGCGTTTCTTTTGTTTGCGTGCAGGCCAGAATACTGTTATTGTGCTTTGTCTTTACACACGGAATACCTAGCCTTAGAGGCGTAAACACCATGAAGACTAGTAGAATGAACAGTTATTGCAGACCACAAATTCTTTTATATTTGAGCAAGCGCCTAATATAACCAATGGACCCCGTGTTTAGGTGAATAGAGCGCGCTTCTCTAAAAGGAGGCAAAACACCTATTTAGAAAAAATAGGGTCAGTGGGTCCTGTGGTTGAAAAATTGCATGAGGGAAAGCATTCTTTAGATGTTATGATTACCCCGTGCTGTATCATTCCTCCAAGAGAATTTCTTAAATCTCTTGTGGTAGTTGTCGTATTGCTGTAGCTGATAATTGCAAAGAAAAGATATTTTTATATTGACAATGACTTTCAAAAACTGCCTGTATGTTACATTTGAAAATGTTGACACGTTCTGAATGTTGTATAGATAGAGAAATAGCCTCATCTTCTTGATGTTGTTCTTAATATAGTATTGGAAAGACTACCAGCTCAGTTGGAAACCCAGTATGTATGGCAACATTGGCTCCATCAGGATTACACCAGAGAAGGTCTGGGTTCCTGACTTTGTTCTGTTCAACAAGTAAGATTGTGGATTTATATTTATAGCTGAATATTAATATGTAATGCCTGTTGTGTTTTCCTGGCACACTCGCAGTATTCATATACGTTGTAGACAACTGCCCCGTCAGTGATTTGGTGTAAGTGGCGACAACTGTGAGACTGTGCACGGGGCGGGTAATTCTTTTAGAAAATAGATACTCCAGAAACCACCACTTCAAGAGCGCATGATAGCTTCTGTGCAGGCTTCCAGCAAGAGGAACAACTGCAATGGTGGGTGTATGTTTCACAGGGAGCTAAAATAGAAATGATGAATGTGTAATCTGTAATTATTCTTTGTGTTACAAACACAGTAGGTATGTTTATGTTTAGCCTTTTCCCAGTAATGTTAAACTTAGGAAGTTCATAAAACATTTAAATTATGCCCTTCATAATGGGTCAGAAATGAAGAATGTCAACGTGAATATCATGTACATAATGGTTCAGAAACGAAGATTGTCAACGTAAATATCATGTACATAATGTTCAGAAACGAAGATTGTCAACGTAAATATCATGTACATAATGTTCAGAAACGAAGAATGTCCACGTGAATATCAGGTACAAACTCCCACGCATCGTCAGTATGATATCATCATTTCCCTGTTGCCTTTATGAGGCAGGGATCCACCATCATAGCTGATCCCTTTGTAGGACGCCTGCCACATGGCATACATGCGCTTTTACGGTGGTAGCTTCTGAAGCATACATGCGTTTTTACGGTGGTGGCTTCTGAAGCATACATGCGTTTTTACGGTGGTGGCTTCTGAAGCATACACGCGCTTTTACGGTGGTGGCTTCTGAAGCAATTTTGTTACATGATCAGGTTGCCATCTGAGGCAACAGTAGCCCTCTTCTTTCTTCTACTGCTCATTGGTTGACTTTTAAACATAGTTCGTTTTACATGGACAAATATTTACCAAGGTATTTAAATCCAGACAGTTTGTATGACATGATTATAAAGCGTTTTTCTTATAATTTGAAGAATATAAATCATATATTGTGGTTGTATCACTTCTCAGAATCTCTTATCATTTTTTTCCAGTGCCGATGGGAATTTTGAGGTGACCTACAAATCTAACTGCGTGCTGTATTATGACTCTCAAGTTAATTGGATTCCCCCGGCAATCTACCACAGTTCCTGCTCCATCGATGTCCAGTACTTTCCATTTGATCAGCAGATATGTGAGATGAAATTTGGCTCCTGGACGCACAAAGGAAAAGCCCTGAATTACACCTTCTACAAAAACAGAGACAAGTTAGACTTGGCTGACTACTTAAAAAGTGGTAGCTGGGACATCATCGACTGTCCAGGAGATTTTGAGACCTACACAGATGAAGTGAATGGCGACCAGAAAGAGCTAATCGTCTTTCAGTTTGTATTAAGAAGAAAGACATTGTTCTACACCGTCAACCTCATTATTCCGTGCGTTCTGATATCATGTGTGACCGTGTACGTATTTGCTTTGCCAGCAGACGCCGGAGAAAAGATAGCGTTGTGTATCTCACTCCTTCTAGCTCTGGTTGTGTTTCTGCTGCTGGTCTCCAAAATTTTACCACCATCGTTGAGAATCCCTCTCATCGCTAAGTATTTACAGTTTACGTTTGTTATGAACCTCATCGCAATTTTTTATACGGTCATCATAATCAACAGAAATTACAGAACACCTAGAACCCATAGCATGCCATACTGGGTTCGCATCGTCTTCCTGAGGGAATTACCAAAGTATCTACTTATGCCTAGGCCAGACCATGACAAGCGATGGCAGGATACTATGACACCCACACCTTCTCTTCCGTCCACGCCTGAGACACGAAGAATCAACTTGAACATTTCAAGCGATATCCTAGCAACCTGTCAGCTCGGCTGTAACGAGGCTAGTGAATATCGTTACGCAAATACCCGGAATAGACACCCGAGTGAGAACAGGCCTACACCAGGTGGCAGTTTGATGGAAGAATCAAGCCATCAGAACAGCGAAGAACAGTCCAATTTTGTGATGACCCCCGAACTACGGAACACCATTGAGTGTGTCAAATTCATATACAGTCATCTCAAATGTGAGAAGGAGTATGAAACAGTAGGTGTTCCCTTCGAACTTTGTTGCTTAGGCGTTCCACTCGTGTAGCAAGTCATGATAGTAAATATCATCATCATCATCATCTTTCTTTGTCATCCTTACATAGCATGTAGCCACCACTGCTCCTAGCCCCCCTTACAGAAAACCTGCACCAAACATTAACATAATCTTGTAGCAGTGGTTTATGTGGCCATTTGTTTAACATGATAATGTTGTCAGCCCCATATTACTCTCCCTGAGGGTGCAGACGTTTTATTCATTCTTTGTCTCTTCAAATATATATTGCTAAAATTGACATATTCACAGGCTAGTCAAACTATTGTGATAGGGTGGGCGAGATGATGATGATGCTCTTGTGATATGTAATCACTTTCTTGCACACTGGCACCGACCCGAACAACAATAAAACTCTGATTCTAAGGCAGCTGCTGTATTTATTCATACAACCCAGTCAGTGACAACAAGCACATAAAGCAAACATTAAACAAATAAAACAAAGCAAACAAAACACCCAGCCAGTGCTCGATTGCTAATCTGAAACGCAAACAAAGCGCCAAGTAGTTAAAATCAAAATAGTTAAATAATGAGAAACACCATGCTCTCACCTGTCAAACTGTCCTTCTTCCACGCTACCTGAAACATTCAACTATCATGCACACACACTCAGCCCATGCATGTCGTCTAATCAGACTAGTATTGTGTTGTGCATGATGCTGGCAATCTCACCGTGTAACACAGATTGCTACCGAAACCACTATTGCAAAAGCATCTGAATGCTTTGTGCGGTCTCCATGCGGAGGCCAGCCACACTGGTGGCCATATGCTCCATAAGGAGCGAGAAGCGACATAATTTGTTCCCAAGTGGACCCACCTGCTCTCATAAATTACCCGACACATAACAATAACTAAATAATAATGAAATATGCATAAAATAATATTAAACGATATGTACAACGAATACTCTCATTAATGAGCATAAACCACCACCTCGCAACTGATCCATCTCAATATTCGTCCCTGCACTCTGAAGCAATTCGTATATGCCGACTGATGAGATTGGGAACTCATCATATAAAACACATTGTTACAGAAACAAACCACTGCCATAGCATATAAATGCTTCGTGCAGGCTTCTGTTGGATTCAGCTGCACTTGTGTCGCCCTGCTCCGCAAGGAGCAAACAGGAATGTTTATGTCTGAAATGTGCTCCACGTACCAAAAGTAGGCGTATCGTATTTACAAGGCATATTAATGACTAGAACTAAATACATTACTAGGCCTGTAACACGTGGTGCCATCTTGCGAGGACAGCATACAGCACGCTAACAACCCAGCTAAACTGCGTGGTTGTACATTCTATAGTAACCTTACATTATAATACTAAATATTATAGAAATAATGGCTTAGCAAAGCTATTTAAAGCAGTACAGATAACCAATGTAGATTTTACACTGTATAAAGGATTATGAAACTAAGAACGCTAACACCTATTAGCTTATAGCCGATCTTACTAATACTTACACCACATTATCAGTCTAACATTACTGAAGAAGCACAGGACTTTATTCTAGTAAGCTGTAACATATTAATAAATTGCAGCACTCACCACACTAAAATAAACTATTTCGGCATCAGCACCATAGTTAATAAATATAACAATCTAAATCGCGCCACAATTAAATATTATTCAAACCGACGTGTCGGATCTACATAAGATCATTGAAGGTTTCATTAACCCCAAACAAAATGGAAATACTTAACCATTAATTTCATTTACACAAATGTAATAACCGAATATGTCAGTTCTAGTATGGGCCACGTGTTATATTTCCTGAACATGGACCATCTGCTCCAGCCACGCCATGTCTGAATAAATCTAGATCTGAAACCAACCGCACGCGACATATAAATAACATTGAATTAAGTATATAATTATTTAAAATACTACGGCACAAAGATGGGGATCTGTAGTGGATTTGATGGTATTGTATGATGGTGATATTACTAAGTGTGATGCATGAGGTCAGCTGTGAAGGCTCCTGAGATAAAATGTAGCTGTGAATTGTCAGAAGGCCCTTCTTGCTACCACTACGACCTCACACCTATCTTTTTTTACTAATGAATGTGGCTACGTTAAATGTCTAGGGTAATGATATGTAATGTGTTGTGGTAGTTTACATACACACACACAGATATTTACTAAGTCTAATAATATTAATAAAATGTTATAATACACTGAACTAACTCAGCTGTGTAAAATTTTTGATAGTAATTTTCTTACATTTATTTGTTCTGAACCAAGGTTTTAATTTGGTCAGAACATATGAAAGGTTTTGCAATTATGAAAGAAATGCATGAATATTACATAATAAATGCAAGGTGTGTACATATGTATGTTACTAGACTAGTTAATATTACTACTGTTTATAGTTGTAATCTATTCTGGGAGAACACTTAATGGATGTGCTGTTGGGGTGGCCTCATCACTCCCTGTCTATGGTGACTACACATTGTCCAGTTATTGGATGGAATTTTTATGGGTGTGTTAGCAAATAAGTTGAGTTGGTGAATTCTCAGCAGACCAGGCGCTCACGTAGCTTGAAGGTGTAGCTCTGGTGCTGAGATCTGGTGGCCCCACCTCTCCGTGCTTGGGGGCAATATCAGAAGTTTGGTGGCCCCACCTCTCCGTGCTTGGGGGCAATATCAGAAGTCTGGTGGCCCCACCTCTCCGTGCTTGGGGGCTATAATAGGCTGCTCTGACAAAATGTTACTGCACGGGTCCACTCTGGTAATATTCAACAACTCAGTTGACACCGCATTGGTGCCAACTAAAACTCACAGTTCAGAATTATGAATATAGAACACAGTTAAATGCTAGCAAAACTCAGCTGAGCTGCTGGCCTTAGTATGGCGTCCCTCTAAATATTTCAATAGCTTCTGGGAATTACACCACTTAATAATTCACTGTGTCTACTAGGACAACTTATAATGAATGACACAAAATGCGCGTCTGAGCGCCGATAATATATTCATCTATGGCCAATCACTGCCTTTTATTTTTTCAAATTCAAATATCCTACCAAAAAGTCATTTCAGTCATACCTCAGTCAAGTATGCCTTATTGTCTGTTGGTCCGTCCGTCTCTACTTGCGTTTCACAAAAAAACACACTTGTTTTTTGAACCAACCCTGCCTTCCCCTACACAATTTTGCCTGTAAAGTTATTTTTAGCCACAATTCACCATCCCACCCCGTCTCTTCATTCCAACTAGATTTTAGCACTTGCGTCTTCAAGGCCACAATTGTTTGAAAATTAGTGACATGTTTTATTTCAATGCAGACGATCGTTGATATGAACAACACAGTCTTTTGTCAATATCTTTCTTATTATCTGTCCGTCTGTATAAATGAAAGCATATTATTTCACTGCACAAGATGGGCCATCCGGCCAGCTAGGTTTTATATTCCTAACATTATTATTAAGAAAAGTTACTTTTCAAATATTTTCTAGAATCTTCTGGAATGCGTTCATCACTGCATTCAAATAAACGGACTAAGTTATCGCAAAAGCGTCCAAAAAATGACTGTGGCGTATAATATCCAAGGTCCCTTTTGTCGATTTCTTTACTTTATGTCAACTTGGGGAACGTGACTTTTTCCTCCTTTCCCCACCACTTGCGTCTTTTAGCCTTGCTAATTTCAAGCACGCGTTCAGTCAGATTTTTCCTTTTGATCTCCGTTCTCATCCCGTTCCGTTTTGCCGTCAAGTCTAACAATTTAATTTCCATGGCGGGTGATGACCCGCGGCGTGGGCGATCATGTATTCTAGCAGCTTACGCATTAGTTTTTATCCCTACGTTGTATCATTGGAGATATTTTAACGTTGTATCACGGTTAATTTTGTGACAGGATCCTATATCCTTTCTAACATTATAAAGACTTTAGAATGTTGGAGAATAATATTATATCTACTCACAAATTTAAGGCATGTTCTTGCTTGAACTAGACTTCAGTATTTCTCAATAGCTTGTTCTCTCTCCGCGACAGGCGATCAGAATGATAAAGAATTTAAACTGACGCGCTTGCCTGGACGCTTCTCTTCTCTGATTGGCTGCTATCCGTAAGCGATTTGACTAATGTTCTATTTTTAGATCCTGACTGAGTAACACTAAAATGGCTGCCAAATCGCTATGTTGTAGTAAAAAGGTAGAGAACGACAGACAAAATGGCGATGACAAGATGGCACTGTCACACAATGAACATAATTTTAAAAGCTAATCGTAAGTTGGTAGAAGAAATAATAGATGAAGTAATTCTGTTAAAGTAGTAAATGTCACAAAAGCTGGACCACTAAAATATATAATACTCATTCAAGCTTAGGTCATTTCTCCTGCTAAAATATATTACCGCCTTCACAACATTTGCAACTGAAGAGGTGCACACCAACGTGAATATAGATATAACTGGTAAGAGAGTTCTTGAACTTTGTATATAAAACCAATCCTGACATACGGAAATGGGTCATGGACAATTAATAAACAAGTAGGAAAAGCGCTGGAAGCCACAGAGAATATTAAAAATGTCATGTAAAGCTAAAACAAGTAATGCGCATGTCCTGAAAGAGACCATTGCGCTAATGAAGCTTATTCCCAAAGGTGGAAGGAAGCAGTCCACTTTTGTCAGGCTCGTTATATGTAGAATAAAGGTGGAATATTTCGTAACAACAGCAAGAATTCAAGTACAAAGAGATAGAGGACGATAAAGAGAGGAGATAACGACAGTTTGACATCACAGCATGGAAAGAAGACAGCAGAATTGATAAACATTACTGGAGACAGAAGTTGTGGAGAGACATAATCGCATACGCCACTGTCGTGAGTTTATATTAGAAGTATTTTGTTGAGTAAGACAATGTGAGTGAACTGCAAGAATTATAGAGAAAACACAGATAATGTGTGAAATTAGGGAGAAACTTAAGACAACCTTGAAGGAGATCTATTAACTCTATCACTCTTTCCGTGCCCCACAACTCACTTATGTATTCTTAAGTATCACCCACTCTCTCTTCTTTTTCACAGACAAATAGAGAAATAGTAAGAGCTTACACTGTTACTTAATAATAGGTATGGATGAAGGTCTTGAACAGCGCATTAACAAATGGTTAACATTTATTAAAACTCTTGTAGGTTGTACGTAAAATAAGAAAAGGAATAAAACATCTCAACAAATAACAATTTATCAAAATAGCAACGTTAACAATTACATCTATTCATACATCGAGGCAAACAAAACCATTCTGTAGGACACCGACAACAGAAATAAACAGAGACGGTACTATAATTTCAAAGGCTTGTCATACTGAGAATGAATGAGGTTAATTCCACAATATCAATTCTTAACAATACATGCATCCCACATAGAATAATTTTATTTGTGTGAGCGTTTGCTGTGACAGTAAATATCAACTCGGTTTCCTCTTCCAACTTAACAAATGGGTTTTCCAACCATGTAGTTCCCATTGAGAGAATGTATTATTATTCCATATCATTACGTGAATTTACATAACATAAAAGCATTAGATGCATTACACAATTAATTTGTATGCGCCCCGTGGGGTCGATACACAAAATGGAAAAATAATAACCTCCCAAAATGGAATACATACAAATGCAATGTTTATGCTTCTATGATACATTGTAAACTGCAAGAATTATAGAGAAATAGACATGTTATAGGATTCTTTCGCTGGCAGTGGTTAACTTTTTAGACTGCATCGTAAGTTCCATGGTTCCATACCCTGCCATGAGAAGTTTCTCCCAAAATAAATTTCTTCCTCCCACAAATTTAGTCGTTATAGCAAACACATGTCACTAGTAAGATTTATGTAAATAATTTTGCGCACTCTAATTCAGCTTGTGATAAAATGCACCGTTTTTAACCCTCCCTCTCAAATTATAATGATAATACTGTAATTGAATTTTGTTCCAATACGCCAAGATAGCTACCATTGCCCTACCCTGCTCATATTTTTCAAAAGTCCAATTCTAGTGACGTAAAGTTACCGTTTCTAGTTTCTAACCCGCTACTATAAGAATTTGAAAATTGTCAAGGACGATAAAATCTAATGCAAAAATTGGACACTCCCTGAATTTTTTTTAACTAACGTATTCTAAGAATCTATTATTAGTTACAACATGCGACAGTTGTCGTTTTTCAGAACGTCGCATTTTCAAAAACGCCAGAGAGCTGATTGCGTTTTTGAAACTATTAACGCCACGCGAGGGTACCCATCCCCGATTACCAAAGGCTTTCGTTACTCCGTACTAATTTTTAAATATAACATAAAAGCGTTTTGGCAGACGGCACACACGTGTTTCTTTCAAAAAAAGACGGGAGACAGAGTGAGAAGAGGGGGATAGTATGGGAAAAGTCTACAACCACTTGGGTATTTTCAAACTGAAACGAACACATGAGTGCAGGGGAGCGAATGGGACTAAAGAAAGACAGAAAACGTAAATAATGTAATGCATTCTACAGAAGGATGAATAAAAAGGAAAAGACAGAATGTAATTAAAAGCAATAATGTTGTTTATTCAATACTATACTATTTCCCATGAAAACGTATCTAGTCTTATAAATAAAGAGAAAAGTACAAAGATGAAAACTTAGGGAAAGACGTAGATGAAAATATACTGGATAAATAAAGGACATTAGCCTGATTAAAAATCACTTTTCATCTTTTAGATAGCTTCAAAAGTGACTGAGTTATCGCATAAAATAAAATTGACAAAACATACAGACGATCACACTGATGTCCCAGCTCAATTTAAAAGTAACATTTTTCTAGTCGTTGTTTGGAAACAAGTCACATTGACTTGCCTCATTTTGATAGACACTACTAGGAGGAAAGGAGAGGTATAAGTTTGAAGTTTTGCCAACTTAAAGCGACTGACGAACTTATTTGGAAAGCATAAATAAATGTTGGGATTTTCAAAAATAAATGTCAAATCGCTGTAGTTTAAACTGATTGGTTAGTGTTAGAATAGACATAGAGGGAAATAAAACTACCGCATCTGCTATGCAGGGTACCACTTGAGAGAGATTTTTCATACACGGAAGGTTCAGAGCAATTAATAAGCAAATTGCCGTTGTGTCTGAAGCAGCAGCTATCTAAAAGTGACCATTGACAGCCTGTTAAACCTTAACAAAGTGTGTGTGATTATTTCATTGATTGCGGTAAGATGAATAACCTTTTTTAATACATTATTTGATGTAGAGGCCCACCCCGATAGGGCGCCATAACATCGTGTGTGTACGACATTTTGCCTTTGTGGAAGATTGCGACATACTAGGAGCAGAGGCATGTCTAAGAAGACTTAGGAAGCAAATCAAACTAAATTTGAGTTGAATATTGTCATACATATTTTGACTGTAAGACCAGGAAGTCACTGGCAGGCCTATTGGTATATTAACCTTGGAGAAAAGAAAAGATTGTATTTCAGCTGAAGAAGATGATGTATATTGACAGGGGCGTTGAGACTATGTGGAAAAGAAGATACCCACTATTTATGAAGAAGTCACAATAAAGTTAAAGACTGTAGCTAATTTAGTTAGCTCTTTTATCTGATCACAATACTTGTTTAATGATGTTAAATTGGTAGTGGTGGAGACCATTAACTAGGGACTTAGGAAGGCCTGTTCCTCTTCTTTCAGGGTTACATCACCCAGTTTCAAGTTGGTCAGGAGTTGGAGCTGCAGAAGTTGAGGCAACCTACCGGTTGTTTCTTTATATAATCTTACAAGTATTCGCAGTTTCCAGAATACACTGCAGTGGAGAAGGGTGCAGTGTTCTAGAACCAGTCCTCCAGGGTCTACAAGGATTCTAAGATAAGCCTATATCTTGCAGGCTTATGCAGACTCAAATGTACTCGTATTTAATCTCCACCCTATTCAGTAACAGTTTGTGAAATGATGTGAAAACCAGTTTCCCAATATTGACTCTTCGTATAACAGGGTTTTTTCCACCAGGGAATAACAGTTTAGAAACTTTAACATATTAAAATATATTGGACAGATGTCCTTCTTGTGTATTTAATTTGATAAAACCATAATTTCATTTTAAGTTAAACATTCCTGTCCTAAAAAATTTGAGGGGCAGGAAATTAAATTGTTTATACATATATATCATAACTTTAAACCCAGTCTTGTTTATTTAATTTTATTAATTTACATGTGTAGTTGTTTAACGCAATTATCACTACATTTCCATTACCCTAGACACCAAGCCATATAAATTAACATCACAAACACTAGTTACCCAAAATAAATCGCAGAGTGAGATCGTAGGGTGGTAGCAGTCAGGTACCCTGATAACATCAACTTCAACTATTAGACTCAGGGACTTGCATAGCTGACCTCACTCTGTAGACACATTCTGACTACTTTTTCTTTACCATCAAAACCCACCACACAGCTTAAGCTTACAGTTAACACATACAAAAAACTATGAGGCTCTTAACAGATTAAGTGTCTGTTAGCTTATGTTGTTATGGAGCTACATTGGCACATTTAACCCGATACCTTACTGAATAAATTACTGAGGAGTTGTCACAGAAAAAAAAACGCAAGTCACTGCTATCAGTTATATATACACTAAAACTAAGTACATATTATATGACAAATGTTAACTCATCCCGAGATACCAACAATTTAGACACACAGGTCGCATCTTTCCCCTCAAGTGATCTGTCTAATTCGGTTATCGTCGGGCTCAGTTGCTGACGAAGTGTAATGAAAGTTAAAATCTATCAGGTCTTATAGTCTTGTAACTGACGCTGACCTGAACATCTGCGGTAACGAGGTTTTTTGCAGGTGTTCGGCACTCTGCTGTAGTGTAACCTCGAGTAACGAAAACATTATTCTAGAATCCACAAAGGGGGCACTCAAGTTCACTGCTTTTTACATAACATTATACACGTTAACCCAGCGTCCGACAACTTCGGTTCTAAAAAGCCCGCCACAACGGCGCAGAACGAATGCACGTTTCTCTCACCTGGACGGAGACGTAAGGAAGTTACCGAGCTTTCAAAGGGTTGACCACTCTGTGCCGCTCAACTGAAAAAACCTTATTAAGGCTGCCGCACACGCCTCAAGGAATCTGTTAATCGGCCGGTGTGGTCAAAACACTATTACGTGCGAGGAACGTCCGCTTGGGCGGTCGTACCACGACGTGCGGTCAGAGGCGTCTTGTCCAATTCTATTTTAAACTGCCGATCGCGCCCAGAGCAGGGAATCTTAATTAAATAAGGGGTCGACACGAAATCAAACGCTAGACGCCCCGGCAGGAACAGAAAAATGAAATAGTACAGGTGCTGTCTCTAAAAATTCAAAGTCAAATGCCAGGAGAGGGACTGGGACGGATTGGAAAATTTAAATGTACTGTCAATTTGCGACAGCCACCAGCATGGTACCTGGACAAGAAAAAGGTTGTTGACACAAAGGTCGCGGAACACTGAACGTACTAAACTCTGATCTTCCTCCGTGACAAGTGTATTTAACCAACATAGAAATAAGATGTTGCAAGATGATGAAACAAGTGCAAAGTGTATATCATCTACTTATAATAACAGAGAATGTAAGATGTAAAACATGAAGTAATGAACAGTAGAGTACTGGAATCCTAAAAACTACATCCAGCAACAAAATACAAATATAATACGAACCAAATAAACGATTTAAATCGTTATGTGTACTCGTCCTGTTTGCACCGTGCCCAAATGTGGATACTCAAAGATAATGCACATCTCGAGGAAACAGTAGAGAAAAAGAAATTGTTTGAAAGAATCTATCAGTAAAATAGATTGAAATGAGACAAATAAAATATGTTGGACAAATGAAGAGGCAAAACGCTTAAACTATAAAATAATAAAAATATAAAAAAAACAGCACGAGAATGACGCTACTATTATGAACAAAGATAACTATCAAGAGATGGACATGACACAGCCTATCAAAGTGCGCTACACCGCTAAGCAGTAACTTTGAAAGATCCATCAATGCTAGCCTCGATGCAGAGATGGTATCCAGTGTAATCTGATCATCGTGTGTGTCCAATGGCGAAGACACAAAGTCAGTTTAAAAAAAAATAATGAAAACATGAACAAATATGCCTTTGAAATGGAGAAGGGGCTAGGCAAATTGCAGTTGGGTCCGAAGAGGCACAAACTTTAAATATAGCCTTTTGTATAAATCAAATAAACTGTATGGTGTTTTTGCAGTGCACTATTTTTCTTTTTAACTTACACTAGCCAAATTGGGTTCTATCCGGACGCTGCCATTTCCATGTTTTCCTGTCGTTTTTGTCAAGTCTAGGCGCTTGTTAACAATTGTGTCCACCACTCTGTGTATAATAGCTTAAATTCAAGTTTAACATAACAATTAACTTACTTCAATGTTTGTTTGTTGAATCTGTCTACAGATCCTGGAAGACTGGAAGTACGTTGCCCGAGTTCTGGACCGACTATGCCTCTTTATCTTCCTGTTTGTGACGCTGTGCGGATCAGCGATCATCTTACTGAACGCTCCCCACATTCTGGAGTTCGTGGACCAGGACAAAATCATTGAGAAACTGGTACAATACATCAAAGAAGCCGAGCTGAGAGCTCCCAAATAGAGCGCGTGTTGTGGTTATTGTACGTGTCTGATAAATAGCAATGGTCATTTATTTTCAGAAGACGAGAATTAAGATTACATGACGCCTAGAACTGTCTCATTATTATATAAGTAACACAGAATAATCGCCCCAGAAAGGATTTTTTTTTACAGTGGAAACAACACACTATGCATAATGATAAACTCCATCAAGTATGACGGTAGTATAGTGATGTATAACAGCTGTATTGATGATTTATGTACAAAGTGGTGATGGTTGATGTTAAATACAATACCAATTAGGCATATACGTCATTTTCATTCTTTACACCTGCTCAATATGTATGTCAACACATTTTTATCAAACATCAATATTTCTTGCTGTAAGAAGGAGATGTTGGTCAAAATCTAACCAGGTATATCTCCATGTCTGGCAGCGAACGTAATAGTTCCCATGCTATTATCCACTCTTTAGAGCAATTAAGCTCTTAATTTCAAACTTCCCTAAGCCTACTTCAATTTTGTTATAACTAGTTCTCCCCCCTTTGGCTGCAAGCTCATTTCCTGCTATCCCAACATGTGCTGGTATCCATGTTAGTGTGACACTGCATCCTATAGTGTGCAGATATGTATTGACTTGTAGTATTTCCTCTATAATATCTGGCCTGCTACATTCATTTCTGTTTCTCATAGCTAATACTGATGAAAGGGAATCTGTGAGATTGGTTGATTTATTTGGTTGGTTTTCTGCCACTATTTCTAAAGCTTTTAGGATTGCCACTAATTCCGCTGTAAAGTTGGATGTATTACCTGTTGCATGTATTATATATCTTTTATAAATTTTCAATTTTTGGTATTGCTATTCCCGCTCCTAATTGTCCTTCTTCATCTTTTGACCCAACCGTGTATATAGTGAGGCTATTATTTATAAAGTGTTGTATATACTCTAGGACCAAAGTAAAAAAGCAAGACATTCATATAAAATCCTAAAAAAAACCAAGCAAAAAATGTCAAATACAAGATGAACTAAAAATTACCAATTAATAAAAAATTGCTGAGGCTCAAGCTTGGAACTGGATATTTCATGATTGAGGAACCCACATGCGAAGAGTGTCAAGAACCAAACACAATTAGACACTTTCTGGTGGACTGCAAAAAATATGACCAGCAGAGGCAAAACATTAAGACATACTGTATAACCACAAGATAGAAATCAGTGTAGAAAATCTCATAGGCACTAAGACCCCATCAGAAATACAAAAGTTAATAAAACACTATATGACAAAAACAAAAGCTAACATATAAAAAATGAATAAATAAGGATGCGAGCCAGTAGTCTACACTGGTGAAAGACTCCCCCTCTTCCCCCCCCCCCCCAGAAAAATATGGATTGACCAAATAACCCTCCAGTGAAGATTAAAAACATTCCAGCTTAGACAATATCATATTTTGGATAATAAAACCATGTTGAACTATAACTACAAAAGAAAAAAAATACCTAAAATAAAATAGTATATAGTAAATACAAACAAAAACATATTACAATAAATGAAACACGTCCTGATATAACCAACAGCTCCATGTATATGTTAGATGGTTGAAAGAGGTTTGCTACAAAGAAAAGTTGCAAACACCGTAATTTAAAAACAAAACGTAATAGTTCTGAGGATCGCCAAAAAAGTATTGGCAAAATATAGCTTCCTACCTTGAAGATCTGGTACAGACTATTAAGACTCTCTTACCTTGAAGATCTGGTACAGACTATTAAGACTCTCTTACCTTGAAGATCTGGTACAGACTATTAAGACTCTCTCACTTGCAGTGTTAATAACAGCCGCTGACATCGCCATGGTACTGCTATACTCCATATCCACTTCTTGTATTGAGAAAAATGCATTCAAAGTTTTGGTGTATTAGTTGAAAAAGAAGGAGGTATTACATTAAAATGCTATTTCGTGTGATGATCAAAACTGTTAACTGTAAGATATTGTGTTGGATGATAGATTAAATTATATTATTTATAACCTCAGGTCAGTTTTAGCCGAACATTGAGATGGAATATAGCAGCTTTAAGCCAACGTCTGGTGTCCAATTATCAGATTAGCTAAGCTAGAGACATGCAGACTGTGACTGTTAACTGATTTTCCCTGGTGGTTCACTCAATAGACATGTCTTTCCGTATCTCCGGAAGCTAGCACTCACGGGTAACTTCAACACGTCTTGAATATCTGACACAAGTCTTCTGCCAAACAAAAAATGTTCACTATAAAAGCCTCACACAATCTTCCTCTATGAAAGCTGACCTCACAACTGCATGTTCTCATTAGTTTTCTACATCTTCCTGTTTGTGATGTTGTGTGTAGTTTACTGAACACTGGCAACATGTAGGAGTTCAGGAAGGAGGACAAAATCATCCAGAACCTAGTACAGGGCTTCTTTATGGCTTCTTTGTGTACTATGGACTCCTCTGATTGTCTTGTGAAGATTTGAACCCTTTTGTTGAAGAAAAAAAAATGTACATAAATGCATATTTACAAAGTTGACACGTTAAATTTTAGGTTTTATACACGGACCCACTGGAATCCAGTCACGGAGCCCCAAGGAACCACAGGGTAAGAAGCCCTGATCTAGTGGACTACAACAAACAAGCAGAATTGAGAGCTTCTAAATAGAGCGGTTGTTGTGTTTAAAGTAGTGGTTGGACATTCGTACATGGTCATATGTATTCAGAAGGCCGGATACTAACCTTACACAAACTTACAACAGTCGTGTCACCATTTAAGTAATATAGTATGGTCGCCCCACGAATGAGAACTTCGTCAGGTTTTACCATAATGTTCTTTAATCAATTTTATCTTGATTATACAGGTGTACCCCGCTTAGCGCTGCCCCTTTTAGAGCTGTTTCATTATATCGATCCTATAAATTGTTATTATATTTTTTATTCAAATTTTTTGAAATGTACAACATCCACAAGTGTAAGACATAACAGTCAGAACTTTCCGAGAGCGGCCACCGCCGCTCACATCCCAGTTATGCTCTGACTTAGAATTTGTAGTCTAACTTGTCTCTTAGTTCAAGGATGCCTCGGACACGTGTACATACATTCTTGTTCTCTTAAACATTTCAAATTCCAATAGTACCTTGTACATCTAAGATGCAGAGCAAATGCATTTTCTTGGATGCAGAAATGCAACTGTTGAAACAACTGGAAACTGGTTAGCGTCAGGTGCTTCTTTGAACTTGGCTACATCAATGTAAGTTGATCCCTGTTATGGAACCTGCAGTGAACGTGGAAGAGAAGAAGCGAAAGATCTTACAACAATCTGTGACATATCTGAAGAGAGGAATAAACACTGGCAGAAAGATGAGATGAATGTTTGTGTATATCCGCCTTCTTATGCAACTGAGGTGGCGAATGATATCGTCATGAGGATACTTCATGACACTGCTAGATTATTTGCGATATTCTGATATGTTTATTTGGTTTGTAAATAATATATCAATAACAAATTCTTATGTATTTTACATATGAGAATAGTAAGTCAATCAAGTAGAAACGTTTATTAGTCGATCACCATATTCCTTATGTATCATGGGGCGACCAATGTAGTTAGTCCCCTTGCAAGAAGCCTGCACCAAGCATTCACATGCTCCTGTAGTGGTGGTTCCTGTGGTTATTTGTTTGACATAATGAGGTTGCCATCGCGATATAAAACATAATATTAGTGGCCTTGTACGACATGCCTAAGGAGGTAGTCGTCCTTTTATTTCTTTGTCTTTTCAGGTACCGTCCAGGAACTACGCAGGTACACAACATCTCTTGTTCCGTAGAAATTAGAATCGCATTTTAAAATTGTTTAAGCATTTAGATTAGTTCCTACATTCTACCTCATACATTTCACCAATAACTTGAATATAGGAAGCAGGTTTTGACTGAGAATGAGAATACCTTTAAACCTGAGAAACACCGCGTTTTTAAGTTCCGGTAGGACTGGGCTAGTCCGAAATGTAATGGTGGTCCCGTAGCAGATAATGCCGTAGGGGAGGAACTATTAGAGACTTTACTACACTATACTACGAATCGAGGGGTAGGGTGACTAGTTCCCTTCCTCACTGACTTCTCTAACTCAGCAGCAGAGTCAGGTACCCTTTTACAGCTGGGTAGACTGAATCGTGACGCCACCGTGTTTCGAACCAGGTACCTTTACCACAAGAGGCTAGCTGTCTAAACACTTTGCCAATCAGACGCTCAGACCGAAATGTAGCTACGTTAATTTTTTCCTCAGTCACGTAGATGTTGCATTGGGATCAGCCTGTTGATCACGATTGACCGGTTGCAGACACCTAACTTATACTACATATTTTAGTTGACCTTGCTGTTTATTACAGTCTCTGTAGCCTTCTTCATTATCATCATCATCATCATCATTTTTCTGTGCGTCCCTTACGCAGCTTGAAGACACCAATGCAGCAAGTGGCGTGCAGGAAGCTTGCAACAAGCAATCACATGCTGTTAGAGCTGTGGTTTATGTGGCTATTTGTTTTAATTAATGAAGTTGCCAGCCCCATGCACAATATTTTATTACTGGCCCTTTACGACATGCCAGAGAGGGCAGTAGTTCGGTTCTTCCTGTGTCACGTCAGAAAACAATACACCGTATCCGCATATAAACAACACACCATACCTGCATATAGAGAATACACCGTATCTGCATATAAACAACACACCATACCTGCATATGGATAACACACCGTATCTGTATATAAACAACACACCATACCTGCAAATGGAGAATACACCGTATCTGCATATGAACAACTTACCATATCTACCAACATGCATTTATTTAATGTTTTATTACTTGTTAGCTCATTAAAATGACATGTCTTCAAAGATTCTCGCCAAATCAGGTCCTGTGCTGTTCGCTCAAGGCATTTCCATAATTTCTTTATCCTTTTCATTTCCGTCTCCAATTCTTTTTTCCATGTATGTTTCTTTTTTTTTTTTTTTTTTTGTTCTCCCACTATCTCTCTTTTCCTGTTGATTCCTGAACACGGACTACCATGTAATGCTAATAAAAGTTTCATCAATGTGTGCCATATCCAACCGCAGCGTTTCTTCTAATTGGCTTTTGTCTGGTTCTTGTCATCAGTTCCACATTGGTGATCTTGTCGTACCATTTCAACCCTTTTGTTATACGCAAGCACATACAAGACTGTAGCTTCCTGATTGTTTATCTTTGTGTAGTAGGAATGACTATGTAGCCCTGATTGCTAAATCACAGGCACATCTTCAACCCAACCAGCAAGTCTGGAAGGAAGAACTGGAGAAGACAGGATGGTCATCAGCAGCTCCAAAACAAAAACCATGGTGATATCACGAGAGGAAAGAAGGCATCACACTACGCTGGGAAAACAGGTCCTGGAGCAGGTCAACCACTTGAAATACTTTCGAGCTGTCACAGACTGGAAGGGAGGCATGAAAGAAGAGTTGGCCACACGTAAACCTGCAGCTAGGATACGTTTTCAGGCCATTAATAGAGGATTCCGTAGTAAAAGAGAAGTTGGCAAGAAGACGAAGAAGGCTGTATACCGCACCACCTATGTTCAAGTCACGGCTTATGGATGCGAGTCATGGGCAATGACTACAACCCACAAAAGCCAGCTACAAATCTCAGAAATGAGGAAGATGGTTGAAGTAACAAGAACAGACATGGTTTGCAACCAGACAAAAAGCCAGGACCTCAAAACCCAGTTCCTGCAGACCCAAGTGGAACAGTCGCAATTAAGATGGTTTGGCCATGTCAGCAGAATGCAAGGAGACTGGCTACCACGACAAATATGAGGATCCAGACCTCCATGACGACCCAGAGTTCCCTGGGAGGACAACATTAGACAATCTCTGAAGTACCGAGGACTAGATTGGAACCAGGCCAGGAGAAAGACAGCCTGTAGAATAGTATGGCTTTCTCTCTGGAAAACCTCTACACGCCAGGGTAGAAGAGGAACGAATAAAATAAGTAAGTAGTAGGAATGACTTGACATATCGGAACGGAAACATGGTATTCGGGAAAGTCTTTAAAAAGGTTAAGGGGTAAACACACAGCGCACGTTACGACCACATGGTTTTCTTTGTCAGCATGAAAACATTGCAGAAAAGACAGTGTCATGTTATCTACACACGTAAGACCAAATAAAGGTTATGGAGCACTGCAGTAAGCAGCTGAAGTAAATGGCCGGCCTGAGACTAACCCACGTCTAAGGATAGCATGGATGATCGATCCGGTAGAAAGACGCTCATGCATTTATTTCTTCATTATTTCCCAGAAAGCAATTGCGAAATCACCTATATTTTCAAAAGATTGTTCTAAATCTCACTTTTTTTTTCAGCAACTCATCATCCTTTATCCCCTTTTTTCACATGTCTTTTTTCTTACACGCATTCTTTCACATATTAGCATCTTCTTATACTTTCTGTATGCAGAAATGTAAAAAGCCATAGTGTCTGTTTCTGCACCCTAAAGAAATAAATAGTTCGTTCGTTCTGGTCATTGTCACTTTAATTCTTCTACTTTTATCACCATAAATATTCACATCAATTCTTCTTACTTTTCCCCATTTTTCAAAATAATTCGTCATCTTATTCCCCATTATTTCACATTCACGCATCTTCTTATGCTTCCTTGCATTTCACTTAAACTGATTTCTTAAATACCCATTATTTCACATAATCTTGTCTTCTTATATCAAGTCGTTCCTACAGCTCATAAATCTCTATTTTTTCACATATCTCATTTTATTATATAATCTATTTTTTTACATAATCTCATTTTCTTATATCTCTATTTTTATCACATTATCTGATTTTCTTAAATCCCTTATTTCTTCAAATAATCTCATTTACTTATATACTCTTTTTTTCGTCTAATCTCATTTACTTATATAATCTATTTTTTCACATATTCTCATTTTCTTATAACCCTTTTGCTTTACATAATCTAAGTTTCTTATGTAGGTATTTTTCACATAATTATATTTTCTAATATAATCTATTTTTCACATAATCTCATTTCTTATAAAATCCATTTTTTTCACATAAACTCATTTTCTTATATCTCTATTTTTCACATAATCTCCTTTTCTTATATTTCTTTTTTCACATAATCTCATCTTTTGATATAATCTATTTTTCATATAATCTCATTTTCTTGAACCCACTCCACCTTGTTTGCAATTACTTAACTGGCTCTTCACATGTGGTTTCATCGATTCTGAAACCTGAAGCGGTTATGAAAGTAAGAATTTTTTTTTAAATATTCAAAATGTCTGATGTGAATTCCATTGCACTATCCTTAACCCGCGTAAAAATATAATATATTTATCCACTTCGGTTATTTAACTTAAATCATAACCTACAAGCTTAGAGCCTGTCTTATCGTTTAAAACTCCCGTGAAATAAATTCTAGTCATTTAAAAAAAAATCAATCATCATAAATTAGAAATAAATACATATTTCGTCAATACTCATGATGAACAGTGCATTTACCAGTTGGTTAAAATATTCTCTGACTGGTTACTAGCTATTAATTAAATTATTTTATAGCTGGAATAGTTTAGCTAGAAATTATTATTTATTCTGCTAGCCAATGTACCACAGTAAATCCTAGAGAAATATAAATGTCGGACCTATCTGGTAAATCACTAGCTAGATGTTCTCTGAAATTCTGGCGGTACTGGATAAATTGAGTTAGAATAATGGGGTATATATTATATATCCTAAATCAAAGAGAATGTTACACAATACACCGAAACCAGACTCTCTGCTAGATTTAGAACCTACGTTTAAATCTAGGAGAATACGTTAATCAAAGCCATTCTTCACGCTAGAACCGAAAACCAGACCCCACGTCTCTCGCTTAGATCAGGCATAACGTAATTTGCTAATCAGTGCAAATTTTACACGTCTCTGCTCGTATGGGCCATTCTAGCGAGCAATGTCCTTTGATCTTGTGATTCTCACCGTGTTTAATTACCTTTCAAACGAACGATTCAGGGGACGGTAATAGAAATTGTCTGCCCTTTGTTCCAAGATTTATTTCCCCTGATCGCTGTCTGATCTATTACAACGATTTTCAATTGCTGGCGTTTAATTACAGCTCAACGTTAGCTAATAGGTCTGATGGTAAACCTTCATCAAAGGAAATAGCGAACAGCAATAAAATAGGCGTGCTAAATTAGAAAAAGCGACAGATCTCTGGGTATAGGAGGTTTTTATGTTAACAAAACAGGCGTAGGTGAAAGCTAGGTAAAAGAAAAGTGTAGATAATGAAATAGATATATGAAAGCTATTATCATAATATGTCACAGACGTCCCCGCTTAAAGATATGAAACCATTTCATGTCCACTTGATGGAAATAGATTTCCTATATCAGTAGCTTCCGTGTGACTGTTATATTTACTCTCATCTTCCTCCTCCGTCTCTGTCCAATTCCTACTCATGAAGTCTGCTCCAACGTTTTCTTTCTCTGGAATGTATTCCGTGTGCGCTTGAAAGAGTGTCGCGAGTTTGACATTGTTGGAAGATTCCGTGTGTTTGCAGTGGAATTTCCCTGCCACTATTCGGAGGACGGCACCGGTCTTTCCAAGTATTTCTTTAACAGATGTACATGGTAGACCTTTTCCTTTCCTTTAATAGAGATCTGGTAGTTAGCCCTTGAGATCTTTTTAAGGACGGTAAACGGCCCTTGCCATATGATACGTAGTTTGTTGCTCCCGGTTGGGAGTAGCAACAAAACTTTCTCTCCTGCTTGCAATTCTCTTTCTTTCGCAGCTTTCCTGTATCGGTTAGCGTGCTTTGCGCGTGCTCGCTTAAGGTTGGTCGTTGCTAGGTCCCATCCTAGTTTTAACCGTTCCTTTAATTCCGACACATATCTACTGGCTGAGACGACTGTCTCATCCGCCTTCTGGTCTGTCAGCGACCTGAGTAAGGCTTCAAGCGGGCCCTTGATAGGTCTGCCGAATAAAAGTGTAGCTGGGGAAACACCCGTAGAGGCCTGGGGGACTTCCCTATAGGCGAATAAGGCTGCGGGAATGAAAAGATCCCAATCTTCAGGTTTCTCTTGTCCCAGCTTACGTAATATCATGGTGAGACGGTCGTTGAAACGTTCCACTAGCCCATTTCCGGCAGCATGGTACGGGCTGGTGTGGATGTGTTTGGCCCTTAAGATCTTAAAGATCTCCATTAATAGGCTACGGAATTGGGATCCATTATCCGTCAAAACTTGTTGAGGGAATCCCAACCGCGTAAATATCTGCACTAGGGCTTCTGCGACATGCTTGGAATGTGTGCATGTTAGCGGTATAGCTTCGGCCCACATAGTGCATGTGTCGACTAAGGTCAGGATAAACCTGTTCCTTCCTTTGGTCCTTTCTAGGGGTCCAACAATGTTGACAGCAACCCGTTCAAATGGTGTTCCCACTATTGGCATTTCCCCATTGGGAACTGGGGGGGGGGGTCCAATGCTTGGGTTTCACCCGTTGGCACTGGGCACAGGATTTCACGTATTTGATAATATCAGTATTCATTCCTGGCCACCAACAGTGAGTCTGTATTCGCTGATTTGTGGCGTTCTGTCCCATATGCCAGCTAAAGGGAAGAGAGTGCTCCATTTCTAAGATTTGCCTTCTCTACTGTTTCGGTACTAGGAGCTGGTTATGCCCTTGTTCAGGGTTGCCCGTTCTACGATAAAGTACACCATCCGTAGAAAAAATGTCCCCGTTGTGTCTGGGGTCCTTAGCCATGGGCAGTTTCCTAAAGCAGGGCTCCAAAGTAGGGTCCTTTTGTTGCGCCTCTTTAAGTTCCTTCGGTAACAAATTTGGCGCAGGGTCCCGTTCCTTCTTGGTTCGCCCTCTTGTGGTTACTGCTGCCACAATTTGCTCTTTTGGTTTCCCAATAAACATATATCTACAGCCAAGTATGACTGGGTAGATCGGGTCATCCATAACAGCCGCTTTGATCACACCTCTGACAAAATCAGAGTGTATCTCCACCAATGCGATGGGAAGCGTCGTTGGTGCATCACTCTTAAAAACTCCACAAAGTTGGACGGTTTCTTCTGTCTCTTGACCAGGTTTGACCAAGTGCCTTGCGACAATACAATCAAAAGAAAGCCCCGTGCCAAAAAGACAATCAGTTGAAGTCCCGTTCAAATTAACAGTACCTCGCGAAGAGGGCCTCTCTCCCTCAGGTTGAGAATCACTGACAATAATTCTTTCTTGCGAGTCTGTTTGCAAGCATCCGATGCGTTTAGGGTTGGTGTGCTTGCCCTGATCAGTTGTCCCGTGCGCAGGGGTTTTCCCTTTGTCACCCTGTACTTTCTGGCCGCGCTGCCATGTAGGACTGTTGGGTTGATCAGAATTCTTATTGTTGGTGGGGTACCTGTTTTTATAGAACTTAGATTTTTCAGGAGGGGGATTCTGGGGTCCAGTTTCTCTGTGGGTATGCTGGTGAGAAGAATGGGAAGACTGCTCTAGATTATTCTTCCGAGAAGGCTCTTCTGTCGGTTTACGTTTTGTGGCCGGCAGTTCGGCCAGCGCATTATGATATCGCTCAGACTTTTCCAAAATGTCTTCCAGCTTTTCTGCCCCTTGCTCAGCCAGAAATCTACGGGTGTCACTTGACAAAGTGTTCTTTATTTGTTCGGTTATAACGAACTCCTCAAGTCCTTCATAGGTAGAGGCAAGCTGCGAGAGCTCCAGGCACTTTGTCAAGTATCCCTTTAGACGAGAAGAGAACTGCTAAAAAGTTTCAGAGCTCTTCTTTCTGCTGTTACGGAACAGTTGCAAAAATTTGCAAGCGTTCATTTCAAAGCGCTCAAGCAAAGCCTTCTTCAACATGTCGTAATTGTCTTGTTGGCTGCTTTTCAGTTTTGCGTACACATCATAAGCAGACCCTTTTAAACCCTGGGAAAGTTTCATACACCAACGCGACCTCTCTAAACCGTACAGATCTGCCATTTTCTCAAATTTTTCTAGATATGTGTCAATCTTCTCATTAGGGCATGGGAAAGATTCTAGAGCAAAAGACATAGCGGTGAGTTGAGGAGATTGAGTGTTAAAAAGATCAGTCAGCTGTGATTGAGGAAGAGAGTCACCACTGCAGGAGGTAGAGGCAGACCCACGACTTTGGACTTCTAGAGCCTTAAGCGCCAGTTCGTGCTGTCTCTCTTTCTCTCTTTCCTCCCGCTGTCTCCCCTTCTCTCTTTCCTCAAGCTGTGCCATGTGAATTTCCATTTCTTCCTCAATCTTCTTCTGCTGTAATTGACGCTCTTCCGCATCTTTCCTCTCCGCTCTACCTTGAGCTGCCTTTTCCTTCTCTCTAGCTTCTGCTTCTTTCCTCCTAGCTTCTTCTTCTTTCTTCTGCGCGTCATATGTGTCAAGTTCGTCCCTGACAAAAGCTTTTGCTTCTTCTCCTTCCAATCCCCCTTCCCTTGCTTCCTCTCTGAGCATCTGCCTAAGCTTTGTCCGCTCTGCCATTGCAAATAGCTGACTGTGACTTACCAGAGAAAGAAGTAAGAAAAAGGATACACTGGTTCCCTACCACTTACGAGAAATTGCAAAACACAACAAATATATATTGATATTTAACTGGGATACCTCCTCCTTATAATTAGTTATCTAACTATCGCTGCTATTTGTATTACAAAATCAATACATAACATAACTCCGACAAAAATCACCCTTTAAATCTAATTGTATATACTCAACAATGCTGTGGAGAAACAACAGGTATAGTTGTGTGGTCAGCAAACCAATAAACAGATCGTTTGTCAAGGGGATAATTATTTTTAATGTTACTTAATCTCACGAGACAATCACACACTTGCTCTTTCTAGACTAAAGAAAATTTTAATCCTACAGACGAGCTGACATTTTTCGTGCTTGCTCAGGATTTGAGTTCAATTCCCGGAAAACGAGCCCTCATTTGTCGTAGATTTTTGATAGGTATTTAAGATCAATTATGGTCCGGTCTGAATAGAACTAGAACTGGTGATAGCTCAGTGGGAGATAAGGTAAAGAAATAGATTTTCACGAGTGAAATGGTGAAAGGTAAAGTCTGTCCCTGGATTTTAGAGATAATCTATGGGAGATAATCTAATCCAGCCGATCGATTACGACTGAGATTCTTAGATCAGACAGTTTTTTCCTATAAATATATATTGATATATTCAACCATTCACATCTACACACACACAGATAAGTGACGACAATTTGACGCACAAACATGAAAACAATATCAATGGAATAGGGATCTTTTGGGACGAGCTCACCAACACACATAAATAAAGTTTATGTAAATTTTATTTATCATAAAGAACTTCACAACAGCAATATTTTGAATATCAATCAAATACAAATAAACATATGTTAATGAATTAATTAAAGAGTTAGACTCATCGGTGTAATCCTCCCACCCTCTTTTGAGACAAGATCCCGTTAGAAGAAAGTTATTAACCCCCAAAGAGTCAAAGGTTTATACGCTATCGTCTAGGATTTCCCTCTACAATAAAGAACAGAGTTTATACGTTAATCTATTCTGAAAGGGACAGCATTAGCAAAACTTGCATTAAAAAAATACAAAGTGAGTACATATATTATACAGTAAAAGAATTATTCATCCCTGCTTTCTCTCGCTCTGACAAACTTGTGATCACATCCAGTCACTCTTACCTAATAGGTGCTTTCACAACAACTGGAACAATCGTTAAGGTACATACAGCAAATCCAATGTTGGGTTTTGGCGAAACAAGCCCCAGTTTCTCCAAGACTAATTAATCCAAATGTTGGGAAACGCTTGATTCGTTACAGTTAGTAGGATGCTGATTATGTCACTTCAATTTTTGTCCAGGTAGGAAAATAAATATTTAAGAGTGTATAGTAGCTTGGACTATTCGATCGTTAAATCGAGTGTCAGGTAAATAAATCTGTTCAGGATAAATCTTCTTCACAACACAGGTTGTTATTCAGGTAATGCCAATGTTTGATTATGTCGCCACAACAGGATGAATGTATATGAAATTGGGAAAGAGAAATCTGGATATCTATAAGTCCAGTTACAATTTATTCTTAATATTCTTTGGGTTGGTTCTCTGTCTCTTTCTGTGTGTAAACACGAGGACAGACAGTCACCTTGAAAAAACCGGATATTTATATCAAAACGTTCTTTTGAAAGGTTATTCTCAGATTCATGTGGAAGCCGCTGGTAAGGTTTAGGGTTTGACCCAATACTGTGTAAAGGAGAAAAAAATACAAATACTTAACCATAATATAGTATTCTCAATCCTATCCTTAACCCGCGTAAAAATATAATATATTTATCCACTTCGGTTATTTAACTTAAATCATAACCTACAAGCTTAGAGCTTGTCTTATCGTTTAAAATTCCCGTGAAATAAATTCTAGTCATTTTAAAAAAAATCAATCATCATGAATTAGAAATAAATACATATTTCGTCAATACTCATGATGAACAGTGCATTTACCAGTTGGTTAAAATATTCTCTGACTGGTTACTAGCTATTAATTAAATTATTTTATAGCTGGAATAGTTTAGCTAGAAATTATTATTTATTCTGCTAGCCAATGTACCACAGTAAATCCTAGAGAAATATAAATGTCGGACCTATCTGGTAAATCACTCTGCACAGAAAATCTAGTGAAAATAAAATACGGACTAAACTAGCAAATCACTCAAACTTCTAGTATAGTATTTACCACAAGCACAGAAATAAACGATCTCCAATCGAAAAAACTAAGTAATTCTACTATTATAAGAGATCTTAGAATCGAAGCTAGATGTTCTCTGAAATTCTGGCGGTACTGGATAAATTGAGTTAGAATAATGGGGTATATATTATATATCCGAAATCAAAGGGAATGTTACACTATGCACCGAAACCAGACTCTCTGCTAGATTTAGCACCTACGTTTAAATCTAGGAGAATACGTTAATCAAAGCCATTCTTCACGCTAGAACCGAAAACCAGACCCCACGTCTCTCGCTTAGATCAGGCATAACGTAATTGCTAATCAGTGCAAATTTTACACGTCTCTGCTCGTATGGGCCATTCTAGCGAGCAATGTCCTTTGATCTTGTAATTCTCACCGTGTTTAATTACCTTTCAAACGAACGATTCAGGGGACGGTAATAGAAATTGTCTGCCCTTTGTTCCAAGATTTATTTCCCCTGATCGCTGTCTGATCTATTACAACGATTTTCAATCGCTGGCGTTTAATTACAGCTCAACGTTAGCTAATAGGTCTGATGGTAAACCTTCATCAAAGGAAATAGCGAACAGCATTGAAATAGGCGTGCTAAGATAGAAAAAGCGACAGATCTCTGGGTATAGGAGGTTTTTATGTTAACAAAACAGGCGTAGGTGAAAGCTAGGTAAAAGAAAAGTGTAGATAATAAAATATATATATATATGAAAGCTATTATCATAATATGTTACAGCTACTTAGCAGAAAAATTAAAGAAAGAAAGAAAGAAAAGTGCGATAATTGACAGCGCCTAATAGAAATCGGAACCACAAATGTACAGACACTGCCGGAGAGAACCAAAGATCGATAGAGGTCGCCCCGTTTCGTCACAGCCCCTGATGTCTAAATTATGAGATAAAGTCATCATACTTGACCACTTAGAGCATGCTGTTTATCTAATCTGGATTCAAATGGCAATGTCAGCGCAATCGTTATAATCTGATGCGATGACGTAAAGTCTAGCATGATATTTTTGGTCGTTTATGAAACCTTTTGATGGCTTTTGAGTATGTTCCTCGACCACGTTAGTCTGCTGCTGGCTGTTTCGCATTAGTGTCACCATCAAGAATAGTTTGTAAGCCTAAGTTTAATATAAAAAAATTAAGTTATGCTTGTTACCTATCCTGCTGTTTGTGGTGAATGAGGTTAATGGTGTTATAAATTAGTGATAAACAGACTGAGGTCAGGCTGTGTAAGTTCCCTGAGTCTAATTGTTGATGATGATGAATCTCAGAGTCCCTATCCGCCACCTCATCAGATCTCAATCTGTGTAAAATAGGCTCTGTTATGTTGTGTGGCTGAGTGTGCCTAGGGTAATGTATTATATATATATATATATATATATATATATATATATATATATATATATATATATATATATATATATATATATATATATATATATATATATATATATATATATATATATATATATATATATATATATATATATATATATATATATATATATATATATATATATATATATATATATATATATAAGGACTAAATAAACTGTAAACAGAACTGTAACTCAATAACATCAAAGTGAGTAAGACTTTTGTTAAATTGTAGGTAATTATTTTACAATTTATTCTCCCTGTACCTCAATTTCTTTTGGACAGGGAGTGTCAAACTCAATAATTTTATATATGTACACTATTTAAAATAAATAACTGGAACTCTGTCCAAGTATCATATTTCTAGGAATCAAGATCACTATAAGAATTTCACCCACTAATCTGTCTGGTTGCTTGTACGTGTCACTGTTTACATGTTTGACAGATTATTTTCTACATCATATCACGGTGAGTTAAATCTTTATTATTTGTATGGTCGTGGTGGAATCTTTGATGTAAAACTTTCAGTGCCGGTATAACGGACTTATCTGATGAAATGAAGACAACTGTTGGCCCTTTGGTTTTCAAATACAGTCTGCGGCCTTTAGAGCTGAAGAAATGGGGTAGCTGCGGCAACAATGCTGAGCGTTCCTCCCAAAGTTTCTCCCCTCAACCAGTTTCCTGGAACCAATGAGTAGGCTGGTATAGGACCCGCAAACAAGAATATCACATATCATAAGCTTGACTTTGGCAGTTAATGGGTTCTACCACTGCCTTCAGTGTCCAGACGGTGAAAGCTTTTGACATGAAGATTCTCCCGCTGATGTCAGCTGTAGATATTTTATTTTTCAAGTGGCGGTTTTTGCCAACGAAATGTTAATTTTATTTCTCCAAGCTACTCTACGCCTTGACCAATCAAAACGCGTGTTAAGAAATTTCAACCTGTCTCACGCAACCAAATTGAGCAGTTGACAAGTGTGTTTGTCCGTCTGTCTAAATTTTTATTTCTACCATATCTTCGTTATTAATGGGTCGATTTTAAATATTCAAAGTGATAATTAAAGGGACCACTGTCCTCTATCTTCATATATAGTTTTCCTTTACTCATTTATCTTCGTTTTCATCTTGGTAATTTTTTTCCTTATTTATGGTGCTCGGTTCTTTAGACTAAAATATTAATACAATAATTTTCTAAGGCCAGATAATTTATTATTAGGGAAAATTTTAATATATATATTAACCAATATTAGCGCTACCCTTCAATACATCCTTTGTTATTTATAAATTATCTAAGTTTCTTTTCAAACGTACAAAGTTAGGTTTGATTTCCATTATAATCCACCTCCTTTCTCTCTCCCCTCTAAACGAAGCAAAAAAATTGGTTCGCTGCCAACTTGACGGCTTTCGTCATAAATATTGGGAATGGTCGAGCTTGTGCATGTGTGTTTTGGGGAAAGGAAGGGTGGGGGGGGGGGGGGTATTTTTTTCCGCTTTGCGTTAGAAAATTCAAACTCTTTAGTTTAAATATTAGCGGTTAGATGTGCCCAAGGCCAAACATGGAATTTATTTATAGATTTTTAACTGTAATAGTGGAAAATTCGAATGATGTTGTCCAAGTTTTAGCGGTACGTTTGACCCTGTCCTTGGCAATTTTTCAAATATAGTAGGAGTGGTTTATAGGTTGTAAGTTTACGTTACTAGATTTTTTAATCGGGGAAATTTGAGCGGGGGGTGACACGGAGTACTTTACTACACAGTTAGAAAGCATGTATTTGAAATATTAGGCCTAGTATCTCTATTTGATTTCAACCTTGAAAAGAACGTTGTAGCAGATTCTGTCGCAGAATGATCCATACAATAATTTTAATCAGGATTACCCTCACTAGGGGCTCAAGTTCCCATCGCTATGGTAGTCACACATGTGAATGTTGGCCAAAAGAAATGTATCTCAAGGTTCCTGGTAAGCAAACACAAAGATATGCTGTTTTAAATGAAAGAGAAATATCAATGCTAGAGCTAAAAGCTGGAGAAAATATTTCAGCTTAGAAAGTTAAAACAAAAACAAAACGTTGAAAATAGAATTCTTATTACTCAGTAGCAAAAAAAGGATTTGGCGTTGCTCATGTGTTTTCTCTTCCACACCCGCTCATCCCCACAGCAAAAGCAAATCAAATGCACTTTTGAAAACATCTGTTATTTACTTATCTACACAACTTTGTTTCTCTTCTAAAGGTGTTTTTACTTTTACAGCTGCGTCTCTCCTGTTATTCTTCATTTTGTTGTTGGTTCCATTGTTAGCAGCATTGTGTAGAGGTATTTGAAAGAATCATAGGTTTGTAAATCACGACCATGCATTGAAAAGGTAGTCCCAGAGCAGATTCTGCGAAGGGGAGTGAAGTGTTAGAGATTTCACTATACTAGGTCTCAGCTAAATGGGGGGGGGGGGGGGGGACGGGGCTGGGGGGGGGGGGGGGGGGGGGGGGGGGGGGGAAGTGGGTACCGGTTCCCTTGCTCGCAGACTTTGCCGTCCATAACTCAAGAGGAGAGTCAAGTACCCACTTACAGCTATGTAGACTGAAGCGTTAAATGAAAAGAGCAAGCTTGTCACTTAAGTATTTATATCTGTTTCACGCACACAGACACACACATTTATTTCTATATATAGATATTATCTTCACCATCATTTTCCTTTGGTGCTTCTTAACAAACATTGAGTCGCCACTGAGGTTGGTCACATTGCAGGAAGGTTGGTGATAAATTCTCGTAATGTGGATGGACGTCATCATCATCAGTTGATAAACTCTTTTAATACAAGACCCTTGCCCTGAGCAAGAGACATGCTGAAAAATCTGAAGCTCACTCGAACATCACCAGAGTTAAATACTGTGTTGTTGTGTTGCTCGTGGTTTGAGTATGGAATGTCAACTTGACCTACGCAGTGGTGTGTAGACATAGATTGAGTGTATAATATGCGAATGATAAGAAGAGTTCGCGGTGTTGACAAATGTTCTTTTCTCACACTCATGTATGGCTGGAAGTCATCGACACCAACGACTGTGTACCTTTACTACAGTTTAATTGGACGTACACACTCGACAGCACAGATAGTGACAAATCACAGGTTGGCATAATACATCATGGTACAGTGGATAAATGGTCTTGCAATGTTACATGGGCACTCATGTAGAATAATAGTATAATGGGCTGTCAGTAGCCAAGCACTCAGTATTGCCCATATATATATCATCTGAGTTTACTGACAAAGCACGTCAGATTATAAACAATATCCAAGATGGCTTCTAGACCTAACCTCGTCTAGTGAAGATTCCTTAACATAATGTCCAGCACAGATTTTTCCATATAATCAAATTGAACCGCTAGCAATGGGTTCTCATGTGTAGCAGTGATCTCTGGACTAATCAAGCGATAATACGGGCATCCCTTTTCTCTTCTTGAAAGTCACTAAATGTTTGGTTACAAGATGGCTTCTCTCGTGAGCTGTCACTCACGTTTGGATACAGATAATGAATCTGTCTTAAAGTTAGTCATTCATTAAATGTTTCATTGCTCTGTAGATTCTATCATGATACAATTGACTGCATTCTACAGGATATAGTGCTGCTAGGAATCAGAGTCGTTTTCCATCTAGTTAAATGCATCCTCTCAGATGTACAAATCATACCTATCGAAAAACGGTGGCTTCGTACGAGAGTTCAAAAGAGTATCTTTTATTACCTGCGTATCAGAAATATGATTCTGCCATTCCTTGGCAATAAGAATAAACACTGGGGTAAAGCATACACGATAGGTCTAGTCGACTATCACTTTCCCCATAAATATAGAGATCACTTTTTCCGGCGACAAGCCGACATAAAAAAAACACAGCCCCCATCATCAGGGCGAAGCCAAAACACACCTCTCTAGCGACACATCCGCCGAACAGCCCTTTGACCTTTCTATGCACAAAAAGAACATATAGTTCGACTTAGATATGTAAAGATATACAGATATAAGACAGACTCGTCCTACTCCGACAAACTTACTTACTTACTTACTTAGTCGTTCCCCTTCTACCGTGAGGTGTAGAGGTTTGGAAGAGAGAGCGCCAGACCATTCTATCAGCTGTCTTCTTCCTGGCCTGGTTCCATTCTAGTCCTCGGTCCTTCAAAGATTGTCTAATGTTGTCCTCCCAGCGGACTCTGGGTCGTCCTGGAGGTCTGGATCCCTGGCTCTTTGTTTCCCATGCTTGTCGTGGTAGCCGATCTTCTCCCATTCTGCAGACATGGCCAAACCATCTTAGTTGGGACTGTTCTATTTGGGTCTGCAGCGGATGGGATTTTAGGCCTTGACGGATCGTCTGGTTGCGGACCATGTCTCTTCTTGTTACTTCAACCACTTTCCTCAGATACCTCATTTCTGAGGTTTGGATCTGGCTTTTGTGGGTTGTAGTCATTGCCCACGACTCGCATCCATATGTCAAGACTGGGACATAGGTGGAGCGGTATACAGCCATCTTCGTTTTCTTGCCAACCTCTTTCTTGCTGAGGAATCCACGATTTATGGCCTGAAAAAGTCTCCCAGCCGCTGCTTTTCGAGTGGCCAACTCTTCTTTGATGCCTCCCTTTCGGTCTATAATAGCTCCGAGATATTTAAAGTGGTCGACCTGCTCCAGGACCTGTTCTCCCAACTTAATCTGATGTTTTCTTTCTTCTCGTGATATCACCATGGATTTTGTTTTAGAGCTGCTTATGACCATCCCTCTCTTCTCCAGCTCTTCCTTCCAGACTTGCAGGTTGGATTGGAGATGTGCCTCTGATTTAGCAATCAGGGCAACATCATCAGCAAATGCCATCTCCGAAATATAGACCTGTCTCATCTTCCAGTACCCCACTGAATACTTTCTTGTTCTCTCCTTACATGCCTTGATGACATCGTCCATAAGGAGTATGAAGAGGTAAGGTGATAGGATATCACCTTGTCTTACACCAGTGGTGGTCCTGAACTCTTCTGACTTATGGTTTGCTGTCCTCACATAATTTCTGCAAGACTTGTAGAAGCTCTGTATAGCATGAATCAGAGGTGCTGGAATATTCTTCCTTGCCAAACAGTCCCAAAGTTTGCTCCAAGGGACCCTGTCAAACGCCTTTTCCAGATCTATGAAACAAAGATGGATCTCACTCTTATACTCAAGGGCCTTTTCACTCAGCTGTCTGAGTGTGAAGATTAGGTCTTGAGTACTTCGGTTTGCTCGAAATCCGCACTGGACCTCATCCAATTGTGGCTCAGCTAGGCGTCGGAGTCTCTGCTCTAGGATTCTAGAGTAGATTTTACCAGGGACACTGAGAAGGGATATGCCTCTATGGTTTCCACATTGTCGATTGTCACCCTTTTTGAAAATTGGTGTTATGATGGCAATCTCCCAATCCTTTGGTATGGTCTTGTTGCACCATGCTGCCTGTAGGACCTTTAAGAGTAATAGGTCGCCTGATGCTCCCATGTACTTAACCATTTCTGGTGTTATACCATCATGCCCTGCTGCTTTGCCCATCTTGATTTTCTCCAGTGCTGCCCTCAGTTCTTCCATCTTTATGTCATCTTCACCATCATTGGTTTTCTCTTCTGTGCTAGTGTTTATTATTTCTGATGCTTCATCATGCTCACCATACAGGAGTTCTGAGAAATATTCTTTCCATCTTTCCATTACTTCCTTCGGGGCAGTAAGCAATTTGCCTTGCTTGTCCTTTATAAATTTGAGAGGGCATTGTTTTTCTTTCCTCATGTTCTTTAGGGTCTTATAGAACAATTTCTGGTTTTCTTGTGCATCTTTTCTAGCTTTTCTCCAAATTCTTCCCAGGACTTCTGTTTTGCTGCTAGCACTTTGTTCTTTGCTTCTGTTCTGAGTGTCACATATTCTCTATATTTTTCCATTTGTCCTGTTGTGTTTTTAGCTCCCAAGTATTGTTTCCATGCCATTTTCTTCTCTCTTATTTTCTCTTTGACTTCCTCTGTCCACCAAGGTGTCCTCTTTCTCTGGTTCCCAAGTCGGACTTCACCGCATGCTTCTGCAGCAGCTGTCTTTATGATATCCTTGAATTTATTCCAGAGGGTTTCCAAGTCATCAGGTCGTTCTTCTGTGTTGCTCACTGCTGTAGCAATAAGCCCCTGATATCTGGTCTTAATTTCTGGCTCTCTAAGCTTGTAGGTCCTAATGCTCATTTCTCCTGCTCGTTTACTTGGTTTCTTGCGTGATGTTGGGCAGTTCCTAGGCTGAGCAACTCTTTCAGTTGTTCGTTTGATTGTTAGCAGGTAGTGATCACTTCCAATCTCTGGCCCCCTCCAGACTCTTGCATCTCGGACATATCTGAATGAGCTTCTCCGAACAATGGCATAGTCGATCACTGACTTCTCATTCTTGGTTGGTTCACATCTAGTGTATGCATGTATGCGCTTATGGGGGAACTTTGTGTTTGTAATGATCAGATTCTGCTCACTGCAGAATCTAAGGAGTCGCTTTCCATTGTCATTGAGAGTATCTTCTCCATATCTTCCGATAACTCCACCCCATCTAGCATGGTCATTTCCAACTCTGGCATTAAAATCTCCGAGCATAATAACTTCATCTAGGCAGTCATCCACTGTCCTTTGAAGCAGCTCGAAGAATTCCTCCTTGACCTCTGCTCTCTCATCCTCATTTGGCCCATACACTATGACCAGGTTGACTATGGTTTCTCCTTCTTTTAGTTTTACAACCATAATGCGCTCCGAGACAAAGTTCCATCCCTTGATACTATCTTTTTGATTTTGGGCCACAATGCAACCCACGCCCCCTTTAGCTCTTTCAGATATGGGTACACCACTGTAGAGCAACGTGTTGCCATCGAGATCCATGACTCCTTGTCCTTTTTTCTTTGTTTCCGTTATAGCCAGGATTTCTAGTTTTGCTTTCCTCATCTCTTCCACCAGCTCCTCTTCCTTCCCATTTATACTTCTTGTATTCCAAGTTCCATAAGTCGTAGTCCGTAGTCCGTTCCAGTTCGTCGCCTTTAGAATCAGTCCGGTTTTCTCTCTTGTAGTTCGCGTAATCATGATTTAAAGCAAACAGGTGATTGGCCTGTTGTGCCTTTGCATGGTGGAGGGGCTGCCTCCTTACGGCCTCCATGCAGGCCGCCCTCCTCCTTTTTCATCCGGGCTTGGGACCGGCATTACTCCGACAAACAATACACATAAATTCAGGCCATAGATATTCTGAAGCAAGAACAATCTATTACTACCCAAACAAAGGATAAATCGCAGTAAAACTGGATTCATCCGCGGAGTTCGATCGAAAGAGACGACACAACTTTCAAGGGAAGTAACTCAATAATGACTTTTCCTTAAGCACTAAAAAGTATCTATTTTGTTTACAAAATATTTGCGAACATAACAAGTATACCAATGTATAATATTGTAAGATATCAAAGACTGCACGTAACAGTCTTACCACACCTCCCGGGAAAAAAATGGAACATTTTTTTTTTTGAAATACATCTAGGAGCAACGTACAATAGGCTCACAACGCATGAATAATGCGTAGATGAAAATATCAGGAATAAATATAACGCCTAATATGAGGCTAAGTCGACTTATGGAGCGACTGGTGAGAATGTGTCTCATAAACTGAGAGAAATTATTTCTCTACAAGTAAATTTTTCCAGGAAGGTGTCATCAAAGTATAATACAATTCTGGCAATTACACGATGCCTAAAAAATTCATACCATAATTTCGTATTAGATATCTTAAATTTATGATTTATGAAGAAAAATCATCAAAGCACAGCGGTGAATAAACATCAATGAACCGCTATGTAGTGATACAATCATTATATTATTAAATTACAAATGTGTATCTATCATGATATAGAAAAGGAACTACTATAGAACTAGACATATCAAGACGTCTAAGCCCTAATAGTTATGTGGAATCATGTGGGCATCTTGAAAGAATGTCTGCCATCACATTATCTGATCCACGAATAGCTCGCACAGAGAAATGAAAAGGTTGAAGAGCAATTGCATATCGAGTAGACCTCGAGCTCTTCAAATTCTTACTCTGTATAGCAGTAAGAGCTTTTTGGTCGGTTTCTACTATGAAATGTGCGCCTAGAAGGAATCTCTGTAGTTTGAGGATCGACCAAACCATAGCTAATAGCTCTGTGGTAAAGTGGGATGATATAAATATTTATAGGGACTTAGTGTACTGACTGAGATCAGCTGTGAAGGTATCTGTATCTAATATGTGTAGTGTTTTACAGATAACCTTACTTACTGCCACATATTTATATCTCAGTCAGAATTATTCTGGAATATTGTGTTGGCAACGTTATATGTCTAGGGTTATGCAAATGATGAAGTGTAAGTCACCACAACAACAACAGATAAACAATTTAATTATTCCACCACACTTGACAATATTGTGACAACACAAACAGTCAACACTCTAGAAGACTATCTTAAAAGATTCAATGATAAATTTCAGATATGTACATATGTATTGATTTTCTCTACAATAGTGATCCTGATTCAACTACACAGTGAACCAGGCAATATACTAACATGTAATTTCAAATATTATGTACACAGATATAAATGTGGTCTTTGCATTGACATACCATATTAGTATGTTCTTCAAGATAGATTCTTATTAGACATCATGACTGCATGTGCTTGTGTATGTTGGAACTAGTATTGGAGATGGTCTCAGTTCCGAACATTAAAACAATTAATTGCCCCCTCTTTAATTAAGTTAGTGTCATTTACGAGGGGTACATAGTGTTGAGCTCTTTTGGCCACAGTGGGCTTAACTTTCGTGATGGCGGCAGGCAAGGACTCCTCTGCTCGACTATTCGCTGTTTCTGAAGACACCTCACTGGTTACTATAGGGACCCAAGAGTATGCTGTCAGCCTCTGGATTCAGCAAACGCTCAGACCAGGTGCGGCTTCAATACTAGGACCACAGTCCCTGAAACAAGAAGGATGTACCTCCTACTTCAGAACTAATTTATACTATCTGGCTAGACTGAGCACAATACATCACAAACACAGAGTTCAGAGCTTTATTTTTACTGCTATCTTCTTCTGAAGCAGTTTACTCCAGTATTAACCTCCTTAATGGTTACTACGCCTCTGCACTTTCAGCTATAAGTCCTTCCATATCATAAGGTAGGTGTCAGTGTACTATCTGGTAATTCCATGTAGTGTTACTTTTCTCCGACACCTTCTGTTCAGGTTGGAGCACTATATATATTATAGGCCTTGCCTCTTGTTCGCTACTGAACTGCACATATATACAGACATAGATTATCGATGTACATTCAATTTTCATTAAAAAGAGATCAATGTACAATTCATGGAAATTTTCATTAGAAGTTCTGGCAAAAAGACCC